>CAJQZJ010033923.1:575378-593152 GCA_907164525.1 Lophiomys imhausi
ACACACACACACACACACACACACACACACACACACACACACACACACACGATGAAAAAGCCTTTGACAAAACCCAACACCCCTTCATGTTAAAAGTCTTGGAGAGATTGGGGATGCAAGTACAAACCTAAACATATTAAAGGCAACATACGACAAGCCTAGAGCCAACGGCAAACTAAATGGAGAGAAACTTAAAGGAATTCCACTAAAATCAGGGACAACACAAGGTTGCCCACTCTCTCCATATCTATTTAACATAGTACTTGAAGTTCTAGCTAGAGCAATAAGACAACTAAAGGAAATCAAGGGGATACAAATTGGAAAGGAAGAAGTCAAAGTATTGCCATGAGCAGATGATATGATAGTATACATAAGTAACCCCCAAAATTCTACCAGAGAACTCCTACAGCTGATAAACACTGTATACAAAATTAACTCAAAAAAATCAGTAGCCCTTCTTTAAACAATAAGTGGGATGAGAATGAACTTTTGGAAACAACACCCACAAATAATATAAAGTATCTTGGTGTAACTAACCAAGCACGTGAAAGACCTATATATGACAAGAATTTCAAGTCTCTCAAGAACGAAACTGAATCAGAAGATATCAGAAGATGGAAAGATCTCCCATGTACATGGATCGGCAGGATTAACATAGTAAAAATGGCCATCTTATCAAAAGCAATTTACAGATTCAATGCAATTTCCTTCAAAATACCGTTACATTTCAATCAAAGTCCCCTCCCTCCTTCCTTCTTTCTCATCTCCCTCTTCTTCTCCTCAGATGAGGGGAGCCCCCACATATCAAACCTCCTTAGTTCATCAATCACACCAACACAATTCTTTACAGATGTTGAAAGAATAATTCTCAACTTCATATGGAAAAACAAAAACCCCAACCTGTAAAATAAAAGAAAGTTATCTAGAGGTATCACCATCCCTGATTTCAGGCTGTACTACAGAGCAATAATAATAAAAACTGCATGGTATTGGCATAAGAATAGACAGGTTGATCAGTGGGATCAAATCAAAGACCCAGAAATAAATCCACATACCTACAGACACTAGATTTTTAACAAACAAGCCAAAACCATACAATGGAAAAAAAGAAAGCATCTTCAACAAATCGTGCTGATTTAATTGGATGTCTGCATGTAGAATAATTCAAGTAGATCCATATCTATCACCCTATGCAAAACTCAAGTCCAAGTGGATCAAAGATCCTGGCAAGGTGTGAACAATGAGCACTACCAGCCAGCCACCTAAGTTTCTGATTCCATCTTCAACAACTGGAACAAAGGGATCGGGATCCCACCTTCCAGGCAAAGAGATGGTCTGACACACTGGGAAGCTGTGTGAGACCCTGTTTCAGAGGCCTGCCTTTGTTAGAGCTTAGGACTGCAATGGTCTTGGCAGGAGAGAAGACTGCAGTGCTGTGGGTCAAACACTGGTGCCTTTGCATACTTGACGAGCACTCCACCACCCCTGAGCCAACTCCCCAGCTATATAGAGAGACAATATTTTAAAGAGATGTGCTTGTGTCATCACACTGTTGAAACACGGTCACATATCTTAACACCAGCACTGGGGAGACAGAGGCAGGCAGATGGCTGTGAGTTGGAGGCCAGCCTGGTCTACATAGCGAATTTCAGGCTGGCCTGGGTGACGCAAAGAGACCATGTCAACAAAATAAAAGAAGAGCTGGGTGGTGGTGGCACATACCTTTAATCCCAGCACTCAGGAGGCAGAGGCAGCGGGATCTCTGTGAGTTGGAGGCCAGCCTGGTCTACAGGGTGAGTTCCAGGTCTGCCAAGGCCGTACAGAGAAACTCTGTCTCAAAAAAAAAAAAAAAAAGAAGGAAGGAAGGGAAGGAAGGAAGAAGGAAAAGGAAGAGGAGGGAAAGAAGAAGGAGAGAAAGAATCACAAAGGTTCGAAGAATAAAAGGCTGGAGCCTAGTACTGGACAGAACAAACTTATCTCTAGAAAATTTTCATACAATTCTGGCAACTTGTAAGACTGTTTTACAGGAGGGACTAGGGGAGGCATTGATGGCTCTGTGATTTGTACAACCTGGGTGGACTTCGTGTTGACCAAAACTAACTATGGCACCCCTTGCAGTCTGTTTAAAACTGAACCTCAGGGGCAGGAGAGATGCTCAGTGGTTAAGCATATTATTGGCTGCTCTTCCAGAGGACCAAGGCTTGATTCTCAGCGTCCACATGATGGCTCACAACCGTGTGCAAGTCTAGATCCAGGTGATCCGATGCTCTCCAAGGGCCTCTGTGGACAGTAGGCACATTCAGTACAGAGACATACATGCAGGCAAAACGTTCATACATAAAAATAACAAAATACTTCTTAAATTTTAATCTAAATTTCAGGCCAATGTTTGGAAGACAGACTTTGGGATTACTGAAGCTCTTTGTCATCTTCCCAATATGGCCACATTGAATAAATCTTTTCTGCTTTCACTATTAGTTGTCTCTGTGACCAGAAACTGACAGCAGAGCCTAGCTTCCTGGGCTGGAAGGGAGCACACTTTGGTCCTAAGGTCTCAGATATCAAACCTTAGGGAATGACACGGATGGTTAATGACATGCAAGCCCAGATTTTTTCCCACTTGCTCAAGGTACCCAGAAGTTGAACCAATATTTGGTCACTTTTCTCTGTCTCCCCTTATGACTTTCAGCAGACTATTCTGTCCTACCTGCAGGCTCCTAACACTCCAACAGCCCATAGGAGACTTACATCGTCTCACTTAGAATAGAGACCTCAAGAAGGGCCAGGAAAGCAGCATGTGGAGCCAACAAAGACAGGCAACAAGGATGGCATCCTTGCAGGAGAGTCCTCCCTTCTCGGTACATTTCTGGAAGGAATTTACTGACAGGAGTGTCTCAGCTAGGTATCTCCCTACCCTAGGAAGAACACAAGAAATGGCAGCTCTCGGCAGCTGAGGCTGTAAAAGAAAGTTTCTCAGAGAGCACACTAGTCCTTCACCCTTCAGGGAAAATGTCCAGCTGGCCAGCAGAGACCTGGAAAGGTTTCAGATCCTCAGACAGGAAGCCCTGACATAAGACTTCTGTACTTAAGTCCTTGAGATCTAGCTGGAGAAATGAGCCGGGGTCAGGGGTCAGGGGTCAGGTGGCTAGCGCAGCGGAAGGCACTAGGTAGATGGAAGATCACCAGGGAAGCACACTCAGTCTAGTGCATCTGCACATGGAGACCTGGGAGTTGGTGGCAGGTCCAAGGACTGGAGCTGGAGGCAGGACCACAGGAAGGAAGGTCTGCAAGGAAGAGACAGATGCCAGGCAGTTAGGCCTGTGTGGATGAGAGCAAACCCCAGCCATCAGGAAAGAGGCCATAGGACATAAATGCCTGGAAGACAGGCAAAGGCAGCTAGCCAGTGACACAGGAGCTCTCTCACTGGACACACAGGACAAGCTGAAGCAATAAGTCTGCTGCCTTGGTACTGAAGGAGCCTCAGTTTCCCCATCTATGGCTTTCTAGTGGAAGATCACCTGTCCAAGCAGGGTTGTATCAAAAGTCACTCCTTGAAGGGACCACAGTTGTGTGTTGAGAGATGACAGAATTAAAAGACTGAGGCTGGAGAAAAGGCAAAGGAGAGAACATCTGTCTGATACTAGAAAGCCCAGGGCCAGGATGGGACTGGGGTGGAGAAATACCCACTCCTGGGGACAGTTTTCTTGATGGCAGCTGTAGGCAGCCCTGGTGCATGGAGGGTTAAGCATCTTGCAGTTCCCACCCGCTCTGGGCAGGCATGTCCTCCCACATTTACGTCTTCTGAAAAATATTCAGCCTGTAGCCTCTCATTTGGTGCTCCGGGCCCTCCCCCTCCCCCTCCTTTGGCCCAATCCAAGAGGTAGGTCAGGGAACTTTGGGAAACTGGAAACTCCAAAACTCCGGACTCTGGGAGAAGGGTCAGTGGGGAAAGGCGGGGCTGTGGGGACCAAGAGAGAAGAGAAAAAGGAGATGCGAGGGTGAGAGGGGACAGCTGCCAGGGAGCTGTTCCAGGGACCACACAGGAAAAGGCCTTGCTAAAGCAACAAACCTAATATTTTTCAAGGTACCAGAAAGAGGCTGGGGATTTGGGACATGGAGGGAAGACCCAGAAGGAAGAGAAAATGGCTCAGAAGAGAGGCTAAAGTGGCCATAGCCAGCAGGATTACTTCCCGGGACTGTTGGCACGAAACCCTTAACCTTGGCTGGCCACAGGAAACACAGTCTTACAGAGTGGGAAAGGCTAGTTGGATACCAATGGCGATTCAGAAAGAGGCACTTCTGTCCCCAGGAGTAGGCTGGGGGAGAAGGTGCCCCTCATTCCTACCTCAGCTCCAAGAGCTGAAGATCACACACCATCTTTGCAGGACTAGGACTGAGGTGAAGCCATGAAGTGCTTGCTGATCTCCCTGGCCCTGTGGCTGGGCATGGTGGGCACACATGGGACAGAGCCCGAGCTCAGCGAGACACAGAGCAGGGGCCTTCAGGTGGCCCTGGAGGAGTTCCACAGACATCCATCTGTGCAATGGGCCTTCCAAGAGAGTGGCGTGGACTCTGCTGATGACATGGTTAGTGGCGTGACCGGGTAGAGAACGGATGGCTGCAGCCCTGGAGACCAGTGATTTCCCAGAAAGCTTTCCTGGCAAAGGTCCCCAGCCAGCCACCCTCTTAGGCAGGTCCAGTACTAAGTTAAGGTGTTGGGGAGGGGAATGACATCTAGGAATTACCTGCTGACCTTCCTGTCTGTCTGTCTGTAGCTCTTCTCAGCTGGCACCTTTGTGAGGTTGGAATTTAAGCTCCAGCAGACCAGCTGCCTCAAGGAGGACTGGAAAAAGCCCGAGTGCAAAATCAAACCAAAAGGGGTGAGTGAGGGGGCTCTTTTGATGGCACAGGTTGCCTGGGAATCAACTGGAGCCCAGAGATGCCCTGTGCTCATCACTGGGGGGGCTGTCTGCAAGGAGGGAGGGATAGAGGGAAGAGGGAAATGTCTACATCAGTGGGTCCACTTGTCAGAGCTCCTCCTAAAGAAGCTTCTCTGTGGAATGTATCCTGTACCCCAGCCAGGTTTCACAGTAACCTGCCACCCTAAGTGTGACAAGTGCCATGATAGGCTGACCTTGGGCTGGAGGTACAACACTTTGGGTTTAGGTTCTAGTAACAGCTTTGTGGGTTCACTGAAGGCCTTGGTTCTCTCCCTTGGTTAAGGGAGAGCACTGGATTATACTGGGGATTTACAAGACTACTGGTTTCAGGACCTTTGTTCAAACTAAATTTACCAGGAAAACATAAATATGAGACGAAGGTGGCAAGGGCCCTTGCTGTGCACACATGAGGGCCTGAGTTTGAATCCTAGCATCCATATGGAAACAACTGGGCATGGCTACACAGGGGTATAACTGAGGCTTGCCAGCTGCCAGTCTAACTCCAGGTTCAGTGAGAGATTTTCTGCCAAAGGAAAAAAGCAGAGTTGTATAGCAGGACACCCCATGTCCTCATCTGGCACACAGGCATGAGTACATACATACACACACACAAACACCAGAGAGAAGCAGAGACAGACAGACACCATCTGCAGAAGATTCTTACCTTTATACATGTTTGCACACACAGGCACTTGTGAATACATCCATGTGGGATAGATACTGCATATGAGCAGTACATATATGCATGCTCACACAGGACTGATCCCTGCACGGGCCAAAGTACTATAGTCTGCAGGTAAGGCAGGGTAGCATACACTTGAAATCTCAGCATCGGAGAAGATAAAGCAAGTTCTAGACTGCAAGTTCTAGTCTGGGCTACCTCTTGAGACTGTGTCCAAAGAAGAGTACTTCTGAAAATCTCCTGTCCCAGGGTAGGCTGCATGTCCATCTGGCTTGCATGTCCCCTTGCCCCTTGGATTAGCTACATTTCTGTGGTGGTGATAAAATACTACGATCAAAACCAACTAGTAACAGGAAAGGTTTGTTTTGGCTTAGAGTTCCAAAGGAATAAAAGTCCATCATGGTGGGAGGCGGGGAGATGTGGCTGGCAGCTGGCAACCAGAGCAGGAAGTGGAGAGCTCATAGTCTCAAATGCAAGTAGGAAGTGGAAAGTGTGAATTAGGAGTAGGTTTTAAAAATCTTAAAGCCTGCCCTACTGACTCCATTAAGTTCAAACCTTCTAAACGTCCCCAAACAGACCCACCAACTGGAGACGACATATTCAAATAGCTGATCCTGTGGGGAACATTCATTATTCAAAGTACTACATCCCTCGACTCTAGAGCATGCCAAGGCCAGTCTCCACCCTGACCCACATGGCTTCCTGACTCCATCTCTTTCCTTCTCTTATATGCTCCTCCCCAGAAAATGCGGAAATGCCTGGCCTGCATCAAACTAGACCCCAAGGGTAAAGTTCTAGGCCGGATGGTCCACTGCCCAATACTGAAGCGAGGGCCTCAGGTAAGAAGGAAATGAGGTTAGGGGAAAAGGCTGGAGAGAAGGATCCCATCTGGGTCCATGGGAGGAGTACAGAAAGCCTGGAAAGAGGAGTGGGGTAGGGGGCGGCTGGGATATTCCCCTGGGGGGTTGTGGTGGCGCCTCCCCTCTCAGGCACTGCTGCAACAGATAATGGTTCTAGCAGGAGCTTCAGGAGTCTCAGTGCAGTAAGGTAGCACAGGCTGGTGAGGATTCTCGTAGCTACTTCTTCCCTGGACAGTTTGCCTTCTCCAGGGGCCTTCGATCCAAATAAGCCCTGGACAGGTAGGTGATTAGTGGGGAGAACCATCCCTGGCATGAAAATTGGGCTGAGGAGGGAAGAGAAGGGATGTGTGAAACATAGAAAAAAAAAAAAGGATTATACCAAAACAACCTCCCTCACAGCCAATCTTGTTTTCCCTTCCCTAGGACTTCATCTTACTTCCTGTACAGTTGTGGCAGCACCCAGTGGAAGTATACGGTCTCCCAAAGACTTCATACTCAAGGCTAATAAAATTGCTGAGTGTTCCTTTCCAACCTTGTCTTGTTGCTCTTCTTCTTCTCTCAACTCAACCTGTACATGTGAGGGAAGCTCAAAGACTGTGTGTGTGTGTGTCCATACTTCCTGCCCAGGACCAAGAAGGAACAGGCTGGGTGAGTATAGGAGCCTCCCACAGAAACAAAACAGAGGTACAAAAACCCACATTTGCTGAAGAGACAAGAAATGATACAAATGAGCAGAGAACTGTTTAATAAGAGTTAGCAGGTGACAAGAAACCTTATCCACAAAGCCTCAGGCTGGGCATCTGACAGAGCCCAGGCTCAGCATACCCTGGGCCTAGCTACAAAGTTTATGTGCCAGATAGTGTGGGGATCTCCTACACCTGCTACAGATGACCCAGAAAGCATGTTCCTGTTTGTGTGGATGGAGAGCAGAAGTGTCTTTGGGGAGACGTAGAGCAAGAATTAAGAAGCCCTCAAGAAAGGGATAAATGAACAACTTAGTTTGCAGGGTCAGTGTCCAGAAAACAATCAGAAAGGCAAGGGCATGAAGCAGGGAAGGGAGGTAGGCAACAATACTACAATGAGACTACTTTGGCTATGAGTTACAGTCAGAAGACAAAGGAAGAGGTAGTTTCTGCAGGGCTGAGAGCCTGCTGGGCCTGGGCCAAGGTGTCACTGGCCTGGCGGTCCAGGTCAAGGCATTCCTGCAGTGTGTCCTGGAACTGCCGGCAGGCCTCCTCCAGAATGGAGCTGCTCTGCATGGGCCAGGACTCCCAGTAGCCAGGCTCCACCCATGGCTGGGCCTCCATGACTCTGGGGCCTGGGCTGGAGCTGGAGCGCAAGGAACTGTCCAGGTCTCGGCATAACTGGTACAGCTCACTGCCCTGCCCACTCACACGTTCCCCATCTATGACTTTGAGGCCAGGCAGCAGCTCTCGGATCACAGCCCAGTAGGAGGGACTAGCACACATGGGGTTACTGAGCCGTGCCAAAGGGTCTCGGAGCCTCAGGTGCTCCAGGCCCTGCAGCCCAGCCAGACACTGGAGCTGACCAGGAGTGGCCAGCAGGTTCCCAGCAGCATTGAGACTCTGCAGGCTTTCACAGGCTGCCAGTGGCTCCAGCCCTGTCAGTCGATTATTGGAGACGTTGAGCACAGCCAGCTGGCGCAGGGATGCCAGTGGGCCGAGGCTGGTGAGGGCATTGCCTGACAGGTCAAGCCACTCAAGGCTCAGGCACTCCCCCAAACAACCCAGGTCCACAAGCCCTAAACCCCGAAGTTTCAGCAACAAGATGGAATCCAGGGCAAACTCTCCAGAGCGGGACTTCAGCAGCTGGGGTGTGATGCTCAGCCCCTCGGCCTCTCCTGGCTTCTCTCCAGGAGGCTCCATGATACTGAAGATGGTTCAGATGGCCTGGCCCTGGCAGTGCTGTCCTTGTCACAAGGATGTTGGTTTCTCTGAGGATCAGCTGACTGTGCTCCTTCAGCTCTGCTTTTGCCCTAAAGAGAGACACAGTCAGGCCAGCCTCTCCTGAGCACGTGTCCTGTGCAGCAGGGGACAGTAGGATGCCTTGAACCACACCGTCCTTGTGCTCACAGAAACCAGGAATGCTAAAATATGCAGGAATGTCTCTTCAAAAACAGATGTACAGTTTGTTTCCCACTCAGAGATCAGGGAATGGAGGTGTCAGTAGCATAGGTGACCTCTCCACTATCTGTATGGCCAAGACCACACACAGCAGATCCTCCCCTGGGACCTTAAGATGGCACATGTAGTCCACTTATAGAACCCATCTTTACGGAGTTTCAATGTAGTTATGCCCTAAGCTTCCTTGTACACATAGAAAACTTGTTTCCAAATTGTACTGAAATCAAATATGCCTAAAATAAACTGCCCTGTGTCAGACTCTAGAAGTTTGAACCAACACTGGCTACTGAGTCGTACTGAACTGGAATTTCTTGCTTTACATGGATAGACACTCTGTTGGCATGGTGTTTGCAGAGACCCCCACAATGCAACACCCGCCAGCCTTGATTCCCAGAGTGAATAGCCAGTAGCCAGCAAGACCTGAGACCATCTAGGCAACAGGGCAGGGCACAGCCCCAGCCTAGGGGAAGTGGCTCTGAACCACTCCACTAGTCACATGTGTTACATGAGGCATGGGCCCCATATTGCCAGTTTGATAAAGTCTGGACTATGGACAAAAATACCATTACTTATCTTTTCCAGTAACTATTATGACACACCTTTAATAATCCTAAAGAGTTCCCTTTTGAAAAGTTAATTTTTTACTGATTGGTTGGTTAGTTGATTTTTTTAGTGTCTCATGTAACCCAAGCTAGCTTTGAATTCTCGATCCTTCTGCTCTCCTCCACGCCCCCACCCTGAGAACTAGGATCACAGGCTTACACTACCACTCTTGGCTTAAATTTGTTTTTAAATAAACAACAGGTAATCACCACTTTCCTGGCATGCAAACTGAAATAAGAACATGCTATAACTTCTTTCATTCGCTCAAAAATATTTCCATTTTCCCAACATTATCATTGCATTTAAAATGGTACCCTGAATACGCAGACCAACTTGCACCTCTGGCTGGAGCTATAAGGTTGGAGGTGTAGGTAGACTTTTAGTCCTAGGTACAGAGGAAAATGAAGTTAAGGTAGGGCAGGGTGAACATTAACATAGAAGCTGGGGTAAGCTAGTTACACACTCATTGTTCCAACTCCAGGTAACCCCTATCCAACTTTCTCCAGCTCCTCAGCCAGCTCTTCTGCTTCAGCATCACTTGTCAGATGACAACATGATGCGATGATCGCTGTGTGCTGGACAGCATCGTGCTACTGAAGGTACGACATCATGGCACCAAAGGGCAAGCTGGGGGAGCCGAAGGAGTCCAGGAAGGCATTTTGGAGCAAGGAGGAAGAGTGCCTAATATAGATCTGTAATGTGGCAGATGGCAAGCACATCCTCAGTGTGTGTAGGACAGCATAAGGAGGAGGTTGCCTGTGGGGAAGGACAATGCTGATGGTGCCCAGAGGATAAAGGTTCACATGGACAAAAAAACAAAAGCAGGCCTCATTCCAAATACCATTTTCCAAACTGCAGACTTTGACCTGGCCCAGACTCAGGAGTCTGAGCTAGGCAGGCAGTTACAAATGCAAAGAGCATTAGGACACCGCCAATGCCGATATTGATCAGTGCCTGCAGGTGTGGGGTACTGGTGACACCCAAGACTAAGTTTACATGACCAATGTCACTTAGTATCACCTCTCCAAGGAGACCAGGCTCAGAGCACAATTCATCAGTAATTCCTCATTGGCAGTGTGTTCAATGCACTTCCCACAAATGATCTGATGAGGCTGGGAATGGATCTGGCACATCCTCTCAACAGTACAACTGAGCAGGGTATTCTCATCCTCACGATCTCCAATCCTGACAGTTCATTAGTCTGCAACCCTCCAGTCCATTGAGTCATGAACTTCCTGAAGTCCTTGGAGGAGACAAAGTACAAGGAAGGCTAGGTCACAAGGTAGCTCTGTGGTGCTGTATGCCCAGGACTGCGCATGCAGCTAACTAGGTCATATATGCCACCCTAGCTGTCCCTGACTGCTGTAAGATAAGTAAGTTGGGGTAAAGCCAGGAGAAAGCTGCCAAGCTCTACACACTCCACAGTGTCTCCTGTCGCCTCTAGGCAACACCTGGGTATGAGACAACCCCCTACAGCAGGACCAGTAGACAAGGCCTTCTACTGCAACTGCTCTGTCCCTCTGACTCCCTTGCTTGGGCTGACAACGGCTTACCTCCTTTCCCACTCCAGCCCATGCTTACTGACCAAGTGGTGGGCCAGGACTAAGATATGGGACCACCCTTGAGATTTACATTACCTGACACTGAACACAGAGATACAGCTGGTGTTTTCAAGTCCACAGAAACAAGCAAAACTCTGATGTCTGGAATGGGCTTTGGGGTCGTGCTGTACAGACCTGGGGAATGTGGGACAAATTTCAAGCTCTGAGTTTCTACCTCTACAGCTCTGACAAGATGCTTCAAGACAAGGGGCTCCTAAAGGGTTGGACCAGGCCCTGACTTCTTCATGCGAGGACACAAGTTTGGACTGTAGTGGCTTGAATGAAAATGGCCCCCATAGGTTGATAGGGAGTGGCACTAATAGGAGGTGTGGCCTTGTTGAAGTGTGGAGGTAGGCTTTGAGGTTTCACATGCTCAAGCCAGAGCCAGTGTCACTCACTCTTCCTGTTGCCTGCTGATCCACCAGGATGGCTCCTTCTCTAGCACCATGTCTGCCTGTGTGCTGCCATGCTTCCCGCCATGCTGATAATGGACCTCTGAACCTGGAAGCCAGCCCCAATTAAATGCTTTCCTTTATAAGAGTTGCCATGGTCATGGTGTCTCTTCACAGTAATACTAGCCCTGACTAAGAGATGGACCATGAGGATGTCAGCTTGCCCTGTCTCCACTTCCTCCCTGGAACGGTTTACCTCCAACCTGTCAGGACTGGTCACTTGGGTAAGCTGACAGTTAGGATAGAGAGGACCTGGATAAGGCTTGCCTTCTCCACACTCTCTCCATCCTCACATCTCCCACCTGGACACCTTCTTGGGCTGCACAGACACAAATTAGCAGCCAGGAGTTCTGGAGCCTCCTTTTGGCTTACTCTGAGCAGATGGCCCCGCACTTCACAAGGGAAGCAGTGGGGATGAAGACCAGATCTCTCCAAAGAACATGTTTTACTTTTCCCAGTGTAGACAGTTGGGTCAAAGGTACCTTCTCCTTGCTTCTCCAGGAAAATTCAGTCTAGGTCAGCTGAAAGGACCAATGTGCCACTTGGCAGGGAACAAGGACTGCTTTCCCTGTAAAGTCTTTTTATGCTTTTTTCAGGAGTCAGAGGTCATGAATTTCCCCCTTGTATTCACAAGGCCATCTTTGTGCCTAGAAACTCAACTTAACCTGTCTTTGGCAGGTCCTCCCTGGCAACCCAGCTAAGTTGAATGGGGGTCCTGGCAGCTCTGGTGCTGAAGTCAGGCCTGGGATAAGCTAGGGTAGCAGCTGCATTCTTGGTTCTGTTCATAGGGGAGCTGGTGCTCACAGCAGGGTCCTCCTGTCTCACCAATCCTGGGATGTCTTCTGTAGGGCAACTTTTTCCCCCCATTTCCAATACACTTGGGAACTTTGGGGAATGAGAAGATGGGCCCCAAGATAGACAACAAGCCAGGATGAAAAGAATAGTTCTCAGTCACCCTATGTAATTCTGGGGACTGCAAGGCCAGAGGCCATATGGGAAAGAACCAAAGGACATAAGTCAGTTAAACCCACCAAGGATGGTGAGATGCAACCTCAGGACAATTACCACTCTTGCGAGGTCATGACCTGCTTGGCAAGGGCCATAGTTCCCATGGTCCTTTGTGCACTGGATCTGTGTTCATTATCTTTGCCAAACCAACTGGCTTTTTGGTTTTGTCTTTTTAAGTGTCTGAGGTTCGAAGCACTTGATCTTTTCAATTTGTGGACAAAGCAAGGAAAGGTATGGTGGTCATTCACAACACAAACTAGAGATAGAGCCAAACTGAGGGTATGAGGGACCCTGTCCATGGCAGGAACTACCTTGGGAGTGAGCAATGTGTTTCTAGGGCTGCAGAGCTCCGGATCTCTGGATTCTGAGCATATGGGCTACTACTCTTGGTACCAAGAGACCAGTGACAACACGCCACATGGCTCACTACCTGTCAAATTAGCAGCTAGCCTGCAGAGTTCTAGGACAGAGCCTTTGGTCATTTCCTCTGCAGCTCCTTCTCTGGAAGCCAGCTGTGAAGAAAAATCACAGGACAGGTGTGTTCTCCAGCAGCGGGGCCCAAAGTACCCTTTCTCATGTTCCTTTGTGTGTCACGCATTCCCAGAGGGCTGCTTATTTCTTCACCTTGCATGCCTGGGACTCCTACTCCTCTATGGCTATTCCGCAGGCCTGTAGTGACCACCCCAGCACCCTGTCTGCTTCTACCTTTTGGAAAGCCCTTTGCCTTTGTCACAGACTACCACATTTTCTGGTAGTCCCTCCCATTTCTGACCTCTCAGTCTCTTTATCTGATCTCCTAAGTGCCCCTTAAGTGAAATTCCTTAGGCTGCCCCCATGGTCCCCATTGCTAAACAGTCTCCAGGCTGCTCCATTCATTGTCCACCACAGACCCAGGTTCACTATTCTCTCTTCAGCCTCTGAACATCTTTCTGTACCAACTCCATCTTGGTACAGGGATGCTTAGCCTTCCAGATGCTCAAGCCTAACAGCCAGGTATGGTCAGTGTGGTAGTTTGAATAAAAATGGCCCCCACAGGCTCATAGTGACTGGCACTATTAGGAGGTGCAGCCTTGTTGGAGGAAGTATGTCACTGAGGGGTGGACTTTGACATTTCAAATGCTTAAGGAGGCCCAGTGTCACACTCTTTGCCTGTTGGCTGCAGTTCAGGATGCAGAACTCTCAGCTCCTTCTCCAGCACCAGGTCTCTCTGTACACCACCATGCTTCTGACCATGGTGATAATGGACTAAACCTCTGAACTGTAAGTCAGCCACAATGAAAGGCTTTCCTTTGTAAGAGTTGCCGTGGGCATCATGTCTCTTCAGAGCAATAAAGACAGAATTGGTACCAAGGACTAGGGTACTACCTTGATTGGCCTGATGATCATCATGATTTGGCTAGAGAAATGTGAAACACTTTGGGACATTGGACTAGAAAAGTGACTGGACACTTTAAGTGGGGCTTAATGGGCCATACTAGTAGGGACATGGATGACAGTGGTACTGAGGATTATTTGAACTATAGGGGCCCAGCTCAAGAGGTTTCAGAAGAGAAGAATATCATTCTTGTGATATTTTGGTGAAGAATGTGGTTGCTTTCTCCCTTTGTTCAAAAAAATCTGCCTGAGGCTAAATTGAAGAGCTACGGATTAACAGCTTTGTCAAAGGAAATTTCCAGACAGCCAGATTTGACTATGTTGTTTGATTATTAGTGGCCATACTTATGCAGATCTATAATGAAAAGAAGCAAAGTTGAGCAAAAAAAAAAAAAGTACAGTTTGAGAAGAAGGGAGACACCAGAAAGTGTAACCAAATTTTAAAAAAGGCTGATGCTAAGTGGATAAAGGGAGTGGTGACCTCAGAGCAAGACCCCACCCAGCTAAGCTTCTACATTATAAAAAGGAATTAAAGAAAACCAAAGGCCAGGGGTGGTGGTGAACACCTTTAGTCCCAGCACTTAGGAGACACAGATATGTAGATCTCTGAGTTTTGAGGCCAACCTGGTCTGCAGAGAGAGTTTCAGGACAGCCACGCTTAGGCAGTGAAGGAAATCATCAAAGGCACAAAGCTGGTGAAGATGTAACTGAACAAGGGGTCCATGTTCCAGCCCCAGCAGAACTTGGCAGCTTTGGTCACGTGGTTCTGGCTTTAGAGTCAAGGATAGAAAAAAGGGGTTATAGAATCTCCCTCCATGACTAAGGAAAGCTTCTGAGGCCAGGCATATGTCAGAATTGTCCCTGGACTACAGAGGCCATTGTGTGAAGCTGTGAAGGTGAAGCATGCATTGCCTTGCAAACTCCAAAATGTTGGAGATGCCAGAGTCCTGGGATAATTGCCAAGGAGAGCTGCTGACAGGGAGTGGAACCAGCCCAAGAGAAAGAAGTGTGTTGCAGTCAGCAAAGCTGAAAGGAGCTGGAGATCTGAAGAGCACTTTGACATCAGACATGGAGATGCAAAGTTTGGAGTTTGCCCAGCTGGTTTTTGGTCTTGTTTTGGTCGAGTATTTCCTCACCATGCTTCCTTTCCTCTCTTTTGGAATGGTAATGTATATCCTTTGCCATTGTATGCTGGAAATATGTTATCTGCCTTTTCATTTTGATTTTACAAAGGGTTACAGTTAAGAAATTGCCATGAGTCTCAGAAGAGACTTTGAACCTTGGACCTTTAAACAATGTAGAGACTATGACAGACTATGGATGGGGACTTTTGAAGTTGGAATGAATGTAGTTTTGCACTATGATATGGCTACAAGCTTGTCGGGGGCAGGGAGTGGAATGTGATGGCTTGAATGAAAATAGCCCCCATAGGCTCATAACAAGTGGCAATATTAGGAAATGTGGATTGTTGGAGTAGGTGTGGCCTTGTTGTGTGTCACTGGGGCTGGGCTTTGAGTTTTCAAATGTTCAAATCAGGTCCAGTGCTGTTCTCTCTTCCTGCTGCCTGAGGTTCTGGATGTAGAATTCTAAGCTACCTCTCCAGCACCATGTCTGCCTGTGTGCCACCATGCTTCCTGCCATGATGATAATGGAGTAAAACTCTGAACTGTAAGCCAGACCCAGTTAAATGCTTTCCTTTGTAAAAGTTGCCGTGGTCATGGTTTCTCATCACAGCAATAAAAACTGGAACTAAGACAGTCCTCAACTTCACTCTTTCCTCTATCACTTTTTTGAGACATTGGGTCAAGAAGTCAGGAGACACAGGATGAAAGAACAGAAAAAGACAGATGAAGCCCAGTGAGCCAGGATGTGTTTCCTGGAAGAGAAAAGCCTCAAAGGAAGACACATACTGTGAACACACAGAAGCTAGCAAGCTGCATCTCTTCACAGCAAAAGATAAAATTACACAGGGAGATTAAGCTCAAAAGCCTGCACATTAGCACACAGGGTGTCAAACATTGCAGACAACTGGAGACAGCAGGGCAGTCTCTAAGAGGGGACAGATAAGCCAAGTGAGATAGCTCTCAGACTCTCCCAGGAGAAGGCTCAGAGGATTAAGAGTCATTGGCTTTGAGCTTCCCTCATAAACGCAGCCAGACACCATAACAACAAAGGACTGGAGGCCCATGAGAGGTGACACATGTGGAAGAACTGGACAAAATTGTGAGTGAGTGCAAAAGACTGCCTGTGGCCCAGAACTACACTCAGACGCCAGCAGTGAGGAAATGTACCTTAACTCTTATTTTATGATTGAAGAAACTGCAACCCACATTATTAGTCCAAGCCTCCAGCAGCTGTCAATGAAGACATAGAAGAAAGCATTAAAACCAGGCAACAGTACTAACAGTAGTACAGAAAAGGGAAGAACTTGTGGGTTAGAGCTGTATACACTCCAAAAACCTCCATCCATAGACCCATGAAGCCACTGGGGTACAAGTCCTGTTCTGTTTCTGTCCTATATAGCCCTGGTCCTATACAGGTGTTCTCAGATCCATTCAGTTGTTTAACAAAAGTGCATGAAATATTATGACCTCACACAACCCTCAAGACACACATACAGACACCAGGAATGGTACCACATGCCTGTAACTGTATCTGTTAAAGATTAAAGCTCCTGATAACATAAGCCAAGGTTGACAAATCATTATAAAACAGAACCCGAGCTGCTCCAGTGAGAGACTCCGTGCAATTTTGGTCTGAGGCACTGCTCTGGAAGCCTCCTTGCTTCATAGCATTTACTTCACTTTTCTATGATTGACATCACAGCATTCCTGTAAGTGCAGCACTTGGGAGGCAGAGGCAGAAGGACCTCAGTTATAGGCTAGCCTGGACTAAGTATTAAAAATAAGGGGGGATGGGGATGGGGGAGCTGGGTAACTCAGTGAGAGAGTGCTTGTCTGGTATGTGAAATGCCCTAGGTTCAATCACCAGCAAGAGAAAAGTAACTACAAGAGTGTAACTGGCATTCATCTACTTTGTGAGTTCTTCTTTCTTCCACCCTTTCCACCCTTTTCTTCCCTTTCAATTCCCTAACAATAGATAGGAAAGAAAAAAGAATAAAGAAAGGGAGTGACATTATCCTTAGACTACTTCCTGTTGATTAGGGGTACTAAGCTCTTCAAGGCAAGTTTGATCTTCACCATCAAAATAATTTCTTCTTTTTCCTCTTCTTCTTCCTTCTCCTTCTTCTTTGTGTATGACTGACTATTCAACAAACCATAACCTACACCAATCAACAGCCCACCCATCAGGGCTCTAGCATTTATATATCCTCGGAAAAGTCCCCAGAATTCCAAACATCACACAATCCCAGACACTATCTGCATCTGGCAAAACCACGCCCCTGCTAGAGCACGAGGCAAATCAGTCAGCTGCTGAGAGGCAGCCTCATAGCCCCACCCCTGGGATTAAAATGAAAACACATTCTTACAGTATTTCTGTGTTTTTAAAGAAACCAAAATTCCAGAATTCTAACTACACAAAACTAACTGGTTGACAAGCTTAACTCAAGAAAACTTAGAAATGATGGCCTGGAGATACTAGCAGAAAACCTCTCATCTAGTGTCTTGGTGAGGGTTTCTATTGCTGTGATGAAACACCATGACCCAAAAGCAACTTGGGGAAGAAAGGGTTTATTTTGATCACACTTTCATATCACTGTTCATCATTGATAGGAATGAGGACAGGAACTCAAGCAAGGCAGGAGCCTGGAGGCAGGAGCTGTTGCAGAGGCCATGGAGGGGTGCTGTTTCTGGCTTGCTCCACATGGCTAGCTCAGCCTGCTTTCTTCTAGAACCCAAGACCACCAGCCCAAAGATGGTACCACCTACCATGGGCTGGGCCCTCCCCCATTGATCATTAATTAAGAAAATTCCTTACAGCTGGATTTTATGGAGGTGTTTTCTCAGTTGAGGCTCCTTCCTCTTTGATGACTCTAGCTTGTGTCAAGTTGTCATAAAAAAGCCAATACATGAAGGCCCTGCGTTCAATCCTCAGCACACATGAGAGAGAGAGAGAGAGAGAGAGAGAGAGAGAGAGAGAGAGAGAGAG
>CAJQZJ010033923.1:593561-623176 GCA_907164525.1 Lophiomys imhausi
GGAGACCAGGGGAAGAGAATCTCTATAAAGACAGCTAGAGCAAAGGATGACGGAGCCTGGGCACTGCAGTGAGGGGTGTGGCAGAGGTAAGTACAGCTATCTGCCACTTTTAGAAGGAGACTTATTTCAGGACATCCTCAGATACCAAAGTCTTTCTATCAAAGGACATTGTACAGAACCCACACATACCCCTCTACATTTTAAATCATCTCTGTATCACCAGTGAAGCTGAGAACGTTGTATTGCTTCGGGACTCAAAACAAGAAAAAAGTCTGTGGATGTTTGGTCCACTTGTTTCTAGTCTATTGCTTGTTTTTTCTGAAAAATTCAATCCTAATGGTAAGAGAAACTGTGGATGCAAAACCTTTGGCCAGGCCACTAGAGTGCTAAGTATACTCGGAGTGCTGGATGGGGTGTGGGGAAGACTTGGCAGTGTTTCTCAGATGGGGAACAAGTGCCTGGAAAAAGAGAAGCAAAACATACTATACAGAAGAGGTGAGATAAAAGGTGAACCACTTTGGAAAGCTTTGGCATGCGTGAAAACAGCAAGGAATCTTTCCTGACAGACAAGGAAGCAGAATGGGTCTGCAGGCAGGCAAGTCACTAAAGGGATGGGGGAAGGAGAACTGAAACTCTTCACAGTCCAAGGCCTATCGGGTACCCAGAGAAACCACAAAATAGTAAAACTGAGAACCCGCAGAGGAGCAATTTCCCGGCATCTGTTCACTTGGACTAGGGGATGCCTCGGTACATACCACGTGCTGTGTGATTAGATTACAAATTTCTCGTGACTATTATGCCAGTCCTTCCCAGGAGCATGCCCAGAAGGGACCTAGCCTTCTAGCTCTACCTTGTTGCACCCGGCACAAGCCGTGTTCAGCTCAACCTACCTCTGCGCGGTGTATAAACTTGCCAGTCTCCTCTCCTATGCGCTCACCTCCCTACACTGGGGAAAGAAGTAGGTGCTATAGTGTCCCACCCCACCAGAGGATTTAAGCCACTTGCTGAGAGATGTTTTAAATAACACGCAACCATCTTTGGAGCTCACACTAGCAAAAGTGACAAAACAAACAAGAATAGTTTCCTGCTGGAAGACCACACTTCCCAGCTTCCCTGGTGGACCTCCGAAGTCATTTCCACTCATGTCTGCCCCTGTAAGGGGCTGCATGCCATCTTCCTCGGTAGGTATTTTTTGCCATTTGCATGCCTTGGTGACAAAAAAATGCTCCCTCACCATGAATAAACCTAGCCCCACGTAAGGTCAGACCAAGCCTTTCTTTCCTCCTCTCTCTCTACACTTGCTCTTTTTAAATGATCTATCACACGAGCAGAACCCTTGTTGCTATGTACACCCAGCTGCTGTGATCGTGGGCTGGAGTGCCACCCCCGCCTCCACGGCAGCACCCACCTCACGGGACTGTTACCGTTCAAAGCGGTTCTGTCTGTAACTGTACTCAAAGCAGTTCCTGGTGCTGAGGGAGTGACCGCTAATAGCCGGCTGGTAACCGGAAGAATCCGGCTCCCAGGGCACCCGGAGAGCGCCGGGCAACTGCGCTTCTGGCGCAGGCCCAGGCGACTCCGGAACCTGAAAACGGCCGGAAACGGCGCAGCGCCGTGATGCGCAGGAGAGGAAGCTTCCAAGGGACGCGCTGCTGCAGGCAGGTTGCGCAGGGTGCGCAGGGTGCGCCGGTTGCGCAGATTGCGCAGATTGCGCAGAGTACGCAGACCACTCAAATTTAGCTGGAACTTGTCCTGTGGGCAATGGTGCAGGGCGGCTTTTGTTCTATTTGTTTGCTCATTAGTACATTTGACGGTGAGGCCCTGGGAAGGCATTTATAGGTCTTAACGAATACGCCTTTAGTGAGGTTCACTGTGCCAAGTGCAGGCCGGCGGTGACCTAGATATTCTAATCCCCCACCTCTGCCTGGGCCCTGCCCCGCGGTGCAGTCATGCTCACCGCTTGGCCGCTACAGACAGAAGGCACCACCATGACCATAAGAAGGACCCCTTGTGGAAACCTGACCCGTATTTCAGAAACCTACCTCAGAATGTTTCCTGAGACAAATGTGCACTCCCTGGTGATGCTCTCAAAGGCCAAGGCGTCAGGGACGTCACCAACACAAACTGCCACCTTTGCAAACGACATCGTCCAACTGAAAAGGAAGTCACATTAACTGGTCTCAGGGGAGAATGCCTTTCCCTCATTCTGGATTCACAGGCCATTTGGAGATTTCTACTTTGAGAGGCAGACACGTTCAGGAGAGCTAGGGTTTTCCATCACCTGAAGTTCCTTTTTTTTTTGTTCACGTCTTTGCATTTTATCAGTTATTTTGTTCTCTTTTGAACCTCTCCGTGTGATGGACCAGCCTGATTCTGTCTTAAGATTAGAAGCCATCTTGTTACAAGTTCAAAAGAAAGTTCATTCCTGTTTTCTGTAAAATTTGGATTTGGCTGTGTCTTGACTCATTTTCTGGAATTTGACATTTTCCACACTCTATATCCTGACCTTCACCCTGATAAGACAAGATGTTCTGCCAAATAAGTTTGAGATGTTCCAACAAGTTCCTATGTAACCAAAATTCCTTGGACATCCCCTACCCTTGCAATTTGGGGGCTATAGGAAACATTTTTCCTGTGTTTGGGACTGTTCTCTCAAACCCCACTTTAGGGAGATAACTCTGTATGACAGAAAATAAAGTCTGCTTAATTCAACCACAAGATTTGGGTTAGTGGTTAGGTTAACACGTGTTTCAGAAACAGGGGTGTTCATGTCTCCATTATAGAGGGAAGGTACAGAGCATGTTGCAGTAAGAAATGTTAAGAGTGCCAAAGAAAAGTTGTCAAAAAGACCTCTTAAGACAGGAGGGAAAATTATACAAGAGAGAACTACTGCCTGGAAATAGTTAAAGATGTCCGTGGTAGCCACTATGTGTGAAGTCCTGGGTTCCATCCTGTGACATCACGACAGTGGGTGTTGCAACAGGGGAGAGAAGGCATTGTCAACTCCTAGCAAAGTTAAGACAATGGGCGATCGACATCCCGGAAGCAGGAATGGAGTCTGTGCACAGAAAACGACCAAGGGATTTGTACTGCACAGATACACTCTCAGACATATTTAGACATGTTTTCCCCGGCATCGTCAACCCATTCTCTCATGCTTTACTTTAAACATTTTGACATTTTGCTTTGGGGAGCTAAGTCCTTAGCCCTGCCCCTTGATTTTTGTGCATGATCTGAGGTAGGTAATTTGTCTTTTTTCCATTTAGGAGCCCAGTTCTCTCACAGTCTGCTGTTTCTCTGCAGTGTACCTGATCTACTTCCTAGTCCCAGTGTCCTTACAGTTTTCTGTTCTGTTCTAGTTGTCTGTCCCTATAGAAATACCTGTCTGTACTTTTTAGAAAAACTTTTTATTGATTATTTGTGAATTCACATCATATACCCCAATCCCATTAATCTCCCTGTCCCTTCATATCCACCTTTCACCTTTACAACCTCTCCTCAAAAGAAAACAAAAAATTAAAATTAAAAATTTTTAATTAAAATTAATTCTCGATGTGGAAGCTGCAGTGTCTCACAGTGTGTCGCATAGTATACCCGTTTGCCCAAACAGCTTTATTTACAAATGTTCCTTGCAGTGAGTGATTGGTCTGGTTTGAGGCCTCTGGCTTCTGCTACAGGATCTTCAACAGGACTTCTCTCAAATATCCTGTTGTTGCTCTGTGTCATGGAGATGCTGCAGTTTTGGTTCTGTAGGACCAACCCCTTCATGTTCTCCAGCAATTCTTAGATGGGATAGGCCAGTTCAAAGCCCTGGGTCTGTGCCTGAGAGGTATCTGAGTTGGTCAGCCCTACAGCTGTCCTATACCTGAACCACAAGGGCCAACTCTCCCAGTTTGCCCAGGTGAAGGACAGGGCCAGCTCCTCTGTGTTCACAACATGGGGCCAGCTCTCCTGGACCCATGCTACCAGAGCTAGGTCTCCAGCACTGTTCTTTTAAAAGTGTAATCTAGTTCTGATAAATGTTCCAGTTTCTCAAGTGTGCATTTCAGTAAGTTTTGACAAATGTATTTATCTGTATAACCACTACACTCAAGATACGAGCTATGCCATTTCCCAGCTAACCCCCCACCTATCCCCCGAGTAACTGGTAACCTTGTTATTAAGGATTAGTTTAAAATTTTCTAGTCGCAACATGTGTGTGTGTGCGTGTGAGTGTTTGTTTGTTTGTTTGTTTTTGAGTCAGAGTCTCACTGTGCAGCCCTGGGTGTCCTGGAACTCACAATGTAGACCAGGCTAGCCTCAAACTCATAGAGATCCTCCTGCCTTTGCCTCCCAAAGTGCTGGCATCAAAGGGATGTGATAGTATGCCCTGCTTCTAGTCTCTTATGTAGCTGGAACTATATGATATTGCTATGGTATGGACACTTGTACCTTTTCCCAATCCCTATTCTTACTTTGAGTTATTTTGTTACTATTAGATGATGAGGCCTTTGGGGGGTGATTGTCTTGAAAACAGGGCCTTTGAATGGCTTTAATGCCCTAATTAAAGAGACCTGGAGAGCTAGCTTGTTCTTCACCATGGCAAACGTGTTAGAAGTCATTGTTTAGGAAAGAGAAATAGGACCCTCACTGGACACCAAATCTGTTAGTGCTTTGATCTTGGACTTTCTGAGAAGAAGGAACTTCTATTAAGAAAATGCCTCCATAAAATCCAGTTGTAAGGTGTTTTCTCAATCGGTTATTGATGTGAGCCCACTGTGGGTGGTACCATCCTTGGGCTGCTAGTCTTGGGTTCTATAAGAAAGCAGGCTGAGCAAGTCATATTGAGGAGCCAGTAAGCAGCACCCCTCCATGGGCTCTGCATCAGCTCCTGCCTCCTGGTTCCTGCCCTGTTTCAGTTCCTGCCCTGACGTCCTTCAGTGATGGAGTATGGACACGGAAGTCTAAGCCAAATAAACCCTTTCCTCCCCAACTTGCCTTTTGGTCACGGTGCTTCATAGCAGTGGAAACCCTAACTAGGATAGAAGCCAAAATGGACTAAAAGGAGTGTGTTTTGTTTTGTTTTCTGCTCAGCCTACTATATTTTTAGATTTATTATGTGTATGAGTGTTTTGCCTACATGTGTGTATGTGTAACACATTTTTGTCTGGTGCCCAAGAAGCTAAGAATAGCGCACCAAATCCCCTGGATTATTTCTCAGTCTTCAAAGGGTCACATCCTCTAAGACTGCATTCTTTTCTAAGGTGGCTTGTATTTCATTTGGTTTTATTTTTAGCACACACATGAATCACTGTGTAGTCATTTGAAGAGCATTTTGAAGGTGTCATCTGTGAAAGCATTATTGCCATGCAGTTAGTGTCCCAGGCTTCAGGACGTCAAACTGACCCAGGGCATTAAGTTACAACAGTGAGTGAGAGTTCATGTTCGTGACACTCCACTCTTAGGCTCCTGCCCTGTCCTGCTCTTTGTAACCAGCTTTGAACTCAGTGCAAGGCAGGTACCCAAGACCCCCAGCGGCTTCTACTTACCAACTTGCATAGTGGCTCTGTACCAAAATGTGCTACATCTTTTTTTTTTTTTTTTTTTTGGTTTTTCAAGACAGGGTTTCTTTGTGTAGCCCTGGCTGTCCTGGACTCACTGGATCCTAAGGTTCATACTGCTCAGCATTACCAAAAACCTAAGGGCCAGAAATTAGTAGAAGGAAATAGGCCAGCACTGAAGAAGATACAGGAGAAATTCTCTCCCTTAAATCTCCATGAGAGTTGGGGGAGGGGCTCAGGGGTTCAGAGGGCTTCTTCAGGACACAATGGAGTTACAATAAGACAGTAGACAGAAAATCCCCCAAGCAACAGGAGTCCTTTCCAGGGAGCCTTCTCTTTTCCAAAGGTTCCTAGATCTTGAGGTCCTGGAACCAGCATCTGTATCACAGTGGGTAGGAGAGACCTGCTCTTTCTAATTTTGAACACCTTGTGGGAAGACAGTGGCTTTAAATCATCAGGAAAAGGGTTAGGGAGGGAAACAACAGAGACAGCTTCTATTTGCTCCTGACAACGGGAACAGCTAGAAATAGCACGGGTGTCATCAGAGGGGACTAGAAAGGGAAAGTGTGTTGCAAACTAGATCTGTATGTGGCAAACCTCAGGAATCCTATGGGTTTATTAAAAATGCCGGTGCTGGCAGATCTAAGGGGCATGCAGCCAATGAGAGCTATGGATGGGCATCACAGAGGATGTGCAATGGCATGTTGGGATCTGCCAGGCTCCTGTCTGCTGTGGACCTAGACTCTGCTCTTTGCTAATAGACCAGGTATCAGGGAAACTGTCAGCTTTTGACTCACATTCCCAGATTAAATGATATTTAACCTTTTTAGACTTCTTTGGGAATCACCTTTTTATGTTTTTGCCTATTTATATTTATGTACTTTTTGCCTTGTAGCATATTTGAAATGTTTTTGCCCACACTGACTTGAAATTTGCAACCTTGCCCCCTCAGCTTCTGTAGTGCTGGCAGTACAGGTGTGTGCCACTTCACACACCTATACATTATAATTAATTTTAATTATAATTTTAAACTTAATCTCCATAGCTTCTGGATTCTTCCCATCCCCACCTTCCTTTAGATATCTCCTCCACTACGTGATATATACATTTTAGATTCTCCTGTTTCTTTTTAGTACTTTGGTAGTAGGTTCATTTAAATTATTAAACTTCATGATCCACTGGCATTGACTCTGCCTCTGGGGTTCAGACATTGCTGATCGCCTCACCCTCCTTTTCCTCATGGATTTGATTGGCCATGCTCATGCGCTCTTAACTCTAGGTTGTATTATTTCTGGACTCTTATTTTCTTCCATTGTACTAATCCCATTGAGTTCTCAAACTGTTATATGCCAACACCAAGCATTGAAAAGTATACATTTATCATACTCTCTCTCTCTCTCTCTCTCTCTCTCTCTCTCTCTCTCTCTGTGTGTGTGTGTGTGTGTGTGTGTGTGTTGAAACAGTCTCAAATTATTGCCAGGACTTTCTGTAGACCACGCTGGCCTTCAACTTGCAACAATCCTCCTGCCTCTGCTTCCTACATGCTAGAACTAATTACAGGAACACATCACAACATTAACCTTAAACTGATCATGCTTCTAATAACTAAAAGTATCAACATCTCTCTCAGTAACCCCCCTCACGGATATCTAGAACTATCCTGGTTTATTTATTTTTTACATGTTTATTTCTCCCAAGAACTATACAATCAGCACAACCAGTACCCACTTCCTCCCCCTCCCCGCCCTCACTAAGCATTTGAGAAGACCATTGTTGGGTTTGAATAAAAAAATGCCCCACAGAGGCTCATGAATTGAACACTTGTCCCCAGTTAGTGGCCCTGTTTAGGGAGAATATAGAACTTGTAGGAGGTGGATTCTTGCTGGAGGAAGTACGTTATTGGATGTGGGCTTGAAGACTTTATAGTAGTCTGGTCCCACTTCCTGTTTCTGTCTCCCTGTTCTCTCTTCTCTCTTTCTGCTTCCTGTGTGTGGATGAACAATGTGATCAGCTGGCTTCCTACTTCTGCCTCCATGTCTTCCCTGCCATGATGGACTATCCCTCTGGAGCTGTAAGGCAAAATAAACTCTTTTCTCCCGTTAAGTTGCTTGTGGTGTTGGTATTTTATCATAGCAACAGAAGAATAATATAACCACACATTTAGAAGTTAAGGACCCTTCCCACAGTCACAGAAATACAGATGATGACAGGCCCCGAGTGTCTCTCACAGCACTAACCTCTTGAGTCACTCTTTCTAAAGCACTGGAGCAGTTGGTATTACCTTTGTCAGGTGGGCCAGCAAGTGCAGTGGGCTGGGAACAGAATTTAAAGAACCGATATGCTAAAATAACGTGATGGGTAGCTGCCAGTTTTTGACTGGCCAGGCACTTGAATCCACTTTCCCAGTTCCGTGTCACAGCCTCTGTGAAGCATGAGCTACTATCACTATGTAGATTCGTTGTTGAGACTCCCGGAGCTGGAGCTGGTACCCACAGCCTTTTCAGTGGGGTGGAGCTTGGGGAGAGAAGGTCTATTTGCTGAATTGATTGGGCAAGGCTGACACTTCCAGTCACAACTGGTGACTGGAGAATGCTCTGACAGGCTCCAGGGCTCCTGGTGAGTAGACACAGGTGGGGAAGTGAAGAGTTTGTGCACCAAAATGTGTCAAACCTTTGTGGGGAGCAGACCAGTGAGCTTTCCAGAGAGAGGAAGACCTGAGCTGCTGCTGTTGCCCTTTATCTTGAATTCAGGAGTCAATGTGGATGTGCTTCCTTTTCCCCCAGAACGGCCAGGTGAAAGGTGGTGAACACCCTGGGGTGTCTGCTTCCCTCAGATCTCAGAGTCTTCTTTCACAGAGGTCTAGAGCAATGACCAAATTTAGAAATTACTAATGAATCAATGTTCTAGAGTTTTGTTTCCCACTGTGTGTGAGAGAGGAGGGGTGGGAATAGGGGAAGACTTCTGTTGAGGGAAGGTCTAATATTGTTTCTGATACATTGAATTCAATGCTGAGATCTGGTTACCGCCCCTTCTGATGCATTCTCTTGATTGGTTAATAAAAGTCGCTTATGGCCAATTAGCTGGGCAGAAAGAGTATAGGAAGGCAGGACTTCCTGAGATCAGAGCAGGAACTCGGCACACACAGAGACTCTTGCTCTTTTCCTCCAGGAGACACAGAAGGAGACAGATGTCTGGAGAAGGCTGGAGGGTACTCACAGGCACATGGTGGTTTGGGATTAGGTGATCCGATCCGGGTTAACATAGAGTAGCTAATTGAGAGTCTGCTCAGCTAAGGGCTAAGCGTTAAAACATTAAAGGTCTTGGTGTGTTTAATTATTGGGGAAAAAGACTGTGGCGGCTTATAGGCCCTCAGTCCAAGCAGTCTCGGGCCATTGGACTCCCAGACTCTCAGACTCCCCTTGAGCCCAGGCGAATCTCTCGCCAAGCCACTGGTAATTCTACCAGCCTAATATAACAACTTATATTAATTAACAGAGTTTAGGTTACAGGTGGTGTAGGCCATCCTTGGTCCCGGGGCTCTTTCTCCAGGATAAGTTAGGCAACTGGTTAAGGCACTCGGGCCAGGGTGCCTGCTCCTCTGCCAAGCTGCTGGCTACTCTGCCGGCCTAATATTACAGTTTATACTTACTAATAACTAAATTAATTAATTAAATTGCAGTTTTCAGGTGGCGCCCAACGTGGAGCGCCATATGTAAAAAAAATTTAATTAAACTACATTGGGTGTCATTTGTAGAAATAATCAGTTAAACTGTTTACTAGTATTTAGATTATTGTTAATTGGTTTGTGGCTATTAATCTTTAAGCAGCCATTATAAATGAGCACACAGACACCACATGGATTTTAACAAGCCTTGGCCTGAGTTGTGCAATCCTGGCCCAACTAAGCTAGCTCTTAAGTCTATGACCCAAAAATGACCCCATATATACATACATCCCCTTGGACTACCATTCTCCACACTAGCTGATGTTTCAGGCCATGTGGAATGAGGTTCTTTTTTCTAACCCATGGCGTGTGTCTTCTTCTTCCTCCTGCTGCTGACTGGAATGCCTTCTTCCTGCTGCTGGCTGGAATGCCTTAATCCTCTGTCTAAAGCACAGGCTTCCTGTTCTAATCCCAGAAAGTCCCACCTTTCTCTGTCTTTGCCCAATCTCAGGCCTCGGCATTTTATTTAACCAATCAGAGTCAAGGTAAGTAACAGACAGCAAGCAGGACCAATTAATTAACATTTAGAATGCTTAACACTACCCCAACAAACTTCTCTAGGGAACTGTTCAAAATGACTAGACATATTTATATCTGTCATAACTGGAAGCAGGGATAGGTAGTCTGAAGGCATCTGGTGGGTACAGTTAGGGGTGCTCCTAAATATCCAGGAATTTACAGGCTACTTAGCCCACAAAGCCCTAAAATTCATCTAATTACCTAGTGCAAACTTCATTCCTTCAAGGCTGGGAATCCCAGCTAAGATCCATGAGGGCCTCATTTGGCAGCAGAACTCTTAGGATCTGGATGTGATTTAAAATGTAGTCTGGGACAGCAAGACAGTTTAGCACATAAAGGCATTTGGTGCCAAGCCTGATGACCCAAGCTTGACCCTCAGGACCCATATGGTATAAAAGAGCTGACTCCTGAAATTTAACCTCTGACCTCTACATGCACACCATGGCATGCATGGACAAACACACACACACACACACACTACAATGTGATATAAAAACTATTTTTCAGATAGAGTGCCATGCTTTGTAATATGCATACATTGTGGAATGTGTAACCTGAGCTAATTAATAGATGTATTATCACGAAAACATTTTCTTGAGGTCAGACTGCTTCAAATCTGCAACCACCAATGTTCTATTAATCAACATGTTCTTAATAACTACAGTTGCCATGTTGTACACAAGACCTCTAGAGTATGTTCTTTTTGTTTCACTGGAATGCTGCATTTGGTGCCCAGCATCTCCCAGAGACAGACTTGTTAACCCGAGTGTGTCGTGGATTCACACAGGACTGTGTTTGATGACCCCCAACTCAGTGGTCACCACACAAGGGGTTTCTCAGGGAAAGGTGAGTGAGCTGTCTGCCTGTTCCATCAGCCTCCCCTCGATTGGCAGAGACAATCAGATGAGACAAGGGTGATGTTTAAGCGTTTCTTGTTTTAATGTTTCGTTCTCTGGCTTATATACAGAACCAAATGGAGGATAGCCACATGGGCCAATCATGTTAAAGGTCATCCCATCACACCACACAGCACAAGCCTGGTAACATGGTGATCATGCACAGATCACAAGCATGAAAGTCTTGCTCACCCAATCAGCTATGCCCATGATCCGGCTTCAACTCCTCCCCAGTATCTTCCGGCCACCGCCATCTTAGTCATCTCCCACAAGTTAACTTTCATTTTCCCAGAAACGAGGCATTTCTCATCAGCCTCCATTTCCCGGGTCCCCACAACTGTGGTCATCTGTTCTCATTTTTCTGATGTTCCAAGTTGAACAGAACTGGAGTAGCTGCCAACTGACAGTATTCCCAGAAACCCAGAGTTTCATAAACAGTGAAATCACTCAGGCAGGGAGCTTTTGGGGGCTGCCACATCCACAAGGACTTACATTCAGCCCCTCACAGTTCCAGAGTTATCAACAACTTTTATTGGTGGGTGGACCAAGCAAAATCACCTGCAAGCCACATGTCACAACCTCTGCAGGGACAGGAATAGCCCCTACCTCTCCCTAGTGAGAACCTGGGCCCATGGGTGCCCCTGCCATCAGTTGCACTGTACCAGATCTCTCTGTGATGCTGAGACACAACAATGTCATGGGAGGTTGTGAGGAGGCCTGGAATAGTGGCAAAGTGCTTCAGCCTCTTAGCTTTCTGCCTTTTGCTCTCCCAAGCAGTTTCTGATCTGTAGGGACTGCTCAGCAATCATTAGCCATTGCTGTTATTAAACATCCTTGAAGGATGTTTCATGAAGGTGTGGTATGAGCTGAAGAACCATAGCTGTTCCTGCTCAAAGCCATGGCTAAAGCCCTGATCTTGAATATCAGCAGCCCCTCCAAGCCCTGCACAAATTGGACGGGTCTTTCTAGAGACGCGCCCTGCCCTCTGCCGGCCATGTGCTGCTTCAATTTGCTGGGGCCATCTCTACTTGTCTCAATGGGCTTGTCACTAGGTGTGATAGTCTCCCCTCTAACTACCCATTTTGGCCCTTGCCATGACTTAGAAGTACCGTATCCTACATCACTGTCCCTTTGTAAATATCTCTGCTCCAGGGACATTCTGTGAGCCTCTGCTGACCTCTACCTCCGCCAGAGGGGGGAGGGTCTTGTTAGAACTATAAAAGATGTCTTGGCACAGAATGACCAACCTGCACCTAGAAACTGAAGCAACTCTAGCACAGACCCCTGGAATCCCAAGGCCAAGTCCTGTAGACCACTTCTTTGAAATGTCCTGTCCTCAGCCCTGGGAGAGAACCTGGTTCCTCCCCGTTCCCCCAGGCAGGAAGCTGGGCAGGCAGGTCTCAGCCTCAGATCTTTAGCTATGAGGAAGGTTATCTTCAGGGACCTGGAGCCTGCTTTGCTGCACAAACCGGGAGCCATGCACATTGTCTTTTATAGCAGAAGCAAGATGGTCAAAGTCCGTGTGAACAAGCTCAGATCCTTCTGCTCCTGCCAGGTTTGTGTGTCGGCGTCTCTGACACTCACTAAAAACAGCTCACAGCAGCAAATCCCATGCTGTTTCCAAAATGTCCACATATGCATCCCCAGAAACCCATGAGTGTCACTTACAAGGACCTGAATACCATTCATCTGAAAAGTCCTCATCAGGGAAGACAAGACCTCTCTCAACCTCTTGGAGAGGGAAGACCTAACTCTGGTCATGACCCAACAGCAACACAGTCAGTATAATTTCATTCATACTGACCATTTGTGCACGTGCTGCTGAACATAGAACCCAGTCTTGTGCACATTTGGCAAGCACTCTGCCACTGAGGGTACCTCTAGACCTTGTTCTGAGACAGGGTCTCAGTATGTAGTCCAGGCTGGCCTGTAGTCCCTATCCTTCTGACTGTAATCTGAGTGTTGAATTATAGTTGTAACTGGCCTAACCAGCCTTTATAATCCTGACCTTCCCTTTTGCTAATTTGACTTGAACCCTGATCACACCTCTCTTGACTTCCTTATTCTCTTTCTGAAATGTTCTGTCCCCACTGAAAAGATATGACTGGAGTTCAGAGCCTTCTCTAAAGAAGTTGTTAAATGAAATATATTTTTGTAGTGTTCACGTCCAGTTTTGTATATATTTCCTGTGTGTGTGTGTGTGTGTGTGTGCGCCATAGTGAGCACGTGAGGATCAAAGGACAACTTGCATGACTTTGTTTTCCTTCTACTGTGTAGGTTCTGGGGATCAGACTTGACAGCAAGCACCTATATTCAGAGTCATTTACAGGCCAGCTTCTGTGTGGTTCTGATGAAGCCCCTGCTAGCCCTGCATATTTCCACCTTGAGCATTGAGTAAAATCCCCTGATCAAACACAGATCTTGGCAAAGGGGTAGGAGTCCTGATTGTGCCAGAGAATGAATAGATATGTACTCTCAGCCCTCCTCTCTCCTGGCCCTGCTGTGTTAGAGGCTATGGATAAAATGGGCCCAAATTCCCTTTAGTGTGTAGATACCTAGGTTAGATAAATTCTCTGCCTGAGACCTATGGCTCTTTCCAAGCTCACACACAGCTAGAGGCCAGAGGGATTCCATGATAACCCATCTTCTAGGCTTTGTGAGGGTACTTGTTTTAAACAGGTTATCCTGTGCTTGACACTATTGTTCCCTATCCTGTACCCCACTAAAAGCAAGTCCCTGGGTCCAAGCCTTCATCTCCACAATTTGCTGACCTCGGTGTGCACAGCCTGGGTGTGTTGTACATCGTGGGAACCCATAGTAGCAATATCTTTGTTTCTATGGCTGTCCGCCAACAGCAGGGTGTTCTCTGTCTCTGCAGTTCTAAAGGGAACCAATGGCTGCACAGAAAGGAAACTAGACTAGGAGAAACCCATAGGCTCCAGGAGCTGTCAGGCCCAAGCAGATCAAAGGTCACCCAGAGAGCACCTCTCCAGTCTTCATCCTGTAGGAACACTGGCTACAGACAGGGAATTCAGTGATTTTCAGTCACAGATGCATACATCTGACAACACCCAAAGGACTGCCTGATATCAAACCAGCACCAAGAAGCTTCATGTCCAAAAAACAACAACCAGGAGGAGGAAGAAGCTTCAAGTCCAAAAAACAACAACCAGGAGGAGGAAGCAGCTATTTGCAGAGAAGCCCCTTTAAGCCCCCGCCCCAGGCTAACGAGGATTTCAGGCACCCCAGACCTGAAGCCCTGACAACAGGCATGTGGCAGGCTGGGCCTGGCTGGGTTCCAGTAGGAAGAGCTGAAGGAATGGTCCCTACACCCAGGAACAGGGAAGGTTATGCTCAGAGAAACAGAGCCTGCCTATTCACAGCCCAGGCACTGTGCCCTCTATTTTCAGCGCAAAGGTCAGTGGCTGAAGTGCCTCTTCAATAAGCCTTGGTCTTCCTCCTACTGCACTTGGGCAAGTGCAGGACAGTCAGTCAGTCTTGAGATCTCTCCTCCAGATCTCAAGAAAGCACGAGGATCCTCTGCTCCAAGTCCCAGAACTGCAGCCCCTTTTCTTGTCCCCACAGCCCCAGTAAACAAACAGAAAACATCTGGGTAGAGGGAACAGAAACAGACAAACAGAAAACATGTGGCAGGGGCAAACTGAGCAGAGGCCAGAGTTTGGCCACTAAACCACAATCTTGCATCACCATGATTTATTAGACAGGAATCAGCTTCTCAACACAAGTCACGCTCACCATGCCCCACCCCACAGGAAGGCTTCAGGGGTCAGGGTAGGAAGGAACGGGTGGCCCATGGAGGCCCCAACCTAAGCCCTGAGCAACCAGCAAGCCTAATCAGGAATCTGAGCTACAGTGTATTCTACTGCCACTCCCAAAATGACCCCTTCAAGGGGAGGAAGACCAAATAAATAGTCAATAAATAATCAAGGCTGGGCTTTTCTTCCCCTGGGAACTCAGTCAGCCATTGGCTGGGAACCACCATTGTGCAGGGCTCTGTCCTAGCTAGCTCTGGTAACTCAGGCAAGAATGTGAAGTCCCTACTCACCCTCTCAGAGGGGTAAGGGGATGGGGGGGAGTCCTCTAGGCTGACTGCCTGTGGTCTGTATTTTCTGTTTCTCCCTATGCCTGGCACAGAGCCATATGAGCTTGGGGACAGAGGGTCTCAGAATCCAGGGAGGCATAGTGCCAGAAGTACCCCCAAAAGATCACCTTTGTCTGCCCCACAACCCCAATTCCAGATCTCTTCAATGCTATTGGGGCCAGCTCTGGGATCTGCCCCACCCCAACCCAATGAAGAATGTATCATCCTGGCAGGAAGGCTTGCACCCCAACTGACAGGTTCTGGTGGGTGGGTGAGCTTATCTACAGAGGGGAGGAAAGTAACTAGAACTTTCCAAAGACACACTGCCTCCTTCTCATGCTAAGTGATTTCACTGCTACAAAAGGCTAAATTTCCATCTTGACCAAGCTGGGTTTTGGAGTGTCAGCTTCTTTAGGACATTAGCATCTCTGGGAGTGTCACATTGAGAAGTCCTGGAAACTTAAGGGATAATCCGCTCCAGAGCTGGAGGAGCCCTTTGACCCTCCACCTTTCAACAAGGCGGAGACAGAGTTGAAAAGCTTGCAGTATTCTGGGCCACATGTTCCTTCTCCACAAAAGAGACATGTGTCCTATCTGGGACTGTGCTGAGTTCTGGCTTCTGCTCCCTGGATGAAAACAGATCCCAGCAGGTCCAGCTTCTCAGCCAGGATCTGCTTGGAAGAGAGAGAAAAGTGCCAAGTGTGGGGATTTAAGCACAGGATGGCTCCTGCTGGGGTCTGACTGACAACAGGGTTTTCCCAAAATGGAGCCCCCCCCCATGGCTGGGAACACAGGAGAAACTGAAACCAGGCTGGCTCTGGGGGTGTGGATCCCACAGCGCTGGCAGGGAGAGTACAGATAGGTCAGGCTGATGGGTGGGGCCAGTGGGAAAGCAGGGTCTCCAGGGACATCAAGGCTGGGCCATCCAAAGCAGGGCACCTGCAAAGCACAGGACATTAAGAATCACCATCTAGACATCCTTTCACCTTCCTCTCTCCCTATTAAGCTCCCTCAGCCTACTGTCACCTCCCTCCACCCAGTCTCGTCACCCTCAACTTACAGATGGATCTCACCTGCATCCTATCCCCACCTGTGGTCTGGCAGTCCTACTGCTGAGCTGTGTGTCTGGGACTCAGCGAGGAGCTTTCTGAGAACATGAACTCGGGGACCCTAGTCTCCTTCTTAAAGGCTAACATAGCCTTTCATTCCCCTTGATAAACAAACTAATTCCTGAGCCCAAAGGAAGCCCCTGTGATGGTCCTGATCCCCTTCTTCCCACCATAGGCCCTCAGTTTGCCCTGAAGTCAGTCTCTCCCTCAGTACCTGGGCCAGAAGCCAGCTGATCACTCCCAGTGGTCACTCCCACAGGAAGCGCACATACCAGATGGTCTCATTCTTCAGTTGTGGCCCAAACAGGGGGTTCAGCTGGGCCAAGATGGCGATGAGCCAGCTGCCAGGGATAGTAGAGTAAGGGGTACTGGGCACAGAAGGGACCCATCATGTCCAACACACCAAGGAAGAACGTGGCTACTCTTGTTTTCAAAGAGCATGCAGCTAATCCAGCAAGGGGCAAGGTCTGTGTCCTGGTTGGCACACGGAATGGGCTCAGGATTTGTGGATTTTGATGTGAGTTGATTTGGTTTTTCCCTAAGTATATAATCTCACTGAGCTGGGGCTGGACCCAGGGTGAGGAAGCTTCCTTAGGCCTTTATGAGCCCACTCCAGCACCGCCACGCACCTCTGCTGACCCCTAGTGGTTCTACACTGGCTCTGTTCCAATCACTGGGGCATTCGTTAGCAGTAGGATGCTCTGATTTCTATGTGACTTGCTGAGTCTAGAGTAGAGCATGAAAGCTGTATTTGAACAACCAATCTGGAGGATTATGATGCCCAGTTAGGAACAGACACCACTGGGCTGGCCCAATTCATGTATCTCACAGCTCGGCTGGGGGGCACCACAAAACTTATGCAACCATCACTTGAGAGGCAGAACCAGATCCAGCACTGGTGGTCCCCACAGCCCCCAGCTCCTGAGGAAGGCAATACTCACAAGAGGTAACAGCAGACAGCAGTAGCTACCAGCATGGTGATGATCACCCTGCAACAGCAGAAAGGGGAAAGCAGCGTTGGCACACAGGGCCAGAGGTAGAGCTCCTGGGGTCAACCTTCCCAGTGCCACCTGGACACGATGCTGAGGCCCACTCCGAGGAAGAACATCAAGAGTCATCTACATCCAAACTATGCTGTAAATCTCTCCCTTCTCCATCAGCAAACACTTCTCCATCTTAATGCTGGTGAAGGCTTTGCCTAAGCTCCATTTGTGGCAGCCCACCAGAGAATGGCCTCAAAATTCACCCGGCAACATTTAAGAAAACAGACCACAATATAGGACAAGAAGCAAGGACAGCGCCACTGTGGACTGGGTTGTTGTAGAGAAAACAGGGGTTTTGTACCCACTCAGAGAAGAGCAAAGAGAGAGGCTTACAACACAGCTGAAGAGGTATGTTAGACAAGAAGTAGTTCACCAAGGCTTTCAGGAGAAATGATATGGGGTGATTACAAAGTAAAGTTGTGGAGCCCAGTTTAAATCCTTTTAAAAGAGATTGATTTTTATTTTTAGTTAATATGCATGTGATTCTATGCGGGTATGTGAATGTGTGTGCTGGTGCCCAAAGGCCAGAGAGGGCCTCAGATCTCCTGTAGTCGTAGTTAAAAACAGTTGTGAGTCTCTCAATGTGGGTACCAAACTCTAGTCCTCCGGAAGTGGGAGACAGCGATCTGTTGAGCCATCTCTCCAGTGGCCTTTGGATTTGTAGGAATAAAGGCAGTATCCATCCGCCTATGCCTCCAGTTTAGGCTAACCCTAATCCACGGGAGAGGCCAAGCACTCCAAGATTAGTGCCCGAGCCCTTCCTTTTAACATTATCAGGCAGCTCGGAGCACTCCTGGCCGTGCACTGAACAGTGGGTGCTGAGACAATGGACATGTAGGCCAAGTGTGAGGGCTTCATGGCTGAGAGGCTAACAGGAGGAGGGTCTGGAAAATGGTGCCCAAACATGCTAAGAACCTTCCAAAAATGAAGGCAGCTAAAAATCATTCAGTACACACAACGTTCCCAGGACGTTGCTTAGGGCAACCCTCACACCAGTCTTACAAAGACGGTGTTGCCATCGGAGTTGCCATTTCCTCACTGAGGAAACTGAGGCCTGGCACTTGCCCAACATCAGCTGGCAAGGATGGCGCATCACTGCCCATCTGTGGCCTTTAACCACTGCACGGGTGTGTGGGTGACCCTTAACTACCTACAAACATCACCCGCTTGCCCCTGACTTCTGAATCTATCCCAGCCCTCCAGCTTGTTTCCTGGCTGCTGTGGCCCAGGTGAAGAGATCTGGAAGAGGTCATGGAGAGGCGTTCCTGTTGGAGCCCCAGGGGGAAGGGGGAAGCCCAGCTAGGGAACAGGGTTAGGTCGGCAGGGAATCGAGGCCTGTTCGCCTTTCTTACCCGCGGTTGGGTCCTTTGGGCACGAACCAGGGCCCAGCGATGCCGATGAGGCCCCAGAACGTGGTGAAGATGATGACAGGGAGGGCAAAGGAGTGTGCTGTCATGGCTGGGTGCTACACGCTCAGGTGGGATATCGGATCGAACAGAGCACTCTCAGAGCAGGTGCACCTCCCGGCAGAGGGTGGTGAGCATGCGCAACGGGATTCCAGCGGCAGAAGCCCTGGACCAAGCGAATCTGCGCTCGCGCACTTCTGAACCCCATCCGCAGGGAACGCAGCCTGCTTACCAGCTGTCACTCAGGACAAAGGGAGGGACTTCCGAGGAAGAGCCTTTTCCTTGATTGGCCGAGTAGGGTTTGCTGCGTAGCAGGTGGTTCCAGGCTTGGGTTTGCACTTTCCTTTCTTATTCCCACTACGAAGTGGCGGGTCATGTGTTGTACTCGGGCAGCCCAAGGTGGCTGGGGACAGGGAACACGGCTGGAGGAGACCCTAGCCAGAGAGAAGGTCTGCGTGGGAACCACAGGGGTTTCGACCAGAGGAATTCATGGAGTCTACTGACTTGGCCTCCCATCTTTCAGCCAGTACTAAGTTGCCTGCAGTTGGTCTGTAGAGATCTTTTCTATAGAGAACGGTGGCTCCGGGAGACATCTTTGGCAGCAGGTCCTGCCTCTGCAGCTGACTCGGGCTGTATATATACCAAGAAACTAGTGGTTGGCACGGCATGGGAAATGGGACGACGGCCCCACCCCCGCAAAACACGCGCATGCGCACGGGGATGCTGACAGGAAGTGCCTGTCCATGTACTTCCCTCTGCTAGTAATATGCTCCTATCTATCCAAAGCTGACCCAGGTCACATTCACTTTCCCCTATCTATCCAAAGCTGACCGAGGTCACATTCACTTTCCCCTCCTTAAGACTGCTTTATTCATCTTGTCAAATTTCATGCAAGTTGGAGGTGAAGAGAGGGAGGTATACAAAGATCCCAGATGTAAAAAATCTAAGCTAGTTGAGGTGTCATGTGATAAAATACTATTGATGGGACTTGCTAAAAATCCTTGTTACTGCCCAGTGTGATGACACATGCCTGTAACCCAGCAAAGTAAAGTCATTGTCTTGTCTCCATGCGGAGGAGACCAGATGGGGGTTTCTGGTTGGCATTGGCTTGCATTTCACCGTGATGGGGAGGGCATGGTGGCAGGCAGCTGGTCACATTGCATCTATAATCAGGAAGCAGAGGGAGTGATGAATGCCGGTGTTCAGTTTGCTTTTTGTTTTACTCAGTTTGGGATCCCAACCCATAGAATGGTGTTACCCATATTTAGATTGGGTCTTCCACCTCAATTAACCGGATACAGACATGCATGGAAGTTTGTCTCCTAGGTGACTCTAGATCAAGCTGACAGTATTGTAGCACACTCGGCAAGGTGGTGCAACACCAGGAAACATTAGCTCACTGCCCTTGCCAGAGTTGCAGGGACTTCAGTGTTCTTAGCCCTGATAAATTATTCTTATTAATGCATTCTCCACCGGTGAAATGATCTAATCCAAGCTAGATTAGAATATATAAAGGCAGGTTTATTGGCTGCAGCTCTTGGGCAGGTTCACTGATCCTGGGCCAGTGGAAGGCAAGGGAAGTCAGGGAAGTTGCCATGGGAAGGGAAGCAGAAGGGAAGAGAAAGAGAAAGAGCGCATTCAGGGAGAGATGCAGAGATAGGGGGGAGACAGAGATTCAAAGAGACAGAGAAAGAGAGGGAGATGAGGGAAGAAGAAGGAGGAGGGGGCAGGGGAGCCTCTGGAAGAGGGGAAGTCCAGCCCCTGGGCTGGAAAGTTCGGCAGAGGGCAGGGTGTGCCAGCATGCCCTGTAATAGGCAGAGACTGAGGCATGCTGGGAGAACCTGGAGGTCAGGTCTACTTTGGTTGAAAAGGCACCTCAGCTGCTTGCCCCAGGTCTGAAGGCCAACACCCCCTATGTAGTCACTTCTGTGAGTGGAGATGCTGGGTAACACGTAGCCCCAGCCATGCCGTCTTCAGGATGCTATCACTGTCCAAAGAGGTCTTGCCCTCTCCTGGGACTCCAGGAGGAGGGAGATGGCAAAGAAAAGCTACTGCTTTGTCCTGGTTGAGATTGCTGATGCATAGAGCTTGGCAGCAATATCAGAGAAGAGGCTAGATGATCATAGAGGTAACTGATAACCCCTAATGATTCTGTGGGTCGAAAATCCCAAGGCCAAACTTGACCCTGGGTTCTTTGGGTCACTGGAAAAGCTGGCCAGCCTGAGCCAATGTGATAAGAACTTCAAGAGGTACACAGACATGGCCACTGGAGCACATGCCAGAAGAGAGGATCTTCTGTATCTCTATGTGGCAGAGACCTCCCATCTAACCCAAGGGGACCTCTAACAGCACAGGGGATGTCAGGCGTACACACCAAAAGCACAGGCAGTATCTCCTCTCCACCCAGCCCCATGGAGCCTGAATGTGGACCAAGACCACAAGAAACAGCAGCAGAACTGCTGCTGGGAGGTTTTTGTCCCCAAATGTGGCCAGCATTCTACCCATGGCAGATGCCTAGTCCCTGCAAAGCCACAAGCCACAAACGCCTTCTGCTGTCATGATTTTTCTTGCATTGAGATAGGGTGTCCTCCTGTTGCAGCCTTCCATGTCGTGATTACAGGTTTGCGTCATCAATCGTGCCTGGCTTTTCTGCTGTGAAGTGGAAGATAATGGGCTCCAGGCAGAAGCACATCTGCATAGAGGACCCCGGCAGCTGGCTTGTCTATGGAAAAAGGCTAAAAGATGAGTCACTTTTGGGAATCCATTCTTGGGTACAGAGGTGAATGTACCCTTGGGTGCTGAGGATGGCAAAAGCTGTGGACAGTGGCAGCATTCAAAATCAAGTGAGAGGCCCTGCCGTGGTCCTGGCACGGGAAAGCCTCCTCGGTTCTGAGGATCGTGTTTACTGGTAGGAAAACCCACATTGAGGATGCTCTGTCTCGGAGCCCCCAGCAACAGAGGCTATGACACCTGGAAGGTGCAATGCTTCAGGTAGCTGCACCCTGGTTTCTCCTCGCTCACACTTGGAGAAGGCAGAGGCACAGCAGGCCTCCAGGTCTCAGCTCACCACCCTCACCTTCCAGCATGTTCCTTGAAGAGGCTACCTTGCTGCCTGGCAGGTGCTGCTTTCCCTGGGAGCTTTCCTGCTAAGAAAATGCAAGGCCCACCACAGTGGAGACTGCCTATGGCAATCTGTTTCTAGACTACACCCACCGACCTCCTTGGATGGTCAGGGAGGACTCTCCAGCACCATTGTGGGTTGCCTCTCCTAACTAGCTGCACGGCTCTTGCCTGGAGACAGTCACACGTGCTGTGGCTTCCAGTGGCTCTTTAGCACCACTGAAAACCACACACAAGCACATTGACACCACTAGGTCTCCTGGCCAGAGGTTTAGCAGTGTCCCAGCATCTGTGCCACTTTGCTCCATCCTCCCAGGGGGCCAGCGGAGGACACCTGACCCCTGAGCAGAGCTGCAGAGGACATCCTGAAGCGGTCCTTTGGGAATTCTGTTGGTTGGTGTCATGGCTTTGGCACTGCTAGTGGAAATGGGTGGTTTTCTCTTGAAAGCTTGGCTTTTAGATGGAGTCGTCTGATAGCTACGATGTGCTGAACGCCAGCGAGCGTGGAACACTTGGTTCTAACTCTCAGGGGCGCTTCTCTCTCATCTCCATCTTCTCACACTCACAGGTAAAACCTCTCAGCTCACCAGGAATTCAGAGAGGGAGGAGCTATAAAGACAGCAATAAAGTCAAATTCTGCTTTATTCAAATAGCAGAAGTTAAGACTTGAACAGGGTATTTTAAGCTAATTGGTACATCCTTAAAACTAGGAGCCCCGAGCATCCTGGACCAATAATTCTTGTTCCTGACTTGTTCCTGCCAGTCTAGGGGAACTGGAGACTTCCATACTGTGCTGACATGCTTAGCACTCTTGGGACTTGCACTTTGCAGTACAAGGTCTAGAGTTGGCTACTCTTCTGTGCTCAGCTGGCCAGGGGGTGAGCTTCCTCACTCCCCAAGTCTCTATGGCTATTGAAATCAAAGTGCTGAATACAATGCTGGCTACTCAGAATAGTGGCCCAGTGGGCACCAGTTATCAGGGAGGGGAGGGATAAGTTCCAGGAAACATCCAAGTAGATGCCGTCAAGAGAACAGGCAGGAGCCTGGGGTGGGTGTGGGGTGGCACAAGCCTTTAATACCAGCACTTGGGAGGCAGAGGCACATGGATATCTATGAGTTCAAGGCTACATATGAGCTCATCTACATAGCAAGTTTCAGGGCAGCTGAGGCTACATAGACAAGACAGGTGGAGTGGGGTGTCAAGCATATGAAAGGACATGGGAGGAGGGGGAGGCCAGGGCTGAGGCCAAAGGGGCAGTGCCTCCTCTTCACAATGTCCTCTGGCTTGGTTTCCTCTGAGGCAAAACCAGATGCACCCAGTGAAGTGCAGCCACCCCATGAGCAAAACAGGACCAGCTTGAGCACGAAGGTGGCAAGGTGAGGGCACTCATCATGTGTCCACCTAGAGGGCCTACACAAGAATATTGCTTGTCTTGAGCTGGCAAAGGGACACTGGGGAGTACCTGCTCTGGCAAAAAACCAAAACAAAAAAACCTGAGTAGGCAAACACCTATGCTAACTAGTAGCCTGTTCTATGCATGACAACCACCTAGGGTTTCTGGGTAGACTTAGCCTAGAAACACTCGGATCCGCATCAGGTGACTTCAGGGTGCTGGCGTATAGAAGCAGGGTGCTGCTCCACCTGGTAGCCACCTCAGTTCCCCAAGCCTCATTCCAGAAACTATGCCTACATTATTCACAGGACTGGTGTCTTGCTGAGGAGATTTTTAAAGGAAAGATGCTGTGAGAGAGGAGCTTGCTGGAGCCATGTGGACGGAGACCCAGACCTCAACCCTGACCTGGCAAATCCCTGGATTCTGAGAAGACTTTGCCTGGGCCACCTCCTAGATCTGGAGCCAAAGGCCTGCCTGTCCTTTTCCTGCAAGACCCTAGGCTGGATGGGGGATTTTCCTGAGGGGGAAAGCCATACCCTGCACACCAAGGCTATGCCAAAATGAGAGTTATGGTGTCTGCATAACACTGTGGCTCCTGGGTGCAGAATCTCTGGGGTTTTCAGCACCTGCTGGAAGGGGTGGGTAGGTTGCTTGGTCAGAGGCTGTGTGCTTGTGGCATGGAGCAGGGGTCTGCATCAGAAAGGAAGCAAGCAAGATTCCTGCCCACTTAAAATAAGGAGACAGAGGCAAAGAGCCCTTCCATTAGGCAATTATCCAACCTGAAGCCAAAGTAAGCAGAACCTAGACAGATCAAACTAACCAAACAGGAAACCACTGAGCCTGCAAGGCTAGGCTGCCCTGGAAGGCACAGAGCTTCAATTCACAATAAAAGAGAAAATAGGAGAGGCCCAAAGACTTAGTTTTATTGGAGGTCCTTCTAAAAGAATGGCTGTTAAGCCAGAGGACACCCATGAAGGTCCTGGGGAAGCTTCTGAGCAACTTCGGTTGCTGAGCTGGTTTGGGAGTATAATTCTACAAGTCCAGGATGGGGACCATTCCACAAACCCTGGTCTTCTGAGCAGTCTGCAGGGCAATCTGCAGAAGGATGGGTCCACCTGTCTTGTGGACAGTATGTGAGGACAGCACCTCCACCTGCAGTAGGACCCTGGTGGCAAAGTTGATGATACCTTTACCACGAAGGCCAAGTGCAGGGTAGGAGCAGCCAAGCGCTCTACACAAGCCCTTCTCTCAGGACTTTGAGGCTCCCACTAATACTGCTATAGCTACAGGGAGAGCCAACAGGCACTTGGATTCTCTGTGGCAGCCACATGAGGAGTGAAACTGAGGCACAGAAAAGAGGAAGGGATTAATCATAGGTACATCATCTGCTGAAGAGATGACCTGGATTCCAAGCTTCTGAACTCTCATCTCTCGTGCACTCCTCAGGAAACTGAATCTGATAACAGCAGCCAACCCAAGGGTTCAGGGGTGGAGAGGGAACACTAGGCTTCCTTCAAAGGAAGCACGCCTCACTACGTAGGAGCTCTGGTGAGATCACCTTCCTCAGATACTCTGTGCAAAGGATGATGGTCTGTTTCATGCTAAAGGCAGGCCTTGACAGGTAGGGTCTTCTTGATTCTACTGCATGAGCCTCAGCAGTGGTCCAGAATGGCCAATCCTGGGGGTTTCTGCAGCAGGCCAAGGTCCCTGGAGCACGATCATTTCCACCACCAAATGGCCTTCCTCACAGGCCTCCTCCCATTTGTGCCAGGGATTCAGAGAGCTAGAGCGCTCCTTTCACACTTTAGGAGAGTCCTCTGTCACCAGAATACATGTGGGATGAGCTCTCTCACAGCAGGTCTCTTTCTTTGGGTTAAATGGACTTGAGGTAAGTGCCTGTCTGGCATGTTTTTGCACTAGGAGGCACTGCTGTGCCTGGAGGGCTTTGTCCCTTGGGGTTGACTGCTTCAACACTTTGTCACTGCCCACATCCTTGGTGCATAAATATACCACCAAGATAGCCTAGACTCTCCAGAGAGGCCTTATGCACAATCAAGAGGGCCTCAAAGCTTAGCTTTGTCCAAGCCATTACTCTTCAGGACCATGGGCCTTTGAGATGGGATAGGTCCAGGAAACTTCACCATGAGATCCTTCTGAACCTCATGGCTCCCCAGGTGGTGTGACTGATGTCTTCTGGGCCCTGGAATCACCCTTACAGAGGGCTGCTGCCTCCTTCCTGAGCCCTGTATCTGTGAAGGAGACAATGGTGAGTTCATTGAGCAGAGAGGAGTGCCTTCCCCACCCCATGTCTAAGTGTGGAAAAGGTGACACTCAGGACCCAGCAGACAGGACAGCTCTGCACCCCACACTGCTCACCTGCCTGCTCTGCTTGGTCTTTTCCCCAGGGCAAAGAATAGGGTTAGGGGGTTTATCCTCAGGGTACCTCTGGAAATGTCTGGAGGTCCTTTTGGTTGTCACAACTGGGATGCAGGTACTGGTATTCCAGAGGGGAATTAATGGGTTAGAGACCAGGGACCTGCAGGCATCAGGTGCACAGGGGCCCCATTGCAAAGAGTTATCAGGCTGCAAATGTCCAAAGGCCTGCTAAGGCGGTGGCAACACCACCTAGTGGTGCTCACAGAGACCAAAGCCAGCCACTCCCGTGAAGGTTCTCCACACTGCTCAGCAGGGACAGAGAGGGTCTGTCTCTTGCCACTTTTCCAGCCGGTCACCTTCCCACTGCTTCCCCTGGTATTTTTTACATCTGAGCCTGTGGTCCTTGGCAGTGGTCTTGACTATCGGGTGACTGAGGCTCTGTGGGAAGACTGATGGCCTTGGCACCACAGATGGACAGGAAGTAGGAGGTGTGTCCCTGCTCAAGCACTCTGCAGTGCTCCGCAGGCCCCTCCTTTGTGGGCTGACTGGGAACATAGGGGGCTCCTCTTTGTTCCCCACGCTAATAATTGTATATACTTACTGGCATGGGGGCGGGCACAGGCAGAGATGTGGCTGAAGTGTTGTCCTGAAGAGGTCAGGTACCAGTGCTGGATGGTGGCTGGGGGTCATACTCCACAACTGCCATACCATTCACTGCCGTCATCATGAGGGTGTTGAGCACCTCATTGGAAAGTTTGGTCCTCTCATCAGTCCTGATCTTGTTCATGGCCTTGAATCCCCATTTACAGCAGGAAGTGGATATGGACACACTGACCACCACAGCCATGAGCTTGCTCTGCAGATGGAACTGGCAATGCTGAGTCAGGGTGTTATTACACAGCATGGAGAATGGAAGCTTCTAGCTGCTTTCAAGCTCAGCCACTCCCTCAGCAGTGCTCCCTCACCTTACCCCATGGGGAGGGAAAGCTCAAAATAACTGGCAAGGCTGAGAATGTCATTGTTCCCAAAGCAGGCCAGTTCAGCCCCACTAGGCCAGGCCATGGTATCTAACACCTCCATGTTCTTGAGCTGTGCAGGGCGGTCCACATCAAACCTCTGCTGGAGGAACTCGACCCCAGTCAGGATCATTCTTTCCCTGTCTCCCTGGAACTGCTGCTCTGCCATCTCCACTCTGTCCAGGAAGATGCCATGAAGCTGCCCGTCCTGGAAGCTGGCATTGAACTCTTTTTCTCTAGGCCCCACCTGTTGGCAGAGACTCCAGTGCCACATAGGCTCACCTCAGGGTAGAATTCAGCTCTGTGACCGGTACAAGCTCCTTGTGGCATACCTCAGACAGAGGTGTGTAGATGCTCAGAAAATCCAAAAGGAAATGGCAGAACTTGATGAAATACAAGCCCTTCAACAGCTTCAGCATGCCTTTGGCCCTCTGACCAATCTGGCCCCTGGCCTCCACCACACTCTGGAGGTGTCTAACCAGGGCAGGCCAGCTCACAATGAGCGCGTCCAGAGTGTGCCTTTTGCTGGCCACCCACCTGACAGCATTCAAGTCCTTCAGACGGAGGATTTCCTGCTCCAGCGGGGCTGCAACAACCTGGAGCTCACTGAGCCTCTTGTTTGAGGACTGATAAAACTTGAAGACAGTCCAGATGTGCCGGTCACACTTCCTCACCAGATCAATGCTTCCGCAGGCATCCACCACAGCCACGTGCAGCTGGTGGGCCACACTGTGCACAGGCAGCAGCTGAGGGATAACCTCCTGGAACTTCTCCACCAGGCCTCCCTTGCAGCTCAGCATGGCAGACCCATCAGTGCCCAGACCTACCACCCAGCCAGGCTTCCAAAAAGGGATATCCAGCTCATCCAGGGTGGCAATGATGGTCTTGAAGTACCCGTCCACTGTCTCACTGGAGAGAGGGGCCAGGGTGACTTATGACTCCTTAACCTCCATCTGCTCCAAGTAGTGCATGTATATCCCCACGCAGACCTGGTTGGAGGAGTCCGTGCAGCTGTCCAATAGCAGGCTCACACATGGGGAGTTTCGGATGTCTCTTAGGATCTCCTTCTGCAGAGTCTCAGAGATATACTGGATGAACTGGGTGCACGCAGTGCGATTCTGGTACTTGCCCAATAGTGTGGTGCCAGTGTTCTGGAGGAGTTGCAAGACTTTCCTGAAGTCATTCAGAGGCCTGGAGTGGTAGGCAATGGAGTAGGCAGCATGGAAGAAGTGCTCCATGTTGGCCATGAGGTCGCTGGGGATCTCTGGGGTGAGGGTAGGTTGAGGGCTGTCATCTCTGATCTCTCTAGTGTTGATACACAGTTTGTGCGCCACTTTGAAAGGCCCAGAGTAACCTTGGACCAAGCGGGACGACTTGTCGTGGAGAGTTGGTCTTTCTTTGCAAACAGAGCAGAACAGCTTGGTCTCTTTGGAGTCCATTACCAACCAGGGGAACTGCCCAAACCATGATCCCTGAATGGAACAGGGCCTGTTTGTCCTCTTGACATTCTTAGGTCCGTCCACTTCTTCACACGTGCTGGGAGGGCAATGCGAGTTGCATGTCTTCACAGAGGTTGGGTGTGAGATGGACTGTTGTTGGATATGAGCTGGGACCTGGGTTTGGATGTTGGCTTCTCTTATTGCTAGCATCTTCTTTTTCCCTTTGAAGAAATTAAATTATGGTTGCTTTTGCTGTTCCGAGCTCTGTGGTCTACCAGCTAAGACACCTGCACCACCGAGTAAGTGCCCCTTGAGCAAGCAGAGAAACTGAACACGAGTCCTCCTTCTACAGCCCGCTGCTAGTCCTTCCCAGCATTACTAGTGAAGGCCAACCTGGCTCCCCGGCAGAAGAGGCAAACCCTTGTTTGTTCTTTTGCTGGCTTCCTCACTCACTCACCCCTATACTCCAGGACTATGAGCTACCAGATGCTGGTGAACTAAATCAACCACAGACACGATTAGATAAACAGGTGACTTTAATCTTGTGAAGCTTCACAAACAAGTGAGATTAAATCCAAGCACCTTCCTCTCTTGTGAGTCTCAGAAAGGAGGTTAAGACTCACACGGAGTGGCTACTGGCCAGTGAGTGATGGACTATAAAACACATAGTTCTCACAGGTCACAGAGGTATCGCTGCTCCCAGGAGGGGAGGAGAGGAGAGGAGCTCTCAGAGAGTCAGGGCCACCCCACTGCTCTTGTCCAACGTCTCCCATTTGTCCCCAGCCACCTGTGCCACAACTCCATCAGCACTTCTGCTCAGCAGAGAACCTTATTTCTTCTGTTCTGTCCTAGTGGCCTAGACTGTTCTATAACCTCAGGTAGGGCTAGTTCCTTATTCATCTTTGTCTCCCTGTGGCCTAGTAACACAAGAGGTCCAGGATAAGTGTGGCTGAACTCAGGTTGTGTGGCTTCCCATAGCTACCTGTGTCCAGTCTTGTGCGCCTTCAAGAACTTGATGGAACTAGACTTACCTAGGGAGTGACTGTTCCCTGACTTCAGCCCATTAGGGTCCTTGATCCAGGGGGCAGCTCTCTGGTCAAGTTTGGTGATCAAGTCTGGCTTGGCAGCAGGAGGCTCTGTTGCAGAAATAAAAAGTTATACTATCACTGGGCTGGCAGAGCACATAGCCCACCACAAGCTAGACCTGGCCCTGCAATGCACAGACATGACTGGGTTCTGTCCTTGGAACAGGCCAGTTAGTGGGACAGACCTAGAACATTCTCATCTGAATGCCAAAGCAGGGGCCAGGGAAGACTGTAATTCTTAGTCAGGATGGCCTACTTCTATGGCCAGCCATGGTAACCAAGAGCCAGTGAGATGCTTCCAGAAAAGGGGTGGAGGGGAAGGAGGAGAAACAGAGAATAAAACCGAAGGAGAAAGATGCAGAGTTGCAACGCAAAGCCCTACGCAACAGCCTGAAGTTCCCATCAACAACTGGCTGTGCTTGAGTCCCACTCCATATAACCTCAGCTGGCTTTTGTACAGGTAGCTAGCTGCACATATTTGAATGAAAAGCCTTTGAAGATATCTACCATCTGCAGTGGAGCCTGGAATACAATTAGGAGAGTTACGTACAACTCTTTACTTAGCTCAGAGGCATGCAAAAAACTGCTTCCTTATTTAATGTAAAATCCATTACTATCTCCTTTCAAACAAGGGTCAGCAAGGAGGCTCAGTAGGTAAAGGTGCTTGCCACTAAGCTTGATATCCCCAGGAACTGTATGGTGATAGGAGAGAAATTACTCCCAAAAGTTGTTCTCTGACCTATACATACATATATGTCATGGTATGTATATGCCCTGGCATACACACAAACACACAAACACACACACACACACACACACACACACACACACACACACACACACACA
>CAJQZJ010033923.1:623186-650290 GCA_907164525.1 Lophiomys imhausi
ACACACACACACACACACACACACACACACACACACACACACACAATGTTTAAAAGTAACCAGTAGTTTTGAGTGCTTCTGGGAGGAAATGAAGGAGTGTTTATCCTTTGGATCACTGGAATATTCACATGCACAACATGCATGTTTGTGTGTATCTACATGTTTACTTTTAATAAAAACTAAGTAGGTAAATGAGTACAGCGTGGCAGACTGAACAGGTGTCCTTCGTGAAATGGCTTTAAGAAAGAATGAAGAATAACTAAAAGCACCAGCCAGAGAAACACTGTGCTAGACCAGCAGGACACAGAAGATGCAACAGAGCTGCACCCAAGGGGAGGCGAGGTGGTCTGCAGCACAGAACTCCAGACCAATTCAGAAACAGCCCTGGTGGGCAGGCCTGGGGTCCGGTGTCAGGGAGTCCTCAGTGGGTAAGGAGTGAACAGAGCAGAGACATGACCAACGCTCGCTCAGAGACCTAGGAGGTCCTTGTGGCTCTTCAAGGAACCCAGGAAACAGCACTGTCTTAGGGGAAGGAAAACAGAGTTTGAGTACACAGGAAAATCTTCCAAGAGAAACCCCAGACCCCAGGATACAGAAAAGTGAAGGAGAGTGGTATTGAAAACAGGATTTTTTAGTTTATAGGCTCAGGGGTGCACTGATGGGCACCAAGCACCCTGGCTGGTGCCTATTTGTACCAGTTGCAGAAGGATGTATGTGTGTTCCTGTGTGTGTGCACACGTGTGTATATGTGTGCATGTGTGTGTGTGCATGTGTGTATCTGTGTGCATGTGTGTGTGCATGTGTGTGTTTGTATAGCTGGAACTGTCCTCCCTTTTCCTCCAAACACCACTCAAGTCTCTTCTATGACACACTCAAGTTACAGACAGTCCTTACTGTGTCACCTACCCGTAAATGATTCCAGTCATGTACAGAGCTTCCTGACAGCTTTCAAGGGTTTGTTTTTATTTTCATTTTATTTATTATTATTAAATATTATTATTAGTTGTTGTTGTTTTCAATAGGGTCTCTCTATGTTGCCCTGGCTGGCCTTGAACTCAAGATCCACATGCCTCTGCCTCTCAGAGTGCTTGGATTAAAGTGATGCCACACCCAGCAACGTTTTGATTTTAAATAGGGATAAACTTAGAAAAAAATAGTTTAAGAAAAACCTCCTATATGAAAACAAGCAGGGGAAGCTACTACAATACCTAGAGACACAACAGGGAACAACAAGGAACCTTAAAACAGGAGCTGAGAATTAATAGTGAGGGGCTGTGACAGGGCTCAGCACTTAAGATCACTTCCTGCTCTTCTAGACGCTTTACCCACTCTGGTGGCTTACAACTGCCCCTAAGTCCAGCTCCAGGAGATATGACCCTCTTCTATCTCTGTGGGCAACATACACACATGGCAAACATGCACAAACATACACATAAATAAAAAGCTCTTACTTATGTATGTGTATGGATGTTTTGTCTGTATGTATGTCTATGCACCACGTGTGTACCTGGTGTCCTCAGAGGCCTTAGGACTGCAGTTACAGAAGTGTGAGCCACCATGTGGGTCCTGGGAATCAAGCCTAGGTCCTCTGGAAGAGCAGCCAGTGTTCTTAACACTGAGCCTTCTCTTCAGTCCCAAAAGTAATATTTTTAAAAATAAAGGACTTCAAGTAAAAGAATTAGTACTGACAGTAAGAAAGCCATGATGGTGCTGCAAGAAAGAAGAAAGGGGACTCAGAAACAATACCAAAACCATAAAATAAAATAAAAAACCAAATCATTGGGAAATAAAATGAAGACATCTATCTGAAAGTTGTAAAAAAAAAAAGCAGAATGGATAAAAAGAAACAAAGCAGAGTCTAAGTCTTGGAAGCATTTTACTAACAAAAGACCTTTGAAGAAAAAAAAGAGAAAGAACAGATAACTGAGGGAATTGCATGGGGACATTTTCCCTAGCTACAAAGTTGGAGAGGGAGCCACACAGCAAACAGTACCAATATTCATTGGAGACATATCATGAAATACTTCAGTACACTGGAATAGATTTTTTAAAGTAACTATTACTTTTCATTATCCACATGTCTGTGTTTGGGTATGTGTACATGAGTGACCAGAGGTGTCAGGTGCCCCTAGGCTGGAGTCACAGGCGCTGTGAGTGCCAGATGTGGGTGCTGGGGACCAAACAAGTCCTCTGCAAGAAAAGTTCATGCCCTGAACTGCTGAGCCATCTTTCCAGCCCCTATTGGGATAGATTTTAAAAGCTCTCAGAGCAGAAGTAATACACTGTGTTCAAAGACTTAGGAATAAGAAGAATATTCAATTTTTTTCAGCAGCACCAGCAGAAACCCAACAGAGCAATGCTTTCAGACCTAAGGAAATGGTTTCCATCTGGAAGCACACACCCGTCAAATCATCACTCGATCCTATGAGTACCACGAATGCAACTGCAAATCTGCCCTAAAACGTGTCTTTAAAAGAAGCTTTGCATCCACCATTTGTTAGGAAGCTATTAGAAGATGTGTCAACTGAAAATTCCTCTTCCAGGGTGAAAAAATTCTACAACGAAGGACATAGCACAATGGACTCAGCAGTAAATAACACACAAGCACAATTAGGCAAATAATTACATTGGTGTAACCATAAAAGCATGCTATACATGTTCTGAGAGGATGGAGAAGAGAGGAGTGGGCCTGGGTGGCATAAGAGGCCATGTCTTCATCATCCACAGTAGGACTCACTAGGTATCATCTAAAATTAAACCAAGAGAGCAATGAACACAAGCAACAGGGTGCTTAAATATCACTCTGTCTGCCTATTTGGGCTGAAGGCATCAAACATGAGGCACCAGGGCCTGGAAGATGGCTCATCAGATAAAAGTACTTGCCACCAAGCATGCTAACCTGGGTGGTTAACTCAATTCCTGGGACCTGAATAGTGCAATGAGAGAACCAGATTCCCACAAATTGTCCTATGACTCAGGGCATGAACTGTTCTTGCAGAGGACTTGTTTGGTCCCCAGCACCCACATCTGGCATTCACAGTGCCTGTGACTCCAGCCTAGGAGCACCTGACACCTCTGGTCACTCATGTACACATACCCAAACACAGACATGTGGATAATGAAAAGTAATAGTTACTTTAAACATATACAATACATTCTAAATAAATAAAAATTAATTCTACGAGAGTTGAAATGGTGTTTTATTGCCTCTAACAGAGCAACAAGGCCCCTACTAGACACCAAAGGCTAACAAATAAAAAAACCCAGTGCTAGAAATGGGTTTCTTCATTTGGAGTTGGCCAATCAGGTACCATAGACCCCCAACCATTACTGGACATTGCCAATGATACTGATTACTTCCCCCCTCCCAGAACTTAACAGTGAGACCCTGAAGACATTACATACTTGAGTCATAGAACATGGAGACATCAAGTTGGTGCTTGTAAAAAAAAAAAAATTAAATTACATTCAGCGCCATTTGTAGAGAAATAATTAATTAAATTACTTACTAGTATTTATATTATATTTAATTGGTTCGGCGTCTAATCCTTAAGCAGCCATTATAAATGAGCACACACAGAGACCACGTGGATTTTATCAAGCCTAGGCCTGAGTTGAGGAATCTTGGCCCATCTAGGCTAGCTTGTAATTCTATTACCCAAATATGACCCCATATATACATACATCTGTAGAGAGCTGCGATGTGCCGCGCCTTAAAGATGGCGCCGGTTTCCGCCTTCCACCAGCCCGACGGTGAGCGCTCTCAGTGGTAAACAAGTCCATATTTGGCAAAGACCGCTGATCTGGCTTGCTTCCGCATACGTGGGCCTCTAAGATAGCACCATGTGGCTTTACTTGATTGGCTGTTCATATAGTATTTAGCCTGTGGGTTGGTTCTGCCCGGGCATTCGGAAGACTGTTTTCAAGGGACCTGAATAAACTCCTGGAGAAGAGCTTTTGCAAGTTGCGTCATCCTTGCTGGTCGAGGGGGACACGACAAGTGGTGGCCCGTACGGGGACCCAAAAAAGACTCAGAACTCCTGCAGTCAGGGGCAGCGCTGGTAAGTTCCTGGGATAAATTAGGACAATAAAGTTTCACGGAGATAGCGAACACAAGGTAAAGTTTCGCGGAGATAGCGAACAAAAGGTAAAGTTTCGCGGAAATAGTGAACAAAAGGTAAAGTTTCGCGGAGATTGCGAACAAAAGGTAAAGTTTCGCGGAGATAGCAAACAAAAGGTAAAGTTTCGCAGAAATAGCGAACAAAAGGTAAAGTTTCGCGGAGATAGCGAACAAAAGGTAAAGTTTCGTGGAGATAGCGAACAAAGGGTAAAGTTTCGCGGACATAGCGAACAAAAGGTAAAGTTTCGCGGAGATAGCGAACAAAAGGTAAAGTTTCGCGGGGATAGCGAACAAAGGGTAAAGTTTCGCGGGGATAGCGAACAAAGGGTAAAGTTTCGCGGGAAGTTGCAAACAAAAGGTAAAGTTTTGCGGGGATAGCGAACAAAGGGTAAAGTTTCGCGGAAATAGCAAACAAAAGGTAAAGTTTCACGGAGATAGCGAACAAAAGGTAAAGTTTCGCGGAAATAGCGAACAAAAGGTAAAGTTTCGCGGAGATTGCGAACAAAAGGTAAAGTTTCGCGGAGATAGCGAACAAAAGGTAAAGTTTCGCGGACATAGTGAACAAAAGGTAAAGTTTCGCGGAGATAGCGAACAAAAGGTAAAGTTTCGCAGGGATAGCGAACAAAGGGTAAAGTTTCGCGGGAAGTTGCGAACAAAAGGTAAAGTTTCGCGGGGAAGCTGCGAACCGAAAGTAAATTTTTAAACATGGGATTGTCTGAGTCACATCCAATTTTTCTGGCTCTTCAGGAGCTACTTTTAGCTAGGAATTTGAAAATTAAGAAGTCTACCCTAGAGAAATTTTTGAATGAATGCGATTCCGTGGCTCCGTGGTTTGCGGTGTCCGGGAATCTTACGGTATCCTGCTGGGACAAATTAGGCAGGGACTTGGACTTTGCCTGGGAGCAAAGTACATTGCAGGGAGGAGCACGGCCTATTTGGAGACTTGTTCGGAGTTGTTTAGGAGATCAGAGATATTGCAAGGCAGTGGAAAAAGGACAAAAGGCATTAGAACAGTTAAAAGAGGAGCGCTTGGTCAAATCTGGGAAAGATACTTTGGAAGAGGATAGCTCAGAGTCTAAAGAGGAACTTAAAATGTTAACAAAGAAAATGGAGAAGTCATCTTTGAGGAAGAGTTCTGACTGCACCCGGATAGAGCCCTCAGGTCCGGGGCCGCCTGTGCTGGCGCCGCCTTCATATAATGAGAATTCCTCTCTGAGTGATCCTAGTGGGCGGTCATTCTGTCCAAATGTCTGGAGGGAAGTGAGACATGAGCTGTACTACCCTGTCTTTCAGGATGGAGGGGGAAATCGTTATCATGAACCTCTCGATTTTAAGGTAATTAAAGCACTTGCTGAGTCTGTCCGCACTTATGGGATTAATGCTGCTTTCACTGTAGCTCAGGTGGAAGCTCTTAGTCATTATTGCATGACTCCTAGTGACTGGATGAGCTTGGCACGTGCCTGCCTGTCCTCTGGGCAATATTTAGATTGGAAGGCTTTCTTGATTGAGTTTGCTAATGAACAAGCTGCTGCTAATGGTGCAGCAGGAAACCCAGCCTGGGATGTGGACATGCTTCTTGGGCAAGGTCGATATGCTCAACAACAAACTGGGTATCCGGCTCAGGTGTTTGAGCAAATCAATTTAATCGCAACCAGAGCTTGGAAATCATTGCCTAACAAAGGGGAAGTGAATGGCAATCTAACCAAGGTTATTCAAGATCCCTGGAGCCTTTCTCTCAGACTTCGTGGCTATAATGGTTGAAGCAGCTAGAAGGGTATTTGGAGACCCTGATTTGGCAATGCTCTTAATTAAACAACTTGTGTATGAGCAATGTACAAAGGAATGTAAAGCAGCTATCACCCCTTATAAGAACAAGGGGTTGGAAGCCTGGATGCCTCAGTGCAGACTGCCGCTACCTTGAATAATTTGTCAGCCAATGTAGCCACGGCCTTGGATGTATTGTGGCAGGTGGACCAGATTGGCTGTGAGTGGAAAATGACTGGTTTGTGTGTGACCTCTGTGCCATATCAAAATTATACTGTAGCTGCAAATTTGTCTAAGCAACTCTCTCAGTATCTTACAGGAAATTGGTCTGGCGAGTTTGATAAGCTGATACAGAATCTGAGAACTGCCATCGTGCATGTGAATTCCACCCGGGTTGATGTCTCTGTTGCTGAAGGACTGTCAACATGGATCCTCCGAGCCATGAATCATCTGTAGGAATGGGCGGGAATGGGTGCCCTAGGAGGCATGCTCTTCCTAGTCAGTTTCATTGCCCTATGGTGTATCTGTAAGATGAGGATTTCACAGAGGAAAAGTAATGCCATGCTGGTGCAAGCCTTTGCTGCCTTGGAGGCTAGACAGCCACAAGCTTGGTTGACTGTCCTAAAGGACTAAGCTATCATCACGCTCAGGATGCGAGGCTAAGCACTGCACTTGGGGTCAGCTTCTAGCGACTTCAAGAAGGGCATGTTTGATTGCATATGGGTTGGTATCCTAGTTTCCCATCTCTGAGAAAAAGATACTGGATGGGTATGGCACCAGCCTGGTTGGCTACTGGGCGTGGGGTCATTACAATGTCCTTTACATACATATCAAAGATCAGATGCTTGATATATCTACTAGGGATCCTCAACAGACTGCCACCAATCCTTTTGATTTATGGCTTTTGTGTGGAGCAAATGGTAGCTATATGGATTTGGGACCTATACTTATGCTTGAGGGAGGAATTTATCAAAGAGGTAGTTTTTCCCTAGGGTCTGCTACCAATCTGGATTTTTCTAGTGGTAGTGGCTCTGGTACTTGGAAATCTTTGTTTCATTCTTACCGCAATAAGACCTTTTCAGCTTCGCCAGTATGTCTCTGGCCTCCTTTTCTGTGGATTGTAAGTAATGCGAGTGCATCCTTAGGTGAAGAAAAGTTAGTATGCACTCCGGGCACATGTTTTTATGCCCTATGCTGGAATGCCACAGCCTTTCCTGTGGCTGTGGTGACTAGAATGCCTCGATATGTACCAGTTCCTGTAGAGGCCCCTAATACCATGATGCTATTCAGGTTTAAAAGAGATTTTGGCATCACTGAAGCTATTGTTACTGCTAACACTATTGCTGCTGTGGGAGCTACTGCCTCAGCTATTGCCTTGTCTAGTTCTATACAGACTGCCAATGCCCTGAATAATATCTCAGCCACTGTGGCACAGGCATTGGATACCCAGACCTCTATAAATTCTCATCTCAAAGGAGGCCTTATGATAGTTAATCAACGCATAGATTTAATACAAGAACAGATTGATTCTCTTTGGCAACTAGCACAATTGGGGTGTGAGTGGAAATTGCGAGGTTTGTGTGTTACTTCCGTGCAGTATCAAAATTTTACAAAGGCTGCTAATTTGTCTAGACAATTGTCAAAGTTCCTCTTACAGGATTGGTCGGCTGAGTTTGAAAATTTGATGAGAGAGCTGAGAGCGACAATCATCCACATCAATTCCACTCGGGTGGATCTGAGCCTGGCCACTGGTTTGACTTCCTGGATACAGACGGCTATGGATCATCTTAAGGAGTGGGCGGGCGTAGGCTCTTTGGCGATACTGATGATACTAGCCTGTCTGGTTTGCCTATGGTGCATCTACAAAATGAGAGCCACACAAAAGCGTAATGCAGCCATGACTATACAAGCCCTTGTCGCCATTGAGGCGGGCCAGTCCCCTCAGGCATGGCTCGCTGCCGTGAAGTAAATCTTCACTAAGCATAGTCCCTGCCCACTGAGGTATTCGTTCCATGGATATTAGGGTCTGGCAAGTCAGTGACGGAGTTGACGGGTAAGTCTCGGCCACCTAAGACAGGGCAGTCCCGAGTGGGGAGGCTGACCCAGAGACGGGTAAGAGTTTGAGCACCGCCCTCCTACAGGCTCAGGCCCACCGTGAGATCCCCAGATATGGGGATTACGTAGCCTTTCCAGGGACTTTTACCAACTTTAGAAAAAATAAAATAAAATAAAATAAAATAAAAAAGGGGAACTGTAGAGAGCTGCGATGTGCCGCGCCTTAAAGATGGCGCCGGTTTCCGCCTTCCACCAGCCCGACGGTGAGCGCTCTCAGTGGTAAACAAGTCCATATTTGGCAAAGACTGCTGATCTGGCTTGCTTCCGCATACGTGGGCCTCTAAGATAGCATCACGTGGCTTTACTTGATTGGCTGTTCATATAGTATTTAGCCTGTGGGTTGGGTCTGCCCGGGCATTCGGAAGACTGTTTTCAAGGGACCTGAATAAACTGCTGGAGAAGAGCTTTTGCGAGTTGCGTCATCCTTGCTGGTCGAGGGGGACGCGACATACATCCCCTCGGACTGCCATTCTCCACGATATGCCAATGTTCCTGGCCATGTGGAATGAGGTTCTTTTTCCTAACCCATGGTGTGTGCCTCCTTCTTCATGCTCCTGGCTGGAATGCCCCCCCCCAGACAGGATTTCTCTGTATATCCTTGTCCTGGACTCACTTTGTATACCAGGCTAGCCTTGAACTCACAAAGATTAGCCTGCCTCTGCCTCCAAAGTGCTGGGATTAAAGGCGTGTACCACCCACCCAGAAATTAACATCTCTGTTAGGGGCAAAATGCCTCTTGAAACCAGTTCTCCAGTGTCAGCCCCACGACTAAGGAGACTGGCTTGTGACCCTTTTCTCTTTATATAAATTTAAGATCATGTGCATTCATCCATTAGATCAGTAAGGACATTACTAAACTTAACATCAAGGAAAAAATGTGTCATTTTTGAATTCTAGACTGTCTTTAGTAAGCAGCCTTATCAGCAGGGTTCCCACCCTGCCTTCATTGTTTAAACCAGGCTGGTCTAGAATTCAGAGATCTGCCTGTTTCTTCCTCTAGTGTGATGGGATTAAGGGATTAAGGGTGTGTGCCAGTACCACCCTGCTCAACTATTTCACCTAAATCCCAGATTTCAGTAACTCTGTAATCTTGAGAGTAACTTTGAACTGTAGTGACAATTCGAAATTGGCCCAAAATCTTCAAAAATCTCTTTTGTTTTAGCAATGCCAAACCAGAAAAATATCCTTTCTACCTCCCAATATAGAAAAATCAAAGACATCTAAATAAAAATCAAGCAAAGAAACAACATTCCAAAAGCCTTGGCATGTCTAACCATGCCATCCCATGCTGCAATTAAAGCTTTGTTAATTATTCCTTGAAATCTAGTTGTGACTGTATTTCACTGGTGGACCCTTCCCAGAAAGCCCTGAGAAGCGCTTCATAGCTTCATAGCCAGGGAGCTCTTAGCTCCAGCTGCCATCAATTTTGTACTATCTATCAGGAAGGGCCTACCTCCTTCTTCCATTATCATTGCTGGCAATTTAGCATTCCAACTGTAAATTCTTTCCTTTAAGACTACCCTAGTCCGAACTTTCTCAAAAAAGATACACAGAACCACAATTGTCAGGGTAAAAATCATTTGTATGCTAAGAGGAACAAACTCAATAGGAATACAAAAGTATTGAGGCATTATGAATTCCTCCATTTTTAATCTAGGCTGTTAATTCTGCTCTCAATCTCTGTTTAGAAGGCTGCTAGTTTTTTAGTAGGTAAGGAAAATTAAGCCTTAGCTCTCCACCTTTGCTGCAAGGCAACAGCTTTTGTTAAGGTAGCTGTACCTTTGAAATGCATTTGGGTTCAGTTCCCTGCTCTTTGGCTAGGAAACCAGCTTTTACCCAGGCCTTCTCACACTGAAAGAATGGATTCTAATTGCCCCATGTTGGGCGCCATATGTAAAAAAAAATTAATTAAATTACATTTGGCGCCATTTGTAGAGAAATAATTAATTAAATTACTTACTAGTATTTATATTATATTTAATTGGTTTGGCGGCTAATCCTTAAGCAGCCATTATAAATGAGCACACACAGAGACCACATGGATTTTATCAAGCCTAGGCCTGAGTTGAGGAATCTTGGCCCATCTAAGCTAGCTCGTAATTCTATTACCCAAATATGCTGACCTGGAAGCTTCATCCCTATTGGTTAGCACTCAGTGCTAGAAGGTGCCATGTATGTTACTGCGGGGGGGGGGGCGGACAACCGATTTACCCACTTGTGAACCCCTCAAGCTATGATAACAACTACCCTGGCAAGGCATGCCCACTGGTGCAATGGTAAAATAAATGTCATGGGCATAACCAAACACTTTCTGATTAGATTTAACAGTACTTCCATAAGATAGAATTAACATCATTACTACACCTGATAGCATTACTGAGGCCAAGGACCTGTGGTGAGACAGGTCATAGGCCCTAGGGGAGAATAACTGCCATCATTCTACTAAATGAACATAGTGTCTAACAAATGACTAAGGACTTATCAAAATACCCATAAGTGTGTCTCTCAACCCTCATCAGAGAAGCTTCTTTCTTCAGCAGATGGCAATTAATGGAAGCCCCCAACTACTCAAGGTCAGAGAATACAGAGTGTGGAGGGCTCAGCCCTAAATGGGACATCTATATCCTACACCCCTCCCAAGGCTCAGGAATCACTGCAGAAGAGAGGGCGGAAAGATCACAAGAGCCAGTGTTTGCTGGACACAACAGGGCAGCTGCATGTATGAACTAGGAGACATGACAAGCTCAAGTCAGTCAAAAGTCCAAGCACTGGGAGATGAGGTGGACACAAAGTTCCAGGCCTTTGGCAACTGATGGCTGTAGCCCCTGATAGGTTGACCATGCTCAAATGAAAGACCATACATTCAAGAGCATAAATTGGTCTCAATGTTTTGTGTTTTTTTTTTTTTTTTAATGATACAAAATTGGATGGGTAAGGAAGGGAGTGTGGATCTGGGAGGAGTTGTAGGAGAAGGGTGAATACAATCAAAACATATTGTACAAAATTATCAAGTAACAACTTTTAAAATGAGTCACGTGCCATCTACCATTGTGAAACAGGGTCACGGCACAAACACAGGAGGTAGACGGAGCTGCTTCCACCTGCGAAGAGGGAGTCAAAGAGCTGGTGCCAAAGAGCTCAGGAGGTTAAATGTTGGAGATGTTTGGGGGGAAGTTGTCACATGGATCGTGAGCCCCTTCCCCTGCCATAGGGAAGCTGGCAGAGGCACCACCACCCTAACCCTGTGGCTGTGGTGCTAGTCACAGGAGCAGCTGAGTGGGCTGCTTGGTAAATGGCCAGCAAGAAAACCGAACCCTCATTTCCACACCCACACAAAGGATTCTGCCACCAGGGAAATGAGCTTGCAGCCTTTCCTCCCCAGGTCCTCTCAGGCAGAGCCTAGGGGCCTGTACTTTGATTCTGGGCCCATGAGAACCAAATTGGGAGCCCAGCTGAGCTCACTTGGCCTTCTGACCTACACAACCTCAAGACAATAAAGATTTCTGATCCTTCCTGGTTACTCTCATCCACAGGGTGGCAGGGTTCACCTCAAAAATCAGATCTAAAAGAATTACTGTGGCTCTGGCTTGTTCTCCAACTTCTAGTTCCAGGGTGCCCTACCAGGAGGCCCAGTCCTGTGGCCAGCTCCAGAGAAGCTGCCCTTTGGCTTCCCCCTGGTAACCCTAAAATTTCTATTTTTCTCCTGGGCAGAGCTTCCCTCTCAGCTTTGGTTTCCATTTAGTGATACAACTTCTTCCCTGTTACAGGCCCAGCCTTTAATCCCAGCACTCTGGAGACAGAAACAGGCGCATCTCTGTGAGTTCAAGACCAGTCTAGTCCACAAAGTAAGTTCCAGAACAGCCAGGGATACACAGAGGAACTTTGACATATATATACACATATATCTTTAAGAGGTACTCCTAGTGAAAGTCCTAGGTTAAGGGGGCTAGGAACCTGTGTTCAATCCTCAGCACAACATAAACCTGGTGTGGTGGTGCAGGCTTACAGTCTTAGCACCTAGGAGGTGAAGCAGGAGGATTAGAAGTTTAATATCATCTTCAACTACACAGTGAATTTGTGGCTAGCCTGAAATACATGAAACACTGTCTCAAACAACCAAACCAGATGCCCCCAAAACAAAAGCAAACAAACAAACAACAACAAAACCCCCAACCAAATAACCTAGGTCAGCCTGGATGTTTCTGTTACTGACAAATATCTATCCCCACTCTCCTCTCTCTCTCTCTCTCTCTCTCTCTCTCTCTCTCTCTCTCCTTTCCTCCTTTCACAGAATCTTGGGCTGGCCTTTCAAACCCTTGGTCCTCCTGCCTCACCCTCCTAAGAGAACAGGCTGTGCTACCATGCCCAATGACAAATTTTAGTTTCTTAAAAATTAAATGTAAATTAGATTTCTAGATGTTTTCTGGCAGGAAGCAAGAGACCTCATCAAACATGATCAAAGTGTGAAAACAGAATGTAAAACATGGAAATAAAGGAACAGTTGGATATTTTGCAGAGTGGCAAACAAGATGGTTCTAAATAAGTGAATCCGAAATGAAAGGCTATCAGGAAACACTGAAAGCGAAACAGGCTGTAGACAGAACTCAGAGGCAGAGCACTTGCCTCTAGTGCACCAGGCCCTGGTTCTATCCCAAAAGCCATGAAGAATCAAATAGAACCAAGCCCTCTCTATGAGAAGATGACTGTCCTCTGTAGGCTCAGCACTGTTGGAACAGACAGTTACTCATGACAGGTGAGAGTCCTGTCACAAGTCAGAGTCATCAGAGAGGAGGGAGCCTCAGTTGAGAAAATGCCTCCATAAGCTTGAGCTATAGGCAAGCCTGTAGAGCATTTTCTTAGTTGATGATTGATGGGGGAGGGCCAAGCCCTTGGTGGTGGTGCCATGCCCAGGCTAGTAGTCTTGGGTCCTATAAAAAAGCAGGCTAGGCAATCAATGGGGAGCAAGCCAGAAGTAGTACCCCTCCATGGCCTCTGCATGAGCACCTGCCTCCAGGTTCCTGCCCTGGATGAGTTCCTGTCCTGACTTCCTTGATGATGAACTGTCACGTGGAAGCAAAGCCGAATAAACCCTTCCTCTCCAAGTTGCTTTAGTCATGGTGTTTCTCACAGCAATAGAAACTCTGACTAAGACAACTTACAGCAATAGAAATCCTAACTAAGACAACCACTGCCTTAGCTAGGGTTGCTGTGACGAGACAACATGACCACAATTCTTATAAAGGAAAACATTTAACTGGGGCTGGCTTACAGTTCAAGTTTAGTCCATTACTGTCATGGCAGGAAGCATGGTGCTGGAGAGGTAGCTGAGAGTTCTACATCTGGATTGACAGGCAGCAGGAAGACAGTGACACTGGCCACCGCTTGAGCATTTGAAACCTCAAAGCCCACCCTCAGTGACATACTTGCTTCAAGAAGGCCACACCTACTTCAACAAGGCTCCACCTCCTAGCAGTGCCACTCACAGCTCCCTATGAGCCTATGGGGGCCATTTTCAGTCAAACCACCACAGCGGTAAAGCAAGTGCCTAGAATGAATGAGGTTCCATCCTTAGCACTACAGACTAAAATAAAAGCCAGATTCAGGAATAACAAACCCTGACATAACATTTTCCCCACTGAACTCTGTGATTATCTTTCCTGTTATAAACTCTGAAAAGAAGCAGTGGGGGTGACACACTAAAGGAAGAACAAAAGGAAGTGTGTGGCCCAAATATGCTGCACTGGGATGTTCATCCACTTCTCATTAAGGCAACAGAATCAGCAGTGATCTACAGGGAAGGTGTGAAAGAGCCAGACCAACTGCTAGCTACCTGCAAAGGGGGTGAGGTACGAAGACTAGGATTGGAATCTTGTACTGCTTGAACTTTTAAATGACCTTATCTTACACATGGTGCCATCATTTTAATACCAACAAGATGAACACAAATGTGTAAACTCAAAGAAAGGGAGTCCAACTAGTAACAAACACACACAAAAAGGATTTTATCTGAGTCCAGGGTACATTCACAAAACACTAGGATTCACTTTGGACGTTTACCATATAAATGACTACAATCTGGGGCTGTTCTCATATGGAAAATATTACTGCCTACTTGAAGAATTGGTTTAAATATCACATCAAACACACAGAAGACTTTCAACAAAGGACCAGTCCTTGGCAGACATTCAGGCCACAGCAAAAGCCTCTGCTGCCAGTTCCAGACATAAGAATTGAGGGGAAAAAAAACTTACCAAAAGAAAATCATGAAGCACTCCTATGTATGCAGAACATGCTACTTTGAGATAAGATATAAACAGGTTTTAAAAATTAAAAGATAATGCAAATATCTGGAAGCAAACTGCTTTGCTACTGCAGGCTTCTCTAAAAAGGAAAACCCAACTGTTTAAAGTAATTGTGCAATTATTTTCTTTGTCTGATATAAGGTCTTACTCTGTAACCCTGGCTGGTCTCAAACTCTGTATGCAGGATGGCTTCAAACTCACAGTGAGCCTCCTGCCTCAGCTTCCTGCCCAGCTTATGTGCAATTTTTACAAATGAATTTGCCCTGGATCTTGCTGCCTAGCTCTCCAGCTGTGGTGCTGATGTTCTGAAATCACATCTCATTCACAGGCACCCAAACCCAGGGACAAATATAAGTCCTTTGTCACCATAAGATAATGATTACTTAAGTAACTTCTGAAATGTTTGGGGAGCCATTTAAGCACTGCAAACACCTGGACAGGTATCCTGCAGTGGCAGAACATGAGCCCAGCACACACAAGGCTCTGAGTTCAAACTTCAGTGCCACACATACATCAGAATAATTATGGAATTATGAATGATAAAAACTAGTATATAGAAGAAGAATGTTAGGAAGTGGAGCCAGAGAGATGGCTCAGTGGTTAAGAGCACGGTCTGATCTTCTAAACAACCTGGGTTCAATTCCTAGCACTCACATGTTAGCTCACAAACATCTGTGACTCCAGTTCCAGGGGATGTGATGCCCTCTTCTGGTCTCCACCAGCACTGCACACATACGGTGCACAGATACATGCACAGACAAAATACTCACACACACTAGAAAAAGAAAAAAAAGGGGGAAATGTTAGAAAGTAATCCAGATTATAGCTGTCATGTAAAAAAAGGGGCATGACAATCAACAGAGCCTGTATTAAGGTTCTGTACTTTTCATTCTAGAGATGCCAGCAGAAGAAGTTGTGAGAGGTGCTGCTGTAGTTCCTGTGCGTGCACAGCAGCCTATTCTGCCAAATACTGCTAGAGTGCACACTAGTGAAATTAGGAGACACCAGATCTAGAACACAGCAGGTGTCTCCCTTCTGATGGTGCATGGCAAGCTGGGGTGTCTGCCACAAAGATGCAAAGTGAAGAATGAGAAACAGATGTAGGAGAGGTCTGCACAGCTCTGCTACCCTCGTAACTCTTCAAGGCCCAGGCCTACTGATGCTAATGCCCAGCCACTGTGCTGGCATCTGAAAAAGATGGAAGAGCCTCGGGCTATTCAGATGGAGTGGGAACTCTGAGAGGTCCATTTGTCTTTAAGGCTCTGTTCATGCTGTTCCCATCCTATGTCCTGTCTAGGTGCCCTTCCTCCATTTCAAGGGACCTGCAGTTGTGTCCCTCAGGACACTTCTCCGATGACTTCTTGACTCCTCTCTCCCACACCCAGACTTCCCTGCTCTACTTCAGTAACCACAGGGTACTCGCCAGAACCCTCTTATGGAACTCAGATGTTACACCCTTTCATTCAAAGGCCTGTCGATGCCAAAAGTCCACTAGTTCCTAGAAGGCCTTGAGCACCCAGCATAGAGCGGGTATTCGATGAGTGGGAGTAGAGGATGGGTGGATGGATGGACAGGAAAAATGAATGAAGAGGTGATACAGTACAGTGACCCAAAGCAGGCAATGTTCTGAGGGACAGAAGACAGACTCACTCTGTGTCCATAAGGAAAGGGCAAAAATAGGAGAAGGCCACAGCTGCTCTGAGGTCCTGAGCCCATGACAGCAGAGTTTAAACACCCATGGAAATCTTTACCCAGGGAAGCCAGCAGCTCGTAGTTCATTTGCATCACATCTCTGTAGAGCTCCTGCTGCTGCTTGTCCAACAGACCCCACTCCTCTTGAGTGAAGTACACTGCCACATCCTCAAATGTCACACAGAGCTCCCCAGACACCCTGGCATCTTCGGATCCTCCTTGTCAGGGGCTCCTGCAACACAAAACAATACTGCTCTGGCCATTGCTAGAGAGAAACAAGAGGCATATCTACAGCCTTCTGAAGACGTCTTTCTCCTGGGAAGCCCGCCAAGAGGCTCAGGAATGAATTTCCCACTGGAAGTCATCAAATCCACAAGCCCCAGATGGTAGGTAAACCAAACTGGCTCAGTCAGATCCAAGGATCTTCAAGAAAGAGAGAAACTCATAGGAGCACAGCACCTCTGACACTATACTGTCACCTGGAGTCCCATGGTCACTCTATACCCACTGTGGCTGTAGAAAGGACTGCTGCCTCCAGGATCCTCCAATAGGAAGCTCAGAAAGTGTCAGTTAAAAAGAACTAAAGATGCTTGTAACCAGGGAGGGCTTTACCCACACTCCTAGAATCCCGAGGCACTGAAGGGCAGATGGGTATTACCTCCTAACACTGAAAACTAACAAGAACATGGAGAGAAGCTTTGTTCTTTCTCTGGATTCTGGAAAAACTCGACCACTAGTAGAAGACTCCCTACAATGTGATCCTTGAGGAATACCTGAGTTACTCACTGACTCCTGACTGACAATTGTTTACTGTTAAATCCTACTTACTAGCAACAGTTGAGAGATGGAGAAAATTTGAGTCACTCAAAGATTCCAATGAACAATTTCCTTAGCTACCAACTCTCCAGGAAATTAGGTAAACATGGAATAAATGCAAGGCGAGCCTTATCATCTACTGGGGTCCAGCAGACCTGTACCAAACGGAAAGAAAGTATCAGGCTGGTGGCCAGGGCTCTGGGCAGAGATCAGCACTGGCCACAACCACTTGTGGATTCTCCACTCCAAGTTATTTCTTCCTGAGTCACAGTTTCCTACAATATGTTGAATTTAGAAACCACCTCAGAATAATCTTAGACACAGCCCATCACCTGTGAAAAATCTGAGACATCAAAGTTACAGATATGAGTATCAGAGCATGGTCTACTCTCAGTTTGTGATGGTGGATGGTTTCTTGAGCTCTGGGGCTGTTCTGAGTTCTGGATAAAGATCATTGTTCCTTCTATAAGTTAGGATGCTCTGTGCCACAAACTAGGCTTTGCTGTCTGCAAAACAGAAGATAATCCAGCAGTTGTCCCAGTTAAATGACTTAGTACCTGCAAAGCATTTAAAGCAATGCTTGGTACATTAAAATAACTTGAGCTGGGGCTGGAGAGTTGGCCCAGTGATTAAGAGCACTGGCTGCTCTTCCAGAAGACCTGGGTTCAGTTCCCAATGCGGCAACTCCCAGTGTTTTTGACTCCAGTTCCAGGGCATCTGATACACTCTTCTGGCTTCCACAGGTACCACACCCATGTGATCCACAAACACATACAGGCAGATAAGACATATACATAAAATAAAAATAAATAAAATAAAAAAATAAAAATAAATAAAATATCAAAAAATATAAAAGCACGTGTGCTTTGGTGAGGTGACCCTACAATGTCAGTGTTGAGTACAGCTACTATTCTTTTTCCATCATCATCTTGCAATTTATGTCACTTTCCGTATGGAACCCTCTCTAAGGCACAACAATCAATAAACACATTACCTGGCTGCAGAATTCAATAGTATCCTTACACAGCATGTTGCTGTTTAAGGAACTGAAGATGTCACTGCCAATTTCTTTTTGCCTCAGATCTGACACGCAGTCCAGATACAATGCACAGATTGCTCCATTCCCTGGAGGGTCCTCCAGTTCAGCTCTTGGGCTGGACAGGAGCTCAGCTGTGCCATCAAAGTCTCCCAGAGGCCCTGGAGGGTAGAACATGGGACAGTCTGCACTGAAGAGGTATTCAGGGCTGGCCAGGATATCTGCCGAGCTCTCCCAGAGACTCTGAAGGTGGGCTTCCCAGAGGGGGTCCTTGGTGACCAGTTCATTGACACAGAATATGTGGGCTTTGTTCTTGGCGTGGTATTTGAGAGTCTCCACCTTGAATGGTCCTGTGTAGCCTTCTATTAACCGTGACCGTCTGTCCCTGGCAGACGGGTATTCTCGGCAGACAGCACAGAACAGAGCCATCTGCTCTTCGTTCATGATCAGCCACAGAAACTGTGTAAACCATGACTTCTGAATAGAATGGGGCTTTGGGGGCTTCTTGTTTCTTCCTGTTGTCTTCCTCGATGGTGCCGCTCTCTGTACTGACATGGACAAGGCAGGCTTTCTTTTGAGGTGGCAGATACCATCCTTTTTCTCTAGCAGAACCCTGCATATCTATTTCCTCCATGTAGTTCAAGTGGGTTTTTCCTTTTGAGGAAAGAGATAAATGAAGTTTGAAATCCTATGGTCTGAGAGCCATCAAGTATACAAAAGGTAGAAGGACACACTCAGTCCAAATTGACACCCTTCCTCTCTACTTACTCTGAAGAATGCCATAAGTGAATTTTCTACTTTCATCTGTCTCAGATTCCTCACACACATCTTGCTTAACCCAGAAAGAAATCAAACAAGTGTGCTTTAAGCAAATGTTTCCTTTCAAAAAGCTAACAGGTAGCTACATTGGATCAAATGGCCATTGCTGCATTTTGATCAAAGCCCCCTCAGATGGAGGACCAATCCTAGGTGTAGAGCTTATTTAGGATAAGACACCAAGGGCATGGAAACACAGGGTGTAGAGAGACCAAAGAGCCAGACTCCAACTCTCACTCTGTAGGAACTTCCTTCTGGGATGGGCCTGACAGACAGGCCCCAGCATTCTGCTTAAGTACCTCAAGGCAAGACAGCCACTGTCCCCTGGCCATACCTGCAGTTTCAGGATGGACAGCATTTGGTAAACTGCAGTGTGCCTCTGAGTGCAACAGTCCCCCTTGTCTTTGGGGTCTGTGCTCCAGGACCCTGGCAGATGCCTGGGCCATGGAGGTTCCTGGACTCTCCATATACTGTATTTTTCCCAACTATACATAAAAATGATAACATTTCATTTATAAAAAAGACATAGTAAGCAAATAACAGTAACAAAATAGAACATAGTAATACTGTAATTAAAATTATGGAACTATGATCTCTCGTCTTCAAAATACCTTACCATATTACATTACCTGTGGTTGACAGTCGGTTATCCAAAACTGAGGAGAGACATCATGGAAAAGGGGGGTACACACTGCAGGTAAATGGGGCTACTGCAGTTCTATCTGGTGATGCAGATTGGATGATCAGGGCTCACCTTCCCTCTGTTACACCATAACCTTCCAGAGATCAAAAGTCCCATGCCCTCATGGGAACTTTCTTCTTCAAACTGAACTAGAAGTTTCTTTCTTTCCACGAAATGAACAGACAACTGTAGCTCCCAGGAGCCACTTCCTAGGCACCAACCTAAACATCAGTGGTCAGCGGCCGAGGGTTCAGTGTACAAAAGTGAGAATATGAAGCTATTAACACTCATCAGGCCCAAAATGAAGAACCATGCAAAGAGAGACAAGAGGGCCTCTGTGTTTCTCTGCAATCACAGCAGTCCAGAGATGCCAGTGGTCTATCTAAGGAAACCACAAGAGACAGCAAACTCTGAGGTTCCAGCTCACACAGAAGCATGAGTCTCACTCCCTGTGTTCTCACAGGAGGAGCTGGCTTAAATCTGCCCTCTCCTGAAACACAGATGCCAGCCCTAGGACTTAGTGAATAGCTAGCTGTTCATTCATTTCTTCATTCACTTGGTGACATTTCCCATAGCTGCATGCCAGGCCCTGCTATGAGGACTGGGAACACACAGGAGGTCAGACAGTTAAACATTTGCTGTAGGGTGAGAACCACAGGAAGGGGCTGAGAGGGCAGAGTACGAGGGTGGGCAGGGTAACATCCAGACAAAGTGACATCTGTGGGAAGGACAGTGCATCTCTTGTGCATAATGGAGAACAGGCTGGCACAGGGTGAGGCTGGCTTCTTGTGTCTCCACCCTGCTCCTTGTCAGTAGGTACTCGCCTCCATGCAAAGACCACACTCACCAGAATGACAGTTCAGGGTACTCCTCTGGCTCTGGATGCTGCCTAGCCATGGCTCGGTCCCTTGCCCAAACCCACACAACAGCTCAGGATTGGCAGCAGTCGGTCCTGAGTTGGGAGCACAGAAAAGTCACGAGAGCTTGGCTCTGGTTCCTAACACCAAGGAGAGTGGGGAGAGGGCTCAGCCTGGGACATCCTCAGGGTTGTGGGACTGTGGGAGGTATAAGGAAGTGAGAACCACGTGGTGTGGCTGAGAGGTTTAGAAACTCTGCTATCTGTGAGCCCCCTAAGAGAATGGGGGAGCAGGAGCAGGCAAAACAAAGGAGGGGCACAGGCAAAGCTAAAATGACATTAAATTGTCAGTTCACAGGGGTGGAGAGATAGCTCATTGGTTAGAATCACTGGCTGAACCAGAGGACCCTGGTTTAGCTCCTAGCACTCACACTGTAGTTCGCAACCATCCATAACTCCAGGTACCTGGCCTGGCATACACATGGTATACAGAAATATATGCAGGCAAAACACTCTTATGCACATATAATAAAAGTAAATAAAAAGCAACTATGTGGGACATAGGTCCAGCACTGGCACACAGTCCCATTTGCCAATAGATACCAGAGGGCATACTTGTACATGAAAACTCCAAGTGGCTCAGTGTTGGCAACTTAAACACATTGAAGAAGACAAACTAAAACAGTGAAAGCTGGAACAATGAAGCAAAGTGTAATGGAACTCTCACTGTGAGCCAAAGCTGGCCTGAGCTGCTGCTCTGCAACTTGCAGCTTCAGGGACTTGGTGCTTCTCAACTTTATTTAGCAGGCATAGAGACAGGACCCAGACTAGCTGTGATCCCACCACCCACAGAATGTTGAGGACACAGCTCCCACACCTTCATCCATCCTCTGTGGAATGAGCAAAGCATAGGAAACAGTCATCAAACTGCATTCAATGAATACAAGGTAATCACCCTCATCCAAAGGGCCCAGGGCTGTGGGGACTAAGGATGTACTTCAGCTGACAGTGTGTTTGCCTAGAAAGCACAGGGCTCTGAGTTGGATCTTGGAACTTGGGGAGGTAGATGCAGGAGGATCAGAAATTTGAGGTCATGGTTGGCTATCTAGGGAATTTGAGGCCAGCCTGAGCTACATGAGACTACCAGATTTTGGAGTTTTTCAGATTTTTAAGTATTTGCACTTTACTAGCAGAGCACCCTAATCTAAAATACTTCAAAAAGCAAAAACCTATGAATGCAGGTGATTCTCTAAAAGTTTCAGAGTTTGGAGTATTTCATGTTGTATATTTTTAAATTATGGATACTCAATCTAGAGTCGAATATATGTGTGCACAAACATTTTGAACATGATTACTTCTGTCTTAGGCACAGAAGGTAACACAAAAGCAGAGAAAAGTGTATTTAAAAACTAAAACAGAAGAGATGAAAAATACCTACATTTGTACAAAGTTTCTGGGTTCACTTAATCTTGTTAAATTGCCTTAAGAGGAAAATCAAGGTCTAAGAGGTTGAAAGCATCAAGTATCCATGTGTGGACCTGGAGAGAGACAAGATCTGCAAAGCCAATGCTCTGGGCACCACTGTGGACCCCTCCAGGTCCTGCGGGCTCCACAGACCCACGGGCTGTTTCCCACCCCACACTATGAAAACAGCCCAAAGCACTAGACACCCAGGCATGCCCTATTTGTCTTGACCAACTTAAAAAGAGAAGAAAAGGACTAGGATTGAGCAGATAAATAAAGATGCCTAGAGAAACCATAGAATTACAGAAAATTCTCCAGCACATCCTGACCCAGATGAGGCAGGGGACATTGAGCTAGACTGGCAGTGGTAGAGATGCAGGAATCCATACCTAGAGGGGCTTCCAGCCTGTCAAAAGTAGGAAAGTCCTTCTGAGGCTGACTCAGCAGCATCCATTCCTCCTCCAGCAAGAACAGTGTGATGTCATCAAAGGTCACAGGAACCTGAAAGGAAAATGATCCCTGCTGAGTATCAAGTTCCTATGAGACACATCTTCCACACTGACCATCAGAGCTCCTACTCTACAAATTTAGCAATGTGTGGGTCTGGGTGGGAAGCATTATCAATGTACATATACATATACATATGCAACCAATCTCTCTTGTTATATGAGTGCAAATCACAGTGGAATAAAATTAGGAAGTCGCAGCCTTCTTTATGAGGCTGACCCAAGAAGTCTATATTTTTATATTTTGTGTGTGTGTGTGTGTGTGTGTGTGTGTGTGTGTGCACGCACACTCACATATGTGTGAATGTGTAGACTAAAGATCAATGTTAGGCGTCTTTCTCAGTTGCTCCTCATTTTAAAAAATAAAAAGTTCTTATAATATTTATGTGTATGAATGTTTGCCTACATGTATGTACATGTACCATATGCATGCCTGGTGCCTAGGAAAGTCAGAAGAAGATGCCTGATCCCCTGGAACTGGAGTTAGGGATGGTTGTGAACCATATAGATGCCAGGGACAGAACTTGAATCCTCTTCAAGAATAAGTTTCCTTAGCCGCAGAGCCATCTCTCCAAGCCTCGAAAAAAAAAAATGTTGTATGATCATTCTCATCACTGAAGTACAATTGCCATTATTTGGTATGTGACTTCCCAGAATTTTGTCTACGAATCTATAAAAACTGAACAGTTTTAAAGGCAGTAGTAGGGGCCAGCAAAATGGCTTGGCAGGTAAAGGCGCTCGCAGCCAAGCCTGAGTTAAGTTTCCAGAAGCCACACGGTAGAATAAGAGTACTGATTACTGCAAGTTGTTTTCTGATTTACCCACATACACACAACAACAACAACACAATAAAGAAAAAAAAAAGCAGTGGAATGATATTGCAAAACATGTACTTAAAATAAGCATTCGCACCTACAGAATCTTCCAATATTACTGCAAAGTGGATTCCACTAAAAGGAAGCAGCAGACAGGAACAAGCCATGTGCAAAGCCGGCCTAGGAGGATTAGTGTGGAGAAGTGGGGGGAGAGAATCTGATCATATGGGAGGCAGATCCCAGGATGAATGCTGCACACCAGGGCCAAGGGCAGTGTAAGGGAGTTCTTTAGTAAATCAGTAAGGGCTTCCAGAATGCAGATTGGCCTGCACATGGCAGCATATGGCCCTGGGCATAAGAAGGAAAGCCTGGGAAACTGAAAAGGGGCTTCTTGACTTGACATTGTTTCTCAACAAGGCCACACTTTGAAAAACTCTAGCTGAAGATCGTGGTCTCGGTGGGTGGAGCCCAGATTGGACTGAGGCAACGTGAAGCCTAGTTTTGGAGCCATGGCCACCTTGGCTCTGTGAGAGATGCTGATAGAGCCGAGCTGAGGGGAGTGGCTACAAGCTGCAGAAACCTCAAGAAAGCCCCATGCTGAAGGACTATGATCATGAGAGAGCCAGGCTAGCTCAGTTGGTAGAGCATGAGACTCTTGATCTTGGGGCCATGGGTTTGGGCCCCATTTTGGGCACCATTTGTAACACAGTGGCTTTTATTATTTTTGTTTTACTATACACTCTATTTTTACTATGCTTAATACCTCTTCCTCCCTTCCAACTCTTGATCCTTCCAACCCCCAATACTAGGCAGGAGAGAAAGAAGGTCAGAGGGGGAAGGAACATAGGTCTCTTTGGGCTACTTCCTGGTGATTAGGGTCGTCGGGTTCTTTGGAGGCAATACCAATCTCTGTAAGTCCAGCAAACCAATAAACCAGGAACAGCAGCAGGATGAACCAGCAGCAGTTTGGGGGAGCAGAAACCCATTTCTTCTTTGTATCAACCCCTCTTCTTTGTAGCGCCCCTCTTGCTCTTTGTAGTGTCTCCCCCTTTTTAGCATGTCCCTCTTTGTTGCTTGGCCCTCAGCAGAGCACCATCAGCGTCTCTCACAGAGCCATGGCTCTAGGGTTCCAAAACGAGGCTTCACGTTGTCTCAGTCCAATCTGGGCTCCACCCACCTAGACCAAAATCTTCAGCTAGAGTCTTTCAAAGTGTGGTTGTGTTGAAAAACGTCAGTCAAAAGCCCTTTTCCAGTTTCCCAGGCTTTCCTTCTTATGCCCAGGACCATATGCTGCTATGTGCCAGGCCAATCTACAATCTAAAAGCCCTTACTACTTTACTAAAGAATTCCCATTACAGGACAGTCTATTCTCACGGGTGCAGGTTTAAAAAAAAAAAATCTGTGACCAGAGGATATGGTAGAGTACACCCATCCAGCAGTTGGGAGGCTGACGCAGGATGACAGAGTTCAAGGTCATCCTGGCACATATATAGTAAGACCTTACCTCTCAAAACAAACCAACCATCCAAATGTGCACCTCAACTCTTGTGACCAGGAACACAAGGCTTCCTTTTCCTGCTGCTTCCCCAGGCTAAGAAGGTGCCATAATGAAGGTCGATCGTCCTTTCTCCTTAGCAGCACGAGGTGGAAACTGAATGTAGAATGAAGCATCTTTTCACCCATAGCAATCCACAAATACCTGGCATCCCTCTTTTAAGCTACATTATGGCAAACATCTTCTGCTTCTGTAGTATAAAGCCTAAAATCTTTTTAATAAGAGAAACCCCTTACCTGTGAAGGATGCAAAGTGTATCTAAATATTCTATTTCAGCAGGTCCCTCCATTCGGCACCAAAACCCTCTCAGTGTGAAGCTCAGCCCTCCTTACTCCACCATCCCCCACAGCCTTCCTCCCATCATCGAACACCTGCAGCAGACTGGGTTCATAGTCTACCCAGGCCTTTGGCTTTTCAATGATTTGCAGTGTAGCTTTACTGTCAGTTGCTTTCACAATGTTCCCCTCTCTGGTGGTTTGTATGAAAATGGCCCCCATGGGCTCACAGGGAGTGGCACTGCTAGGAGGTGTGACCTTGTTAGAGGAAGTGTGTTGGGGGAGTGGAGGGTGGGTTTTGAGGTTTGAGATGCTCAAGCCAGGCCCGGTGTCTCTCTCTTCCTGCTGCCTGCTGATCCAGATGTAGAACTCTCAGTTCCTTCACCAGAACCATGTCTGTCTGGGAAACCAACATGCTTCCTGCCATGATAAGGAACTAAACCTCTGAACCTGTAAGTCAGCCCCAAATAAGAGTTGCTATGGTCATGTTGTCTCTTCACAGCAACAGAAACCCTAACTAAGACACTGTCATTTTCTTTATAATGTCTTCATCTCTCAGGGTAGAAAACATATGCACTTGGAGAGGGCTAAGCTTTCCTGAGACACCCTGCAATTCAGACTAGAATCAAGGAGGAAATATCTGAGATTTGAGATTTTCAACAAGTGGTTGGACCTGAAAAAAAAATCAAATTCCTTAGATTCCTCCAAAATGTCTATATTCTTCTCTTTCCGTGTACTACTGAGAGCTTGGAAGTTAACCTTAAATCACTAATTCCAGTTTTGATGTCATTTTAAATACTCCCTGCCCCAGTTCTTCATCTGTATTCTAGTTCAATCTATACCAGTCTTTAGATATTACCTAAGAGAAACAGCCATTCCTTTTAGTGTGTGTGTGTGTGTTAATACAGGCTGGCCAAACAGCTTTCATTCGTTACAGATCCAGCTGAGCTCACCTTCACCCAGAGAATCTGTAGACTGCTAGATCTGGAAAACCTCTGTAGCTAGTGGACTGGAGGAAAAGGAGAGTGGAAGAGATGCTAAAACAAAGAACAACTGCATTTCTAGGGCAGAAACCTTTCCAGATACAATTACAAGACCAAAACACCCTCCTCGTCTTTCCTCTCTGGTAGGCCAACCTTCCGGGCTCATCCAAGCAACTCAAATGGGAACTAAAGGAGAGTTCTCTGTGGAATAAGGTTCCTTCCTATGTATTCTTGTACTTCCAGCATCTTACTCATTGAAAATCTGAGTATGTTTATTAAATGGACACGGGGAGGGGTGGGGAAGAGGGACAGAGAAGTAGAGAGAAAAAGTCTCACAGCACTTGAGGCTGCCTCTCTCTCAGCCAGTGTGCCCACAAGCTGGCAACCCTGTCAACGGTCCTCTGCTCCCGACCACTTTCTACTCTACCTCATCTCCCATCTCAAAGCCTCTTCTTACCCAAAGCCTTGAAGCAAGTTTGTGGAGTGTGTGTCTAAGCCGTGCCCACATTCTTCATGAAGTAGATAAACTAGAAGTAGAAGTACACCAGAAAATGCCAGAAGCCTTTTTCCCTTCTCCGTCCGTCCCTGAGAAGGAGGTTCAGTAAGCAGCACCAGGCCCTCACTCCACTTCTCAGCTGCCCATCCACTGGCTCCCACTGGAGTCTTATCTCCAACCTCTATGTCTGATAAGCAAGGCCTCCTCAAAACGCCGAAAACAAGAAAGGGAAACCAGAGCACTTTGGCATCACTGCTTGGCGAGTCCCCAACCCCTGGACAACAGGCAGAGCGGCCACAAGCAGAGAGGTGGTTGACCTCGCTCCTGCCGGGGCGAGGACACATGCGGTAACAAACTAATCTGTCCCACTGCAGGAGACAGTAGCGCAGTTGTTGGCTCAGGTGGTGGTAAGGTGGACTGGTGTCGTACCGGCGCAGCGTTTTACAGCTGCCGCGTCGCAGAGGCAGAGAGGCTCACGGGAAATGTAGTCCCGCCTGGAGAGTCCTGATTTGACAAACTCTTGCTATGGTCAACTTCCCTGAGCACACAGCTCAACCGGTCAGCAAGGTTAATCAAAAAGGGCAATACTTTTTCATACACTTATTTTTTTTTTGTTTCTTAAAAAATAAACAAACAGAACAACAACAAACCAGCATATCACCTGTATCACCCGGTAGCTCAGGCTGGCCTCCAACTCCTGCTTCTCCTGCCTTGGCCTCTTAAGTGCTTTGATTAAAGGCTGGGCCATCATGCTGGGTTTACTGTGTGTGTGTGTGTGTGTGTGTGTGTGTGTGTGTGTGTGTGTGTGTGT
>CAJQZJ010033923.1:650300-664789 GCA_907164525.1 Lophiomys imhausi
AATTACACACACACACACACACACACACACACACACACACACACACAAGAGCGTGGCCTGGGCAAGGGGACTTTCTTACCATATAAATTACAACTCACTAAAACTGTGGTCAAGAGGATAGCCTGAATGTTCCAGAAGTTTGTTGTGATGGAACCACACTGGGTTGAAGGATATGACCTGGGACACTCATGTTTAATACAGCTCTTCAGACTTTAGATTCAACTCTGTCCTACTACAGCTGAAGAAACTGGGGCAGTGATGGCGAGTGGTTTATTCAATCCATAGTGAGTGCCATGGTGGCCCCACCAGAGGGGCTGCTCAGGTCCAGGCTGAACTCTTCCTCCAATCCCCTGCTGGGACCAGGAATAGAGACCACACAATAGTTTTTCAGCGTTAGTTGTCAGCATTACTTTATTTGGAATATGCTAATGGCAGGGCATGATTCACAGGTCAGAGGCAGGTAAGTGGGCACTGAAGGAAATGGGGAGTGTCACAGAGCCCTGTGGTCAGAAGAGAGACAACAGCGGCTGCATCCAGCGGAGCCTGTCAGTGCTTTGAGAAGTCACCACCTGCAGACAGAATTTTGAGATGGGCTAGTGAGAGGCAGCATAGTCAAGTGAGACTAGATGGGACAGGGTGGTGGAAGATGAGATAGAGCTTTTGAAGGAAGTGCAGGGTGAAGCCACGCCCCACCTAGGTTGTGTTGTTGTCCCTCCTCTGCATCTCCTCCACACTTGGCATATGGTGTGACCCAATTAGTACACACCAAATAAGTGACTTAACCTTTTGGGTACTTCACATACATGCTCTTCCACAGTCCTTCCCTGTAAGACTGTGTAAATGTCAGGGCCCATTTAAGGGATGGCATCATAGGTACTGACCTCAGTAGAAGATTGGGATTTGAATCAGGCACAGTTTACTGCAAACACTCAAGTTCATGTGTAATTGGAAAGGAAATAAGAAGAATGCTGAGGAGGAGAAAGGGTCAGAGTAGACTGGTAAAACCCAAGGAAGGGTGGGACCATGTGCCGTGCATGTTCCTAAGGCCTCCTTAAGGGGAATTCTGACCTGGCCCCTGTAGCTGGCCTTTGCTACTTTGTGGGTTCTTCTTTTTACCACTTTTTATCCCCCCATTTTTGCCCCCATCATTAGATAAAAGAAAAAGAAGGATAGAGGGGAGAGAGAGAGAGATAGAGATTATTCAATCTAATTTCTTTCCTTTTGTTTCTTCTTTGAGCACAACTACTAACAAACTGCAAGTCCCCCAATCAACCATCAACCCTGCCTCTTGGGGCCCTAGCATTTATATATTCTCTGAAAAGTTCCCAAAATTCCAAATGTCACACAGAAACTATCTGCAGCTGGCAAAAACATGTCTCTGCTAGAACACAAGAAAAATCATAGTCAGCTGCTGAAGACAGTCCAAAGCAACCCCATATCTCCACACCTAGGATTAAAACAAAAACATTCTTGTAATATTTCTATGGGTTTTTAAAAATATCTTTATTTATGTATAAGAATGCTCTACTTGCATGTATGCCTGCATGACAGAAGAGGGCATCAGATACCATTATAGATGGTTATGAGCCACCATGTGGTTGCTGGGAATTGAACTCAGGACTTCTGGAAGAGCAGCCAGTGCTCTTAACCACTGAGCCATTTCTCCAGCCCTTCTCTCTGTGTGTGTGTTTTTTTAAAGAAACCAAAATTCCAGAATTGTCACTACAGGCCCTGGCTGGTCCTGTGGAGCCCTGCCCTCTCCTCCCATCCAGACCCACCTTGGCAGGCACTGCACTGGCAGCTATGAATCACTGGCAACACCACTGGCTCTGTGTGGCCGTCGGGGCAATGGAGGTTCAGGATGCGCACGGGGCTGTCAGGATCCAGATGGTAGCTACAGCAGTCACACTGGCTCTGCAGGTAGGGCTCCTGGGCAAGAAGGGCTGGTTGAGTGACTAGGGTGCCAGATGGAGTTTTTCTCCCTCCTCCCACCCCCGCCTTTCCCTTCCAGGGGAAGGGACAAATTCCAATTGTCCTGGACTCCCAAGATAGCCTGGGGGTGGGGGAGTGTCACCACCAAGACCCCTTCCTCAAGAAGCCCATTTTCTTCACTCCAGCCCCAGCACATCTCAACATCCAATGAATGGATTCATGAGGATAAGGATGTGGCTTCCAACCTAAGGGGTCTCGATGGAAATGAGCTAGCCATACACAAAACTGCTAACAAACGCAAAGTGCAGTTGGGATCCTAAGCACAGTGGGCTGCCCTTCCAGAGCAGACCGAGCTGCTCCACCGGATAGTGACTTAGTCACACCTATAACCTCTGTGTAGCTTGTAACTCAGACATCCATACAGTATGAAGTGCAAAAATGGCAAAGGTTATTATCTCCCAACTTCTCCTTTTTGCTTTCTTTATTCTGTGTTTTAAAACTTCCAAATGTGTATTGGGAAAGACCCCCAGGAGGGCAGCAGCACACAGCCCAGGATTGAGATGCAGCATCTTTGGGAACCAGAGAGAAAACAGCATTGTCTTCCAGCACCAGCTAAGCCAGTTTGGTGGAAGCAGGAAGGAATGGCCCCAAGAGGGGATGTGAGGTGCTAGAACCAGGTCTCCATTCAAAGAGAACGCCAGTGGCCCAAGTCACAACTTTCCAGGTGGAAGTTAAGGAAGTCAGGGGGTGAAGCAGGGTCCAAGGGGAGTGAGTGAGCAAAGAGAACTTGATTCTGGACTTGCTCAGGCCTAGACACTACAGGGAAAGATCAGGAGGGCCTATCTGTGAAGACCAACTCTGAGTACCCTCCTGCTGCATGCATGATGGGTCTGGCCTCAGCCACTCTCCCTCCCCAAGCCTTTCTTTGTGGGCATCTCTCTTTATTGGCTTAGAAGGACACAGTTGCCTGAGAGGCATTACTCTGGGGCTATGTGGGTGCCATCACCTTGGGAAAGGTCTCTGACACTCCACAGCCCCAGTTCTGTCAGCTCTATGAGAATGAACTGTGTTCCTCATGTTCTCTGGGTTTTGTTCAGGTTCTCAGCTGGTGTTAATCCCCCAGGTGCACTGGCTGGCCTGCCCCATGGACCTGCACGACAGCACCCAGCTCACCTCAGTCATGACATTGGTGCTGGACCTGCAGTGTCCACTGCAGTAGCTCACTTCTACCTGATCCAGGTGGCAGGGACCCTTGGTGAGGTTTCTGAGTTCTGTGAGGTACCTGCAGGTGGCTGGCTCCTCCTCTGGGAGTGAGGGGTAGCACCAAGACAGAGAAAGAGGCATGACTCAAGAGACTTTAGGTAAAGACATGTTAGGGCAGAGCCTGGGATTGAGGGAGCCACTCTGATCCCCATGCAGGCAAGCCTGGGGAAGGTAGGAAAACAGGCTAGGTGTGAGGTGATGGGGCAGAAAGGTGCAGACCAGGAAAAAGCATTATAAAGGTGTCCGTGCTCTCCATACCCACAGTGTCCTGTTGACAAAAGGGACAACAGCTCCCTGGCTCCTGCACCATCACTTCACCCTACAGAGAGCCATCCGCGATTCACACAGGAGGACATCATCACCCCATAGTGACCCCCCCAAGACCAGCCATGGAGGGAAGGCGCTGGGGGGGGGTGCCAAGAGGGGTTCAGGGCCACAGAGTACCTGAACACAGGTGAGTTCTGGGCAGTGTCCAGTGCAGACACTCTTCCCATGGACACAGCGGCAGCTCTCACAGGCCTCCTGCCATTCAGATCCAGGCTGCAGGAGGGGAAAAGCTTTACTTGGTCTCTCTGGAGTTTAATTTCTTTTTTTTTAAGATTTTATATTTGTTTTTAAACTTGTGTGTGTGAGTGCGTGTGTACACGTGCTACTGGAGGCTAAAAGAGGGCTCAGATCAGCTGGAGCTGAAGTTACAGGTGGTTGTGAGCCACCGGAGGTGGGTGCTGGGAACTGAGATCCTCTACAAGAGTGACACACACCCTTAATCTTTGAGCTGTCTCTCCAGTCCCCCACCTTGACCCCCACCCCCCAACCCCCAGATTTCCATAACACTTCAGTTCTAAATCCAGCCTGGGAGTTCTAGCCGGAGAAACAGCCTCAGACTGGAGTCTGTCCCAAAGAACTCAATACACTGGATCTAGGAGGATTTCAACCCAGGGCCAGTGGGGTCCTGAGAGGGCAGAGTCTGGCTGCTACTGTGGGGCTGGGAATAGGGGGCCAAAAGAGGTACAGCTCTAAAGATCAGTAGGTAGGGGGTCCTTGGACAAGAAAAGTGACTGGTGTCTCACCAAGTGGGGACTCCCATGATGCCAACATTCACAGTGGTCTTCGGGAACACAGAGACCTGCGTGGCTGCGGAAGTGCCCCACTTGGCACACACAGCCTGGGACCTGTGCCTCAGTGCAGTTACTCCAAGTCAGTGTCATGTTCATTTCCGGGCAAGTCTTCTCGCAAGGCCCCAGCATCCCAGGGGCAGCATGCTGCCATATTTCCCCAGGTGGGCACTCTGCAGGAAGACCACCCACTTGCAGTCTCTGGCAGCTCTAGGTCCATCCAGCCTAGATCACCCGCCCCACCAGACACTCCTCTGGTACTTTCCCTGTCCCTCCCTATGCTGCCTTCTAGCTCCAGTGGTCATCTATCAGCTATGCCTCTCCCTCTGATTCATTCATCAAACGCTGGGCCTATAACCAATTCTGTCCACCTTACCTCTGCATTTCCAGTACCCTGCCACATCCTAAGGGTATTGACTGCTTGCCAGAAACTCAGAGACAGTCTCCTGCTTTTATTTGTTCTGGTGACTGGCTCACCTTCATTCAGCAGACAAGCTTGGTGCTTCAGAACTTGCCAAGCCTGTGTCTGAATCCATAGATCCCAGCGTGGCAAAAGTGGGCAATACCGGAAGTTGAATGCTGAGGGTCTGGGGTTTCCCAAGTCAGACTCCTCCTTTCCACTCACCTGGCTGGACCTCAGCAGGAAGTACCCTTTCACTTCTGGGCCTCCCTCCTATAGCCTGGCTCAGTGCACACACACTGTATTGGGGAATACCACCATGAGTAGAAAAGACACACAGGATGCTCAGGGATTGTGGAGTGGGAAGTGCTGGGCCTCAGGGCAGGGAAGAGGTCTATGTGGACAAGAAGCAGGCATTTTCTGATGCAATTAGCTTAACTTGAGTTGTAGGTAGGCCCTGCTTTCCCTGAGCAGACTTGGCTTCGGAGGGGCAAGGACAGCTGTGTCTTACCCTGACAGTCGGCGGTGAGAGAGCAGATGAAGGTTCCACCTTGACAGGTGCTAAGAAGACAGAAGCAACTGCTCAGAGGCCCCTGGCCCTCCTCCCCACCCCATTCTCACAACCCTGCCCTCCACCCAAGTTCCAGGTCTTTACCAATGTGTGCAGTTCCAAGTGAGCACAGTCCCTGGGGGCAGCTCCCGGGCCTGCTCTTCCAAGGGTAGGGTGAGGGCCCAGGGCAGGGAAAGCTGGGTGCAGGGGCAGGCAGAAGGAGGAATACATGTGCCATTGTGTAGCAGCTGAGATAGAAAGGTTTAGTTACACTTGGATCCGGCCCATACCTCCCCAACCACCTCTCCACATACACCCCCCCCACACACACACACACAGAAACCCAGTGGCTAGACTCACCTGTCCCCCAGGGCAGCCACAGCCAAGCTGGCAGGGTTCCCGCACACAGAATGTGCCAGGCTGCAAGTGGGAGCAGAGGCTTGGGCACAGAGTGGCACAGGAACTCGGCACCTGCCCAGGTGGACACTCTGGGAAACATATATGCAGTGAGAGAGGCACTTGCAGGTTACAGGGGGCCTCTTCTACCCACTGCATGGGCCAGCAGAGATGGAGGGTTGTACAACCTCAGGCCCAGGGCACTCACCAGGGCAGGCCCACAGGTTACATTCTTGCCATTGCTGCATGTCCAGGGCCTGGCATGATACACCCTCAGGACGCTCCTCACAGCTCCTGTGACGCATCATGGTGCCCCCACCACAGACAGCTGAGCACTCGCTCCAGGCTGACCAAGGTCCCAGGACTGGACACTCAAGGTAAGGACACATCAGGGACTCATTGATGCATGTGCTGTGGACAAGTGTGCACCTAAGAGCTCAGGCCCCAGGTCGTGACAAACAGCTTTCATTCCCCAGCAGGGCCCATAGCCTCGACCTTCCTCCATGGCACCCACCCAAAGCCCTTGGCCTGGTTTGGCAGCATACCAGTTACGGCAGTCCAGCTGGACCACCTGTGTAGGGGCCAGCTCCCATGAGGCATTAGCACTGGGCAGGCCACAGTGGCAAGAGGAGATGGGCACACAGTGTCCATCCTGCACCAGCTGACCAGGGGGACATCGGCAGCCTGTGAGGGGCAAGCCAGAGTCAATGCTTTAAAAAGACTTGAAAGTAGAAGGATGATTTACTATTAAGGAGGAGAAAGGGGCCAGGAGGAAAGCAGGGCGAATGAAGGAAAGGAGTGGGGAGAAAATGGTGAAAGTGTAGTATATGAATGCATGAAAATGTGACCCATTATCTTATATAATTGGCACATGCTAATAAAAAGGTTTTGAGATAGGATCTTGCTATACAACCTAGGCTGGCCTTGAACTCACAATGTATCCCAGGAGAGCCTCAAACTCCTGGCAATCATCATGCCTTAGGCTCTGCTCTGAAATGCTGGGATTTACAGATGTATGCCTCCACAGCTGGCAACCCAGCAGGTTTTTTTTTTTTTGGTTTTTCGAGACAGGGTTTCTCTGAATATCTCTGGCTGTCCTGGACTCGCTTTGTAGACCAGGCTGGCCTCGAACTCACAAAGATCCGCCTGCCTCTGCCTCCCAAGTGCTGGGATTAAAGGCGTGCGCCACCACCGCCCGGCAACCCAGCAGGTTTTGATGGAGGCCCTAGGAGGGACTCAGTGTTTGCTGGAAGTGACCCAAGGACTTATTTTCTTCCCCTGTTATGATCAATGTCTGGCCTTTTCCCTACTCTACCCCTGGCCCTAAAGAGGGCCTGGGAAACCCAGATTCCCCAGGCCAGGCTGTGGTGTGGGCAGATACCTGGGCTGCAGGGTCCCTGTAGACACTGAACACCATCCCAGGTCAGCACAACTGCGAGGGCAGTGGTTGGCACAGTCAAGGGTAAACACAGTGTCCCGGGTCTCACAGCTCTCTCCTGTGTCCAGAAGAAGTGAAAGTCCGCACTGGGGACATTCTTGCCCCCCCACCACACACAAACACACAACCCCGGCAGACCGTCCAGTCTACTGTAAACCACCAGGACAGAGGCAGCAATTCCCTTCAAGGGCCATCTCCAACATTCCAGTTCCCAGACCCTTAGGATGCTGGGATACTGGTTACCTGGGCAAGATCCCACATTGCAGCTTTCTGTTTGAGCCCATGGTCCACAACATTCTCCTCCAGAGGTGTCTTTTGCCTCTCTCCAGCGAAGCTTGAATCCTCCACTGCAGGGCACTTGGCAGGGACTCCAAGGTCCCCAAGGACCCCATTGGCATGTGTCTGGGGGAAGGAAAAATAAAAATGGAAATCAGTGACTCAAGCCCACCTGCCTCAGGCATTCACCCCAAGCCTTGCCTCCTCCCCTGGAAAAATGCCTCCTCCCCTGGAAAAATGCCCTGAGGCCCTTCACCTTTTTTTTTTTTTTTCCTTCTAACTGCTACTGGGACTATACCATGTCTCAAATCCAGCAGGCCTCAGAGGCAAGCCAGAGGCTTAGCATGCTGCCTCACTCCTAACAACTGAAATTAACCTGTGGCTAGCCCCATCTGGACAACCCCCTGCTGCCAGCATGCCAGACCCATCCTGCCTGCTGGCCTGTATCCCCCTTTACCATTGCAGGCTCCAGCGTCAGGGCAGAGGCGTTGCTGGCTGAGAGGTACAGTGCAAAGCGCAGGGTCTCCTGCCCAGGGCCGCCCTGTCTCAGGGTCCAAGCAGAGGCGGTGGCGGTACTGCTCTGAAGCCAGCAGAGGGACTGAGGTTGGAGGAAGGCTGGATGTGTTCAGAGGCCAGTGCCCCTCCAGGGCAGTCCTGGAAGCAGGGGCCAGGGCACTTCGGGGCAGGCAGGGTCCACAAGGTGACCACTCTGACCATCCAGTCAGAGGCAGAAGACCTAGAAGGGCAGATGGTTCGTGCTGGTCTCAGGAACTTTGTCCAGAGGGCCCACTGGGCAGGCAGGAAGAGCTCAGGGTCATGACCAGAAGGAGAAGTACGTAAGAAAGACTAAGAAAGGTGTCAGGGTGGCCCAGGCTACTATTTGTCTAGAACCATCTTGGCTTTAGCAATGCAAGCTCCGTGTCTCGAAGGCCCCCAGTCCCGGAGTAACAGGGACAGTTCTCCCATGGCCAGTATTACCTTCACACCCTCGGCTGGAACACTGCAGCTCTCCACTCTGGCATTCACTGTGGGAGGGGCACATCAGGGTGGACTTTGGGAAATAGGAAACTGCTGAGCCGTGTAGGACTCATCAACCTGAGAGCTGGGTGCTCTGGTGCAAGATGACAGAGCTGTAAAGTTGGGCATCTTGGGGTCGCTTGCTCTCAGGTTGGACTGGTCCAGATAGGCTCAGCTGGCTTCTCCTGAGTCTGGATACCCTTACCCACCCCACTTCTGGCTTTCTGGCCCTCCTTTCCCCCATTACTCACCATTCCTTGCAGCCTAACTGCAGGCGGTCCCCAGGGGCCAGGGTCACCCTAGCTCCCTCTCCTGAGGTATGCCAGCAGTTACACTGCTCTGGGAGAATGCAGCCCCCAGCCTGCTCCAGCAGGCCCTGTGCAGAAGGAAAAACCAGGACAGTTTGGGACTATGAAAGGACCACTGTTTCCTATATATCCTGCACCAGGCTGGCTTCTAGCAGTTGCACATGTGTGTTGCTCAGCCAATGTATGGGGTGGTGACAAGGTGGGAAGAGGTTCCCGGCATGGTCCCTATAGGCATCCTAGAGAGGGGAGCCCCAGGGAGATTGGGCAGAGCATCCCCTTCTTGCGTGTCTCACCAGCTTCTGGAACTCACCTTGGGGCAGTAGCAGCCTGGGTGGCAAGGTGGCAGGTCCTGGCAGAGCCGATGGCTCAGATGTGTGGCACAGAGCCCAGCACAGGGAGAGCCACAAGACTGGAACTCAAAGGGAGGTGGGCAGCTGTCCTCTGAGGGGAGAGGGAGGAATGCTGGTAGAGAAACAGTCCACGGACACCATCGCTCCACAAAACAAAGCACATGCTACATAGTCCCAGTTGACACTTTTAAGAGGCCACTTGGTGATGGATAATACAAGACTGCCCTGCTGCCTGTCAAGAAAGACTAGTACCCCAACCCTTCCACCTGGCTCCTGCCGAGCCCATGTGCACCCAGGAAGGATTAGGATGGCTGGACCCCAAGATCCAGCAAGCTGTATGGAGGAGGGACTGTGGGAGCCAGAATTGTGGTGGGCGATCCAGAGATTGGAAGGTGGGGCACAAAGGGACAAAATGAAGGATAGCCTCAATACAAGCTAGGCAAGGTACCCTGCCTCTGAGGCAGCTAGGGGATAAAGCACAGTAGAGCCAGCAGCTGTCGAGTGGGAAATCACAGTGAGACATTGTAAAGTGTAGCCAGTGAGGGGGACAGAGCAAGTGTGACTGTGTTCTCAGGGAAAGGGTCAGTGCAAACCCTGGGCACTTGTACTGTGGTCTGCATGAGGGTACCTGCCATTGCTTCCACTCAGCTCCTTGACTGAGAGTCCTGGGCCTTACCGGAGCAGTTGCCAATGGCACATGGCCGGAAATGGCCATCCAGACGTGTGCAAGGGGTGCCCTCTCCAGCCGGGCCAGGTGCTGGCAGCTGGTGTCGGTAACGCTGCTGCACCAGGACCTTGCAGGAGCAACGTGTCCAGCTGCTCCAGTCACTCCACACGCAGTCCTCTAGAGATGGCAAGGATGTAGGCTGGGGACTCCCACATCATCCCCTGCGCCCACCCCCATCCCCACCTTAGCTGGAAAGGGGAAAGAGGAAGCCATCGGTTCTGAAAGACTCTACTGGGTGGATTCTCTCAAAGCAGTCAAAGAAAGCACATGGTAAAGGGCTCTGAAGGGCATAACGTAAGATGTTGTGGGGGTAGATGTAGGGATGTTTCAAAGAGATTATAAGGCATGGGCAAACACTTATTCTCTGAATTTTCCAAAGAATAAAAGCAGAGGAACAACTCACCCTGGCAGGGCCCCGGGTAGCAAGCCTGTGTGTCCAGGCGTGAGTATGTGTCATTACATGTGGAGTCCTCTTTGGTCAGTAGACAGGGACAGGATCCAGAGCGGGAGGCCAGGCCTGTGCCACAGCTGCGGGAACACGGTCCCCATGGACCCCAGGAACAGGTATCCAGCAGCGGCAGGCACAGCTGCTGCCCACAAGGCTGGGTCTGGGTGTCTGGGCCCTGGCAAGGTAGGCTCCCATGATGAGGGGCTGACTCCATGCAGGACCGAGTGCGAACCTGGCTTCCACCTCCACATGAGACAGAGCAGTGGGACCAGGAGGACCACCAAGTCCAGCCTCCAGGCACTGTATGAGGGCAAGGTGAGGTTAGAGCAATGAGTTGGGGTGGGGTTGAAGACCCAGGGGTTAGGTTGAGATCCTAGTGGCACAGAGGGTGGCATTGTGTGTGTGTGTGTGTGTGTGTGCGCGCGCGCGTGTGCGTGCGTGCGCGCGCGCGTGTGCGTGCGTGCATGCATGTGTGTAAAACAAAGGACATAGAAGAGATGGCCTATAAAACATAAGGTCAGTAAGGGGGTGCTGAGGTGGGGGACAAGATGAAAACCAAACCTGCACATTCAATGTCTTTGCAGATCACTCCCTCTGGGGTGCAGGAGCTAGAAAAGAGCTTGGACTCAGGGTTTTGCTATCCAGCAGGACATAGGTCACCCTGTCCTGGACTGTGCTTACCACTCCTGGCACTCTCCCTGTAGCCAGTTGTCCCCCAGGGCACGAAAGCGGGCTTCATGTGGGCACAGGGGTGGGCAGGGGGCACCAGGGCAAGGCTGGCTCTGTGACTGCTCCTTCTGACACTCCAGGGCCCACGAGCCTGATGTGGAGGACCTGGGCAGGGCCAGGGACAAAGAAGGGGACAGACATTATGCCCTGCATAATCCTCCTGACTTCAAGGGAGAACACCCAGGGTTAGCATGAGGGTGGCTAAGAAAAGGCCTAGGTGACCAGCAGGAAGTACCTAGGAATTCTTTCAGAAAGGAGCATATACCAGATAAACCAGACAGGAGACCCTAGTCTATACCTAAAGCGATTCCGTTGCCCTCCAGGTCCACATGAGTGGCTGCAGCGACTCCAGGCAGACCAGTGGCTCCAAGCACAGTGGGCAGGAGGTGGGCAGGGCTGGGTGGTGCAGGAGAGTTTCCCATCCTGACAGGAGCAGTTGTTGCAGGCGTCCTGATACTGGCTCCCTGGGGCCCAGCTGTGGCCCTGGGCATCTGTGCATTCACAGTGTCCAACTGGCACACAGCCACCATCCTGCTCCAGAAACCCTGTGGGGAGGAAGCAGATTGATGCTGGTACGTAGATCACACCTTGCCTTCCTACTGAGTTGAGGTAGCAGAAGGATCTCTAGCATGTACCCTCAGAGCAATGACAGCCCAGCTGGCAGCCCTGGTCCTCCTGACACATGGCTCCCTCCTGCAGGTCTGAGCAGCTGTGGGGGCAGCGGTTGGCACAGCTCACCATCTCCATGCCTGCTGGGCAGACTTCCTCTGTGTGTGGGGTAGGGAGAGAAACTCAGTGTCAAGAATGCCCCAAGACCTCTGTGGTGGTTTGAATAGGTACGGCTCCCATAGACTCATGTGTCTGAATGCTTGGCCCATGGGAGAGTGGCACTGTTAGGAGGTGAGGCCTTGTTGGAGTAGGTGTGGCTTTGTTGGAGGAAGTGTGTCACTGGAGGGGTGAGCTTTGAGGTCTCCTATGCTCAAGCTGCACCCAGTGTGGGATCCAGTCTCCTGCTGCCCTCAGATCAAGAGGTAGAACTTTTACAGCTCCTCCAGCATCAAGTCTGCCTGCAGGTTGCCAAGCTTCCCACCATGGTGATAATGGACTAAACCTCTAAAACTGTAAGCCAGCCCCCAATTAAATGTTTTCCTTTGTAACAGTTGCCTTGGTTATGGTGTCTCTTCACAGCAATAAAACCCAAACTAAGACAACCCTTCTCCCCTGGAGGCTCTTGGGTCTATCCTTCCCCCAATATTGGTATGAACTGAAACATTAGGGGCTTGGCAGAGCCCTGGGGTTAGGTTATTCTAAGTTATAGAACTGGGAGATGACTCTTGCATGATCAGGAAGACTAAATGCAATGCAACAGAGCTTCCTGGGGGTAGTGCCAGGGAGGAGCCTAGGTTATTCACAGAGAGCTCCTCTCACTCCTTGTAAGTTCTCAGAACCTAGCTGGTCATCCAATACACGTTCATGAAGCTAGGCTAAATTTGTTTATCTCAGAAGCTAACATTCTCACCTGGTGGCTCACAGCCCTGGTCTGAAATGTGAGGCAGTGTGCAGTGGGAATGGGGCTCTCCTGACAGAGATGAGTCCTGGGGTAACCAAGACCCTTAGGACTGGAGCATTGAAAGGAAGGGCTGAAGCTAAGAGGGGAAGGGGAAGGTCTAGTCTCTGGTTCAGTTTACATCTGGGAGCACCACATGTGCCCTTGACATTCCACTTCAAGTTATCAGAAACTTTGCCTGGGCCAGGTGGTTCTACAGCAGTTAAGAAGGCAAACAAGGCTGGGAAGATGTCCAGGGATGAGCCAGGTAGGTGGCAGATCTTTGCTTTTCATCTACAGCCACAAAGGACCCAGACACACATAGGATGGATGCACCCAGTACCCAGATCCAGCCATCCCTTCCCTGAACATCTCTGATTTCCTAAGTAGCCCACAAAGTAGCAGCCTGCCTCCCTCTCCACCCCATGGGTATAGTGGGAATGAAGTTGGGGGGGGGGGAGAACTTTGCAGAATTAAGCTCTGCAGGCAGGAAGTGGCTGTCACAACTGCAGTACCACAGGGCATGGGATTGCAGGTCCGGATGTGGTGCCTCTCCCCAACACAGGATGCTCCCCCATTCTTGGGTGGTGGACTTGAGCAGCTTCTGCTTCTTAGGGACCGGCCCCCTCCACAGCTGCGGTCACACCAGGACCAGGGACTCCAGCGGGACCAGCCCCCAGGCACTGTTGAGAAGAGACTCGCTCCATCAGGGTGCGGCTCAGGCCGAGGGTCCCACGTATCCCATGAACTGGGAGATGACTCTTGCGTGATCAGGAAGACTAATGCAATGCAACAGAGCTTCCTGGGGGTAGTGCCAGGGAGGAGCCTGAAGCTATAGCCCCTCTCACCTGGACAAGCGTGCAGGTTGCAGAAGCGGCGCTCCTGGTATGCAGTCAGAATGTCAGGGCACCAGTGCCCACCAGGCCCAGGGGGATGATATGCTCGTAGGCGATGCTGCTGGCCCACCCCACAGCTGCGGAAGCAAGGCTCCCATGGGGCCCAGGATGTCCAGGAACAATTCCCTGACCCACAGCCAGGGGTGGGGCACAAGGGCAGCACTGCAGGATGAGAAAGATCTGGAGCCTGCAAAACCTTCCCCAGGCTCTCCCACCTGCCCCAGGCTTTCCCACCTGCCCCAGGCTCTCCCACCTGCCCCAGGCTCTCCCACCTGCCCTAGCTCAGGTTCGGATTTCCTCACCAGGGCCAGCCATGACCTCACCCACACCCTGGGGCTGCTGTTGGGTCTTGTTCTCATAGGGGACAGAAATCCCTGGCTCATGGGGCTGCTGAGGGATAGGGAACAACCCCACAGAGGGTGTTTTGCAAACACACATGCATCAGAACCAAGAAGCCTGCTAGAACTTTGGCAGAGCTCAGAGGAGCTGCTGGGGCTGGTAAAGTGAACAAGAGGTCTGGAGTCAGACACTGATTAGATTAGATCACTAGATTGTTCTAGGGAAATTGGATGTTGCTGTCTAGGCATGAGTTGGATGAGTTGGTTGAAGACTGTGATTAGGCCCCAAGGTATACCTGTACATGAGGGCAGGTTGCACGGACGCTCCTGTGAGGAGTCCCCCACTGTACAGTTGGCCAAGCACAGGTGTGTGCGGCTGCGCCGTGCCGGGTGAGCAGGCTCTGTGCAGCTGTGGGAACAGGGAGACCATGGCGACCATGGGCCCCAGCCACCTGTGGGAACAAGGGGTAGAAGAAAGAGTAAATGGTCCAATTAGTCAGTCCAGGCTCTCCAGCCCCTCCAGGATGTAGGGTTGGGGAGGGAGGAGGCCCAGGAATTGCTCTTTCCAAAGAAAGGCCATACAGGAGAGGTGCAGGGAGACTCAGGCTACCTGCAAGGCCTGTCACCGGCTCCACTGTGGATACTGCAGTCCCTGTGTAAAAGGAGCACCTGCTCAGAAGTGTTTTGGGGTCTGCAATGTACCCTACCAGCATCACACACACACACACACACACACACACACACACACACACACACACAC
>CAJQZJ010033923.1:664799-699409 GCA_907164525.1 Lophiomys imhausi
ACACACACACACACACACACACACACACACACACACACACACACACAGAGTGTAGAGCATCTGGTAAGATCTCCAGATGTGCTGGTTGGAGACCCAAACAAAAGATTAGTTATTGGGTAAAAGAAAGGAAAATCCAGAGATACCAGCAGGGATAAACAGATACAGGAGAGGACAGAGGCAGGCTGAGCAACACCTAGCCAGGCAGGTGTCTGCCTAGCTCCTTCCTGTTTTCCTTACCAGGGCATTCCGGGCTGAAGCAGTACTCCAGGTCCTGAAGGGGCCCAGGGCAACTCAGTCCACCAGGAACAAGTGTGGGATGCACACACTGGCGGGTTTGGGTGCGAGTACCCAACCCACAACAGGAGCGGGAACACAGGCTCCACATGCCCCAGGGTCCAAAGCTGCCATACACTCTGGAACACTCCTCCATAGAGCAAGACAGCTTTCCATGAACACAGGAGCTAGGGCAAACATGAGCAGGAGAGGCAGGGCAAAGTGGCCCAAGAGGGCAGTCAGGCAGGAGGACAGAGCCCAGAGTCGCCTATCCTCACCCTCTAATCCCACCTTTAGCCCTTGTCCCTACATTCCAGCCCAGTTCCCACCTTGGCAGTTCCCTTACCAGTTTCCACAGACTGTTTGAAGCATCTGGCCTGAATTCAGCTCATCTCCAAGTCCAAGGGGCTGACCGTCACCTCCAAGAAGAGCTGGGTAGGCCCCAAGGGCAGTGCTGGCCACTCCCAGCTCCTGCAGCAGCAAGACTGTCAACATGCAGGGGCACTCCTGGGTGGATGAATAGAAGGAGATAGTGACATCTTCCAGAAAGCATCCTACTGGGTACCTGTGTGCAGCCTCTGATGAGCCTCGGGAAAAGAGAAGGAATGGTAGGAGGAGGGAGGAGTTGGGTCTCTGGAGGCATTTCCCAGTACTTAGGACTGAGGGCCTGTAGGCTGTGAGCCCAGCCTGAGAGTCAACCATCGTCCTGCATAGAACAGCTAGAGGAACACAGGCAGGCATTGGCAAGAGGCCACAAGAAGATAGGACTCAAGTCCTGCCAGGAATCAGAGGAGTATGGATGTCTCAGTGTGAGTCCAACGCTAGTGTTCAATGTCTTCTGGACCTTGGAGCAGCCTTTCCTCCCTCAGGCTGCATCATCATCTGTTAGTCAGGAAGTGGGGCCAGGAAACATCTCAGGTTCTGACTGGTGGAGGCCACTAGGATTAGGGATGGGATCCTGGAGCATCTATCTATTGGGCTCAACAGAGCAGAGGCAGAACCTGCCTTCCATCTGTCCCCAGAGTTGGAGACAGGGATCTGGGACCAGGTAAGGTGAAGGTGTGGGGTCCCTTCCTCACAATGGCATGGCAGGGAAGAGAGGGGTCATGAGGATACACATCCCATGACACAGAGGATAAGGTTTCTGGTCCATGTGCCATGGGCAGCTATGGGAGCCCAGCAGGAAATTGCCCTTCACTGCCAAGAAGACTGAATGCTATAGCCAGAGGGGCATAGAGAAGCATGTGATCCTGGTGGGCTCAAAGCTCTTGTAGGTGGCTTTGATCTGTGAGATCAGCTGATAAGAAATACAAGCCTAGGTGCTGTCGCTAGGCAGAGGTGACACCTGGGAAAGTAGGAACACCCTGGGAACCTGCCTCACTTCCACCTCTCTTTCTGGGGACCTAATCTGACACCTTCTATCAGCAGCATCAAAAACCTCTCGTTTCATGACAAATGGGACCATCTAAGAGGCCACAGATTCCTTGGGGGCAATGAGTTGCCAGATGCCAAGGACAGAGGGCACAGCCTCGGGCTCCTGGACAGCTGATTTCTCACCTGGACACAGGCCAAGTGATGCTGAAAGGTGCCCTCGGGACAGTGACATCCCTCCTCACAGCTCTCAGAGAAGCAGGCCACCTGTCCCATGACGTGAGCACAAGAGAAGGGGCACCCCTTGCTGGGCTGGCATTCACGGTATAGTCGGCCCACTGGGCAGCCTGTCTCTGAGACAACACTGGAGTCAGTGCCCTGTCTGATCCCCTGTCCTCACTGCCTACCTCTGTGCCCACCATTTCTGTGGCCCAAAAGGTCATAGTGTCCACCCCCTTGGCAGTGTCCCTTCCCCAAAGACTCCCCCATGGTCTGGCTGTTTATTCCTTTATTTGCTCATGACTAACAAGGGAGAGTATGAAGGGGAACCAAAAGGGAGGATTCTACAGGCACTCAGGATCAGGGCCAAGGACCTAATAGGACTCAAAGCTAAAGGGTCATTGGGGAGAGTTGGCTGGGCTCACCTCTGCAGATCTGGACATGGCAAGTTCGACTCTGTCGAGCCAGCCCAGGGCAAGGGGGCCGGGCACAGTGCCTGGAACGTAGCTGTTCCCCTCCCCCACAGGAGACGCTGCATTTTTCCCAGGGCCCCCAGGAGCTCCACAACCCAGGACCAGGACAGCTTGCCACCTCATGGCACTGAAGGATGCCTGCCACACAGGTGCTGGGGACAAGGAAAGGGGCTTCAGCAACAGGGCCTGCTCCATGTTCCTGAGGGCACCACTGTCCATTTCTACAGCCCACACGCAACCGGCTTACCAGTTGTCACAGGGCCCAGTCACGACCTCTCCAGGTTCCAGACTCTCCCAGGAACTGAGTGTGGACCCTACTGATCTGCTTTGGTTCTCAGGGATCCCTGAAGGCCACAGGAGTAAGGATGGAGACTTTAGACAGCACAACAGCCTCACCTTGTCCCTCATCCTACACTCTTGCATTCTGGAACCCCTTGCAATATTACCCATGTCCTGAAGGAAGGAGATGGAAACTCTCTAACGTGGACTAGCCCAGGATGTGGGAAATGCAGGGCTTCCAGTTCCCAGACTATAGTCTGCGCCTGGGCCTAGGCCCCATGGGTGAGGATGTAGAACCAGGCACAGTGGTGCTGCAGCTCAATGGACTGCTGGGAGAAGGGGAATAGCAGGGATGAGGGCACAGGAAGTGCTACTGACCCATGGCTCTAGGCTGGAAGTGGCAGTGACAGTCAACTGGGTCCACACAGAGCCCATCCTGGGAGAGCTGGCCTGGGGGACACCCACAGCCAGACTGGCAGCTCTCTGAGCCTGGCTGGCATGTACTGCCAAGGGACAGGTCCTGGCAGGAGTAAGGACAGGGCTGCCTGCAGGGTAAAAGTTCCTGGCCCCCTCCACAGTCTAGGAAGAAAGTGAGACTTAGTGTTGAGCTCTCCTAAGAGGTAAGAGCCTCACCCAGAACCATGAGCGAGTAGCTTGAGGCTACCCTTTGAACAGTTCCATGTACAAACATGTAGTAGTCAGAGCCAGCGTCTCTCTAGATCCTTACCCTACCCCCAAAACCTTCACCTGTGCACAGGGTGGAATTGTTCCAACAAGGGCGACTCTGTTGGTGGACCCCAGGACAAGGCCTGCCTCCGTCAGAGGTGGGAGGATGGCTGCACACCCGGCTCTGATGGGACTGCCCCAGGCATACATCACAGGGAGACCATGGCCCCCAAGGGCTCCAGGCTCCATCCACTGCACCAACGAGACAGAATCATCTGTCTTGGGAGACCCAGGAGGCCTTAGGCCATCAGGGTCAGAACATATATTTGGGTCTTCTGGGACAGGGGCACAGGCCTCATGGGAACATCACACCTGGGCATGCAGTGGTGTCAGGGCAGGCCTCCATCTCATGCTGCACTCCTGTTTCCCCTGCCTCCTCAGGGCATGGGGCACCCCCATGCTGGGGAGCAGGGCAGAAACAGGCCCTGGAGTGGGTCCTTGTTTGGCCCCTGCAGGGCTGGGAGCACGCTGTCCACTCTGACCATGGGCACCAGCCTCCAGGCACTGTGAATGGTAGGGTAGGCATTGGATGTAGTTGATGTACCACTTTCCTTACACTCCCTTTTCCCTCCCCACACTGAAAGCTAGCATACCTTGGCAGGGCAGGTCCGTGCAGTTAAGCCTCCCCTCCATGCAGGTGCTGGGCAAGAGTAGAGCCAGGGCACAAGGTAACAACAGTTCAGAATGGCCTAGGCCACCTCAAACTCTTCTGGCTGCTGCTTCCTTCCTCTCCATCTTTACACCTTCATGGTGTAGTCTATACCCTTCTTCCTATTCTCTTAAGCTTCAGAAGCCTAGCTGCCCCATCAGCTGGCCTTCTGGGATACCACAACAGGTGTGCTGCATTGAGCAAGGACTGTAGGTAACCAGCAGGTAAATGAGGCCATACAGCAGGAACAAATACCCCATCTGTTGCTTGTACAGCCCAACTTCTCAGCAGACACATGGAGCTGGCTGCCTCAGTTTCCCCTCCTTCTAGACAAGTGTCATGGGGCATGCTCTGCATCTCCTCTAGGACAGGAGGTATCTAGTGTATCCCCAGGGCTTAGATACACAGACACTAGGCTAGCCACTCCTGTCAGCATGCTGCCTCCTGCCCCAGAAAAATAGCACGGTGTCTCACCAGTGGTTACAGCCATCAGGCTTCATCAGCTGAGTGCCTGGATAGTGGCGCTTTCCAGTCAGCAGGTCCAGGCAGCTGCAGTGACTGGGCTGCACGCAGATGGCCCCATCAGCACTCAGTACCTTGCCCAAGGGACAGTAGCAGCCCGGCTGGCAGTGCCACACACAGTGCTGAGGGCAGAGAGAAAGCAGGGGATTTAGTCAGCAGGAAACACGGCCTGAGGTGGGGAATTAGGAAGAATCCCAGACCAAGTTGGAAGGGTGGTGGATGGGGGTGATGGTTAATCTTGATTGGTAACTTGATTTAGAATCACCATGGAAACAAAAACAAAAACAAAAAACCAACCATACCCTAGCTGTGAGTGGTAGCATTCGATGGGTTGGGGTTTGGGTCTGAGTAAGAGGAGCAGTCTCATCTGCTTCCAGACTATAGATGTGACTAGATGTGACGTGACCAACTGCCTCAGGCCTTTGCTTCTATGCCTTCCCAAAAGCAATGGACTTCCCGTTCTAACAATGAGCCTGGAAAAGCCCTTCCTTTCTCAAGTTACTTTTGTCAGGTATTTGTCCTGGCGGAGGGATGAAGGGTGCCCAGAGGGGGAAAAGGGTGTGACTTTACAATGACTTTCTCTTTCTAAGAACTGATGAGCCAGAGTGGCCCTGAGTTCACTGAGAAGGGCAGGGTGGGAGCAGGCCTACTCTTAACCCATGGGCTCCCAAGGATTGTATGTGGAAGCTTGGGCACCACAAATGCAGAAACTCCAACCACCGTGGGGCCTGCACTGATTGCCCAAAACCGAGGCATGCCCAGACGTCCCTAGCACTCAGGGGTAGGTGCCTCAGAAAGCTGGATGGCAAGGGAGGCTGTGTGGGAAAGAGCTGGGAACAGGCTTTGCCTGTGGTGACCTGCAGTGACTGTACCAGTCTAGGTGAATTCTCTTGCACCCCTCCTTCCTCCTCAGCTATCTGGCACCATCCCTGGCCTCCTGTATATACATGACTCTCCATACTCAGGCTCAAAGTACCGTGTTCACCTTCATCAGCAGAGCTCTTATCACGTCCAATCTTTAATTCATGTCTGTCTTTCTCCCCCACAATGTGGGAATGTGGGATCACAGAGTCAGAGACCTTGTCTGTGTTTGCCTCCATCTGTGTCTACAGTGTCTGCATAGGTGTCCAGAAAACAGACACACACACACACACACACACACACACACACAAGCTTGGTACATCAAAATGTTTATGTCACTTAAGATAATATAGTAGGATGGTTTTTCCTCTCCCACATGGTTGTGCTGTGTTTGCAATGGCATTTCAGTTTAGAAACATTGGCTGAACTGAAGCCAAGGGCTGCTGGATAAGGCTGGCTCTCTCATTGGCAAGAGGGAGCAAGCCTGCACTGTTGTATACTAAAACCCAGGAGCCCACCCATCCTCACCAGGCTTTGTGTCCAACATCAGGCGAAAGGCCATGGGTCCAAGGCCATACTCATGCTTCCCACAAGATGATTCTCTGGCCAGAGCCAAAGGTCACGTGGGAGTATCAAGGGGACCCAGACTCACCACAAGGTCATCACAGGAGCGAGGACAAGGAGGGCCACAGGGACTGTATTCTGCACCTTCAATGGTGCTGCAGTTGGTCACTGGGAGGACAGGCTGGGCTGAGAGTAGGTCGGAGATCCAGGCCTGCCTCCCAAGGCTGCTTCCCAGCTTCTTACTCTTTGCTCCTGGGGCCACCCCATCCTCAGCAGGTACCTGGGCATGGTTGAGCCTGGCAGGCCTCACCCTGGGCCTGAGGTCCCTCACAGAAATCCCCCCAGGCCTTGGGGTGGTGGCTGGTCACAGGTTCGGGTCCGGCTCCGCAGGCCTCCTCCACAGCTCCGACTACAGCCAGACCAGGCTCCCCAAGGACCCCAGCCGCCTGCTTCTGAGGGAACAGCAGAGGAAGGAGTATGAAGAAGTTTGGGGGTGCTCGAGGCAGCTGGTAAAAGGATGAGGTACCCCAGAGATGGCCCCACCTAGGGCTTCAGGCTAAAGGGCCACTTACGGTCACATCCTGGCAGGAGGCATGGCTCTTCCTCAGCCTCAGGACCTGGGCAGAGGGTTGTTGGAGAAGCCATTGTAGTCAGTAGAGCCAGGCTGAAGGGTGCCATATTGGGGGGCCTGGCACAGAAGCAGTGCCGGTGGCGTCGGGCAGGGCTGCAGGACGCTGAACATACACTCCATGGGGTCCAGGATGACCATGCAGGCTGGCCTTGGGGTGTATGAGGGACAGAGAGAATGTGAGAAGAGAATGATGCAATATGGGGAGGCACCATATATCTTCTGTCTCAGCTTTCCTGAGACTTTTCTCCTATCCCAGCCCAGACCCACAGCTTTCTGGGATGGGAAGCAAGGGCACATGAGGAGTGAGGAGAAACCTCTCTCACCTTCCTCACAAGGCCGGGAGCTACAGTTGGTGATGAGCCCAGAGATGCAGGAGCTAGGGGGGAAACAGAGGTTTGGGTTCTCCCCAGGGCTACATGGTTCCCACAGAGCCTATGCTCAAACTCTGGCCCCTCAGCTCCCAAGAAGCACCAGGTGTCCCAACACCTTGATCTAGGCCATGTGTGGCCATCAATGGCTGTTTTTCAAGGCACCTACCTCCAGAACATGTGTGTGTTTGTGTGCATGTGTGTATGCATGTGCATTAGTTTAGGTAATATATATTTTGTTACAAAAATAATAGAAATTAATACAAATAGGGAAAAAGAAGACAGGTTTTTTTTTTTCATTACTGGAGATTTAATTGAGTGTCTTACATATGCCAGGCAAGCCCTCTACCACTGAGCGTGTATCTAGCCCCTGAGAGAAGACAAGTAAGGATGGGTGGCTGGAGGGGTACAGGCAGGTTCAGATGGCAGGGCTGGTTGGTTGTGGCTAGGGGAGGGACGGGGATCTCTTTGGCTCACCAGTATCCCCTGCTGCTGAAAAGACACAGCTGGGTATAACTGGGTCCTCAGGGACCACAGGCCTATTGCAGAAGTGTGGGTGGGAGGGTCTTACCAATTCTCACATGGATGAACCACAGCACTGCCTGGGGGATGAAGGAGCCCCCTGTGGGCACAGGGGCAGTCCTGGGCAGGCACACATACATTGTTCTGGAATAGAAAAAGCCCTTTGTCATCCCTGGCTCCAGCCTGTTGCAGTCAAAGCCAGAACTCAGTTTCCTACTCCCTCTCAAGTGCCACCCAGATGCCTTCCACAGAGCTCTACACAGGTCCCTCTCTCACTGGGCAAGAGAAGACCTTTAGCTGAGGGTCACATGGGGAACATGGACACTCTCCTTCAGGAAAAAAATGACCCTGTTCTATTGCAAGGCATGAGACTGAACTGTTAAATGAAATCAACTGTGTGAGATAAATTTTTCTCATATGAACCATGTGATTTGTAGAACAGCAGAACACCTTCCACCACCCACTGCAACCATTTTTGTTAAGGAATGCAGCTATGTCTCTAGCATGAACCAGTAGACTTCCCTGAGTATGTCTTCCTTATCCACTTCACTCATCTGATTGCCCAGTCTAGGACTGAGCACACATTGAGTAGGTGTTCAGCATGTAGCTGGTGGTGGACAGGAGGACACACATTTGGGGGAGTAAAAGGTATAAACTCCCTATTTGATCCACCACCATTTTCATAAACAAGAGAACAGCTATTTAGAGTGTCTAACTCAGAAGGCTCTTTGTCTCTAGACTCAAACCTTTGGCTCTGCCCATACTCAGGCCCCTGGCTCTCTCTTCCCTGCCAAGCCAGGGTCTCAAGCCATATAGTGGTCCTAGCTGTGGCCAGGCAATGGGATACTTACTAGCAGGAGCATTCCAGAGAGGCAGTAGCAGCCAGGGTGGCAGGTCTGATTAGCTTCTTTAAGGGTGCTGAGATGGGCACAGGACGCCGGACCCTTGGCACAGTCCAGCCATTGCTGGCCCTTAGGGCACACACCTGGCACTGGTCCTGTAGACACATGTGACAAAAGGTCAGCACAGTACCTGCCCACTCAGCTTTCTTCTAGGATCCTAACATGGGCAAACCATCAGCTATAGGTATTGATGAGGTTCCCATGGAGGCTATGCTGTTTTAAGGGACAGGGCTGCAAGGGGCGGGGTGTTAGAAGTGTCCTAGTTTGTGGAAAGGAGAACTGGAGTGTCCCCAAGGCCATCCTCACCTGCACAGGGCTGCAGGCTGCAGGTAGAGAACTCAATAGGGCTGTGTGGGCCGCTGCCTTGAGTGCGGTTTCGGTAGCCGCCACCACAGGGCACCGAGCATGGACTCCAGGAGCCCCACTCTGCACCAGGCCCTATGGGTAGCATTCAGGTCATTGAAGGTCACCACACCCAGCACACCTCCTTCCCAAACTCAGATATCCAAAGATACCCCTTCCTTCTTACCTCATCTCCCTTCACCTGCAGGATCTCCTCAACCTTAGGAGACTGGTGTCTTAAGAGAGGAAGTGGGCTGGCCTCTAGAAAGGGTCTGTCTTGGGGGAATGGACTAGCAAGGCCTCTGGGGATCCATTTCTTAGTAGCATCCCTTAGAGAAGTCCCTTATATCACTCATGAGGTCTTGAGGGGTATTCTTGGCTTCTTTCTGGAAGGTTCTTTAAGGAAGTTTCAGGCCCTAAGTTCCAATTCTTACCTCGGCATGGCCTCAAACTGCAGAATTCAGCATCCATGTTGGGACCTTAGCATTCGGTACCCCCAAAGGCAGCTGGTGGTGAAGAGCCCACTCTGAAGTGCCGTCGAATGCCAACATTACAGCTTTGGCTGCAGGGACTCCATGGAGTCCAGGGGCTCCAGCCACAGGCCACTGCCAGGGTGAGGGGGCAGATGTCTGAAACCAGGCCAAGTTGTCCCAGCCCCTGACTTTCCTTGGATATTGTCAAAACCCCCAGGAGTCTATTTCTGAAGGGTCATGAGTCTCCCATAGTCTCTGAGCAATGACCCCCACATGGAGGGAGGGAGTACCTGGACAGAACTCTGAGGTGCACACCATTCCGCCAGAGATGCAGGTGCTGCCAAGAGAGGGTCCAGTGAGCCCCAACCCAGTCCACCCAGCCTTAAAGCACTGGATACCTGCCTCAAGGACCAGGGAGCTGGGCCACCAAATACACAACATGAAGGGAATGCTGTTACTTGGACTCTCAGACCTCCCTCCCTCAGTGGGCTCCATGATGCCCAGGTAGGGTGCTGTCTCCTTGTCATAGTTTCATCAAGAGATGCCTTTTTATGCTGTTTATTTCATGTGCACTTATTAAACATTTGCACATGACTTTAAGTGACAGGGATAGGTAGGGGCAATTTAGAAAGAGCTAGAATTCTAGAAGTGGATAGATTGTGTGTCCTTCCATTTTTCTCCAGTGCAAATTTATTTGTCAGACACTGGTTAGTCCAGAAAAATATGTAGCAGGAAAATCAAGAGAACCAGGGAGGAGCTATAAAGAAGGGAACTGGGGGAGGCACCAGGAAATAAAAAGAAAGAGGGAAGTGAAGAAAGAAGAAATCTGAGGAAAGGGAAAGGGGAATGGTGGAGGTGGGATGGGGTGTGTTAGAGCATCCCCTGCTGGCAAAACCTGTTATCAGTTTTGAGAATGGGGTACTTCAGAGAAGAATCCAAGGGATTCTATGTAGAGAATTACAATAAAGAAAGAGAAAACCCCTTTCAGAGGGGCTCATGAGCCCCCCAGAAAGAGTAGCTATGACAACTGATGGGCATTGGGGGAAGGAAAGTCCATTTTTCTTAAGGGCATGGCCCCTGGTGGGTGGACCATTCTCCAGTGGACGATTCCATGCCCATGAGTATCTAGACAACATTAAGTTGGAAGGGGTTGGAGTGGATCTGGACATAGTTGGGATGAACAGGATAAAAATAATTATATGCATGTCTGACTTTGTCAAGGAATGAAATCGCATTTTAAAAAAGAAGTTCCTGTTCAGTCTGTGGCTCCATTCTACATAGCACCCCCACCTATGTGAAACCCAATCTTTCCACAGTCAGATGGGGCAGCATTTCTTGTAGACACCTGTGTTGCAACCAAGCAGTGTCTCATTCACTGCTGTCTTCTTTGGCTCTGGAGCATAGCCCCTCCCCTCATACAACCTCTCCCCTGCCCTGTGCTTACATCCTCCACTGGTCACTTACCAGTTGTTGCAGTCCAGGCGAGCCACTGCTCCTGGTGCATAGAGCTGCCCATGCAGCTGGCAGGGGCACTGGCTGCGGGGCAGGCAGCTAGCATTATGCAGGAAGAGGCCAGGGGGACAGTTGCAGCTAGGGGCACAGGAGCTGGTGCACTCCACCCCAGGGTCCTGCGCCAGGCACAGCTGAGGGCACGGACCCCCCTCTTCCTCACACTGTTCTGCTGAGCGGAACACCATGTTCTCTGGGCACTGGGCTAAATGGAAAGACAGAGGGTCTGAGCCAGGAGAGAAGGGATGCTGACAATGAGGAGAGCCTGGATGTAGTGATTGACAAAGCTGAGGTGAGGAAGTCCCTCCCCTCCAGTCCTCTCCCATTCTCTTCCCTTGTTCTAGAATTTGGCTCCACTGGATATGAATGTTCTTGAGAACAAGAAACACACTGGTGTCTGAGCCAGGAGGAAAGCCCAAAGGATCAGGGAGCAAAGAAAATAGACTCTGGGTTGATACTGCTCTCCCTGAGTTTTGCCTGTGTGTGGGCTCTGCTTCCAAGGTCACATGGCCTTGGGACAGGGACAAGTAAAGTGCTTGGCCCAGTATCTGGTTCCCAGCAAGTGGGAGGAGGAGGGGACTTGGAGAGACACTGGAACTCCCAAAGGCTCCCTAGCTCTCTGGGGACTGTTCTGAAGCCAGAGGGCAGCTAAGTGAGAAGGCTGGAAAGGTCCAAACCCAGGTGGACATGGCCACCTTAAGGTGTGGGAGGGATGCGGCACCTGTGCATGGATGCATGTTGCAGTCTCTGGTCTGAGTGTGGGGTCCTGGGCACACAGGGTTCCCAGGAGCAAAGTCAGAGCAGCTGCGCCCACGAGTCTGGATGCCACCATTGCAGGAGGCTGAGCAGGTGGACCAGGAAGCCCACAAGCCCCAGGCACTTGGCACTGTCCGGAAGAACAGAGACCACAGTCATGGATGGCAAGGCATGGGCAAGGGAGGGAAGGATTTAGGACAGTCCCAAATAATGTCAATCAGAGTCTCCCTGTTTTAAGGAGACTTTGGGTGGGGTTGGGGTGGGATGGCTTAAGGACACCCACCAGGTTTGCTCCTTTCCCTCCTTCCTGGGGCTTGGACCAGGTCAAGGGGTCACTCTCTTTTGTTTCTTTTCCTTCTAAGGTTCCCAGCCACACCAGGAAGGTAGGGCTGTACCTGGGCACACAGCAGGGCTGCAGGGCTCCTCCTGGGTAGCTTCTCCAGGACAGAATGTGTCCCTGGAGCTGGGGCACAGCCGAGAACGTTGCCGCCAGCCAGGGTCCCCCCCAGGAACAAGGCAGCTCTGAGAGCAGGAGGACCAGGACGTCCAAGGTGTCCAACCTGGTGTCTCTGGAAAGACAGACAGTTACAAGCCTATTGTGTGGAGACTCTGGACAGGCTGGCCAGAGGGTTGGGGGTCTGGGTTGGGTCTGAAAAACCAAGAGGCTGTGAAAGGTTAGGATTGCTCCTGTGACTCACTCTGTTATCAGGATCCTATTCTACAGCTCCACTTCTCACCCTTCCCTAAGATGGAGCCTTCCATAGAACCTGGCCAAGTTTATGGCCATGCTTCTACATTTCCTTATATGAGAAGCCTCGGAGCTTCCTGTGACCTGTGGCCACCTGTCTGAGGTCACCCTCCACTCTCCACTGACTCCAGGACCCACTGTTCAGCTTAATCTGCCTCACGTACCAACAGGGATTAGCCACCACTGCAGTGACCTACCCACTGCTCAGCTTAATCTGCCTCATGTACCAACAGGGATTAGCTGGCACTGCCTTGACCTCCCTTGATACCTTCCACAGCCTCAGGAACAGGCACAGGAGCAAACTGGCATCTTTATCCTGCCTCTAAGAGTTCCTGTCTGCCCTTGGCACCTGAAGCACACAGCCAGCCCAGCAGCCTCATTCTTTCAGCCTCTGCAGACACCTGACCCCCCCCCCCCCCCCCCAGCCCGCCCGCCCCGGTACCCAGGATATCTGCATGAGACCTTGTCTCTCCCACCCCAAAGCCCACTAACTTGGACCTGTTTCAGGACCAGAGCTCGGACGGGTGGGCACAATTCTTACTTCCACTTTTTGACTATGCCTCACCGTCCACAGTACCCACTACAGTTTCTGTTGGTATTGGGGTCCAGGCAGGAAAGGGGACATGGGGACACCAGCCTCATCTGGCAGAGCTTCACTCACTCACTAGCCATCCAAGGTACCAGCCAGGACAGGAAACTGGGAAGAGGAGGGCAGTCTCCTGCCTTACAGTACCTGTCCCGCATTCTGTGTAGCAGGCCTGCTGTTCCTGCCTGTCACCTTCACATAGGGCACCTCCAAACATCGCAGCAGGGTTGGAGGGGGACCTGAAGAGAGACTTGCCTGGGCATCCGGCTTCCTCCTTCACCACCCAGTACACCACCCAGCCTTCCTTATCCTTTAGTCATCTGCTCGCAGCCCTTCCTGTCAAGATGGCCTGCTCTGATCCGTCCTCCCCATCTCGTCCACTCTTGCCCAGCTCCACATCTGAACCGGGCCCTCACTCCAGAGCCACAGGAGCTGTCACAAGGAGTCCAGGGGGACCAGGCCGACCAGCCACATGGCCGGGAGCAACCCCCTGGCGTACAGAGCAGTCTCCCATTCTCACATGTGCTGCAGGGAACAGAAGGGACAGCGGGGTTCATCAGCACCTGGAGGCTCTGGCGCCCTCTCTCCAGGTAATGCCACCTCTTGATCCCAAGCCTCCCCTGGCCTAGTACCCTCTCTCACCCTAGTACATACCCCTGCACTAGCACCACCCTTAGCATGCTCACCATTGGCTGCAGTTGTCCAGCAGGAAGGCCAGCCCAGGCTGCCTTAGGTCTTGGTCCACCAGGCAGGGGCATTCAGAGAGGGACAGGCAGCGAGAGTCCTGAAGGAGGAGCCCAGGAGGACAGCGGCATCCTGGGCACAGGCAGAGGTCACTTAGGGGCAGTGCTGGGTTTGGATGGGCACCTCTTGTTTCCACTTTCTGGCTCTGCCTTACCTTCCATACAGTGCCCACTGCAGCTTCTGTTGGCTTCAGGGTCTAGGCAGGAGGGTGGGCATGGGGGTACTAATCCCTTCTGGCACAGCTCAGCGTTCACGCGTACACGGCCTGGCTCACAGTCTTGGGGGAGAAGAGCACATGCAGGGTGGACACCGAAGGTCCAGGGGCAAACCCTGGGGCTCCACGGGCGGAGGTCCCTCCCAGCTAGCTTCCCTTACCTGTGTCACCTGGGCAAAGCTGCAAGCTGCAGGGTGCCCTCTCATAGGAAGGCCCAGGGCAGGGGGCACCACCATTCTTGGGTGGGGGGTCCACACAGCTCCTATGGCGACTCTGATAGCCACCCCCACAGGAGACACTGCAGGGCTCCCAGGGTCCCCACTCTGACCATGCCCCAGCCACTGTAGATAAAGAAGGGAGTCCATCAGAAAGACTTCAAGGAGACAGGATGTGTACAGAGGGGAAGTCCAAGCCAGGAACCTCTCCCAGCCCCTTGGTGGCCAGTGGGCTGGTTGCCAAGAGCAGTACCCTAGCTGTTCAATAACCTCTTTAATTCTAGAAAACTGCCCGTAAGTAAGAGAACCAGTAAAAGCCACCCAGTGACTCCAAGGATGAAGTTCGAGCCCCTGGCAAGGTTACAATGGCAGAACCCTGAAGTGTGGCACATCTGGCAGCAGTGACACAAGGAAGCTACCAAAGCCAAAGTTGGGAACCTGATGTAGGAGCTGTGGAGAGCCTGCTCTGTGTGTGTGTGTGTGTGTGTGTGTGTGTGTGTAGGGGTACTCTCTCAGCAGCACACAGAGAAGGCTGGAAGCCACTATGTTGGAGTCAGGGCCTTCAGGTATGGAGCCAGGGACTAGTATGTGGTACAGCTAGCTGTCACTTAAAACACCCTCTTATGCTGTCTCCATTCATCCTCACACATAGGGACATGGGTGAATGGAAGTAGGAATGATAGTTACCAGTTTAAAGCCCGAGAACCCTGAGTGAAGGGATTCCCTCTGGCTACCTAGGCAGGCAAGGAAGAATGGGGCCAGAGGAGTATCCTGACAACCTTTTGAAGGCTGTGATCACATGGATAGTATTGTACTAGACCCCCAAAAGCCTGAATTCAACGAGAGCAGGGCACATGGTAAGGGTCTCTGATGTGAGTCAACCCAGATCTCCCACAGCAAGTGGCTGATCCCTACTCCAGAAGGTGCTAGGCTACCTGGGCAGGCTTGCACAAAGCAGGACTGGCTGCGGAGCTGGTCCAACACACAGCTGCCTCCAGGAAGGGGAGGTCTCAGCAGCTCCCGGTGCTGGAAGATGAAGCCCAGGCCACAGCTGCGGCTGCAGTCACTCCAGCCAGACCAAGGTGCCAACACACAGTCCACTGCAGGGGATAGCACACCAGCTTAGAAAGGGGCTTATGCAGGAATGTGACCCTCAGGACTGTACCCCAGACCAGCACGTACCACAGTTGTCCTCATCAGAGCCATCCTGGCAGTTCAGCTGCAGGTCACAGCGCTGCTCTCCAGGTAAGCACTCCCCACTGCCACAGCTCAGCTGATTTGGGGAGCAGAGGGCCCTTGAGGCTGGCAACCCAGGGAGGGCAGTGCTGGGCACAGTAAAGGGCCCAGCACTTACTGCCAATTTGTAATTTGAGGAGAGAGAAGGGAGCCACATAAATGATTTCTGGCCGGATGAGAAACTGAGTCCCTTGAACTTAAGGCTCTGGCCTTTCCACTCCTCCCATTGCTTCTGGCATCCTCCACCCAGGATAAGCCCACGTAATGTCTTTGTTCTACACAGTGGTCACAGTTTCTCTACTTGTAAATATCCAGAGAGAAGTCAGTGAGTGCAGAACAGCCCTTCCCCTTGGTTACCCTCTTTCTGAATGGGTTCTCTCTGGGGTTTCAGATTCCGTGATTGGTTAACACTTTTTCTTCAGATTGGAAGACCAAGCTTTGATCAAAATGATCTATGATGGATGGATGAATGGATGGATGGATGATATATGGATAGATGGATGAATATGTGGATACATGGATAGATGGATGGACAGAGATGTGCATGCGAATGGGATAGCTAAGTAGATGGGGAATAAATGAATAGATAGATAGATAGATAGATAGATAGATAGATAGATGATAGATGGATATGTGGGTAGATGAGTAGATAGATAGGTCAATGGATTAATGGATATACAAATAGAAAGAGGAATGGACAGATTGAATAAATGATCAGATGCATGGATATGTGGATGAAAGTATGGGTGTGTATATGGATGGGAGGGGGCCAGAGATACCTCAGTGGTTAAGAGCACTGGTTGCTCTTCCAGAGGACCCAGGTTTGAATCCCAGAACCCACATGATGGTTCATAATCATTTTTAATTCCAATTCCAAGGAATCCTATATCCTTATCTGGTCTCTATTAGCACATACATGTGGCATACATTAATTCAATTCACACACATGCACACACACACATGAAAATAAAAACAATACAAGTAAATTTTTTAAAAAAAGAACAGGTGGATGGAAGATACATAAAGAGGTAGATGGAGCAGTGGATAAGTGGGTGGGTGGGGGGATGAATGGACGGGTGGATGTATCAATAGATAAATGGGAAGGCAGACTGATGGATAGGCAAGTATCCTCAACAGCCAGATAGGTTTAACAAAACAGGCTGGGACCCAATGCCCATCCCATTCTCTTTATCACCTTCAGAGACACGGGTGCTCCTAGATGCCTTTACAATTTCTCTACATTTCCTGTTGTCCCAGCCCCTCCCATATCTTCCCATATGAGCCACCCAGACCTGAAACCTCTTGCCATCTCCAGTGCATGATTCAACCCCTCCAGCTCACCACAGTGCCGCTCATCGGAGCCATCAAGACAGTCCTGCCTCCCATCACACAGCTGCTCCTGCTCCACACAGTCCAGCACATCACAGGGCATCTGCCCAGGGCCACACCGCATGGGTGGGAAGGGCCTGGGGGTGACACCTTGATCTGCAGACAGGACGCCACCACAGCATGCCAGTTGACTTGGGAACCAGCCACCCTTACCCTTCTTCCTTGGTCACTTCCCAGCTGTCCCCAGCTTCCCTCCTCTTAGCATCTTAGCATCTGCCTTCCCATTTTATCTATTGATACATCCACCCGTCCATTCATCCCCCCACCCACCCACTTATCCACTGCTCCATCCACCTCTTTATGTATCTAACAACTTTTTGCCTTTCTTGAGGTAATGAAAAGGAATGAGTTGGGTCAGGAAGCTTGGGCCCATTCTACCAAAAATGATGTGGAGCCACGTGATCCACATTATGAACTTCCCTTGGCTTCTGCTCCTCACAGACAATCTGAGCTCACACAGGCTTTTCAGGCAGAGGAGTCTTACCAACAGGAGTTCCTGGAGTGACTGAATGTGGGGGGAGCACCGTCACAGCTGCCATTCCTGGGTGTAGGCTCGTGGAGCCAGGAGGGAAGGTGGTCACTGTCTGCATGGATTGCCCTGAGACAGGCAGAGGAACCTCAGAAGCGAGGGAGGGACCTGCTGTCTTCCCCAAGGATGGAGGAAGGAGCAAGATGTCACTGGCTCAGCTCCCTGACCCATGAGAGGTGGTGAGACAGACTCTGGAGGGGGTACCCCTGGTTCCCACATGGTTCAGGATAACCACAGCTATCACAGGACCACTCAGATCAAAAAGGAAGTGGGACTCTGTCACCCAAGGAGCACGAGAAGAGTGTTCAAGAAAAAGAGGGGGGGGGGAAGGTTTGATCTAATACTGCATTCTAACTGTAACTTCCCAGTACAAGCTCACCATAAAATAAGGCACATAGAGGTGAGAAAGAACTGGAATCGTCTAAATGTAACAGCAAAAGGAGTGAGCATGACAGAGTTGGGATGAGATTTGGGACAGAGACGGAGTTTGAGCTTCCTGACAGCTATAGTGAAAAGGAGAGCAAGACGCTCATTTTCTGCCAAAATATTCAGCTTCAAAGACAGGCTTTTTTGGAACCAGACTTAGAATGAGACTAGGGTCCATCCCATGAGCCCACGTGTTGTAGATGTGATTTTTTACAAAAGACACAAAGACATGGTACAGTCAGACTGCTGAACAATTTCCACCGGAGTTCACAGAGAAGAGCCTCCTACTCTTATAGGTGAGGAAACTGAGGCACAGGGCTGGCAAGGTTTGTCCAATATCTCCCAGGTTAGTCAGTACAAGCCTGCTGTTCTGGTGGTCCATGCCCATCCCATCCCACACGTGATCCCCTTGGGGATCATGGTGCAGGTGGCTGATCAGTAGCCATTGGGAAAGCTTGCATATGCCAGGCAAGGAGTTCCTTTTCCTGCTTAGAAGTATCCTAAGCTGGGCATCCTGCCCACTCTCATGTCTACTTTGGGCATTTGTTGCCAACAACCACTTTTTTGAAATGCCTAGCATCATGGCTCAGTGGGCAGAGAGACAAAGATAGAGCCAGGTGGTTTCTCAACTTCAATGAGACTGGTCCAAGATGGGGTGTGGGGACTGCAGTCACCCTTCAGGACAATTTCACAGCCCTTCAAACTGTCATTGTCCCCTCAGACCTCACATCCTGGGTCTAGTAGGCTGAGCAGGCCAGGACCTGGCATGCACCTGGTGACCAGTGTCTCTTGATCTTGTAGCTCTCTGGTCTACAGATTAGGAGGACAGGTTTCAGCTCCTGAGATCCCACTGCTGTTGCTCTGAGCGGGCAGGTGATATCAAGAGCCGGGCTTTGGGTAGGGGGTTGGAGTCTGTGCACCCACCTGCACTGGGCATGGCTGATACCTGCTTGGGCTGCTGGTGCTCCATGTTTGCCAGACCCTGCAGAGGGAGAGCGGTTAGCCACCCTGCCCAGGCCTCTAGGGAAGCTCTGCTGGACCCATCCCTTTTCCAGCAGGCCAGATTCCTCCTTCCCACCTCTATCTGTTTCCAGAGGCCCAGAGCTGAGGACAGAGGTGATTCTCTTGCACTGTACGGTTAAGTAGGCTGCATACCCCAAGGTATTAACCCATAGAACTCACAACCGAGCTAATCTCCCTTGCAAGGTAGATGGGCCTCCTCAGGCACTGGCCCATACCCTCACTGGCCTACCTGTGCAACCACTTCAGCTCTTTTCCTGGCCTAGGCCTCGGCCTCCCCAGGTTGTACAGGTTGCTTGTCAATGGCAAGTGCCCTGCTCCTCTTTGTGTCACAGATATCCCCATCCCTCAAACATAGACTGAAGGGACCCCAGGCATAGATTCCAGGACCAGATGCCCTGGTGCTGTCTCACCTGTGACAGAGCTCTTGCCACCCAGACTGTAACATGCCAGTGCCCTGCCTTGTCCATCTCTGCACCTCTCTGTCCTCCAGGGTGCACTCAGCACCCTACCTAGCACCAAGATGGCTCCCAGATGGCTCAGGACTGAAGGCCTGACAAAATAGCACCAGGAAACACAAACTGGGAGACAAGCCACTGAATGTACAGGGAGGGAGGACAATGCAGGTGAAGGAAGTGCATCGGTGAGGCAGTAAAACACAAATTCCCACTCACCTCCCTGGACTGGGATGGAAACTTTCTAGGCTGAGTGGAGGAGAGGGCTGGGGTCCTGGCTGTGGAATGGACTCTAGGAAGAAAAACCACCAAGAGGGCTCCAGGGAGTCTCCCAGCCCTGGACCCCAACCATCCTAAAGGGATCAAGGGTTTCAGACCAGGGTAGGGCATTCAGGCACTGCCCATAGGGGACTGCCCACTAGGACTGGACAAAGGTGAGCTCTAACAGTGGTCTCAGATTGACCATATCATGTCCCTGAAGGGCAGGTAAAGCACTCCCACTGCCCACCCTACAAGACCAGGTAGAACCTGAGCATCTGCCACCTATTTTGCGGGGTGGTGGTGGTGGTCTTAGCTCAGGTGCCATCCTTTGAGAGTCCTAAACTCCACATATCAGGAGAATGTACAGAACCCAAGACTCTTATGATGGTAAGGGCTCAGGGGCACCCAGCTGTGCCTCCTCAGCAGTCATGGTTGGTGAAAGCAGGACAGGGCTCCTCCCATTCATCTCTCCCACCCAAGTTCAGCCCAAGGCCAGGCCATACCTGCTAGTGGTGCTCGCAAAAAGAGGCCCACAGCCCTCCTCATCAGAGCCATCCTCACAGTCCACAGCACCGTCACATGGCCCACCCTTTGGGGCACATTCACCACTGGCACAGCGGTGCCTGGTCCCTGGACATGTGGGTGCCAATGGGGACACTGTGGAGAATATGTTACTAAGGACTCCTGACATCACACTGCCCACTCTTGCCCCTCCAGCTTCCAAGCTGTCCCATACCTGGCTTACAGCCCAGCAGCTCCACCCACAGGAAGATGTTGTGCTGGATGTTGTCACTGTGGTGGCCATCATGTGGCTGCACCCTGACATACCTCGCCTGTACCATCTGGTCAAATGCCCATACCTCAGGGGCCATATGGCTCGGGCTCCCGGGGGAAAGCTGTGGAAGATATAATGTGCTGCCCACATCCCACCTCTTGCTCAAGCTGACACTCTGCTTTGGTGCCCCCCCTCCGGCCCCCTAACCCTCATAACATGGACATTACTCGCACACAGGGAAGGTGCTCTTTAAGAAGATGAGAACGAACAGCTGTGTGAACTGAGTCCCACAGCTGTCTTCCTGGGGAGAATGCCAACTCCTAAAGGCATAGAGCTGTGCCGAGCTGCTCCTGCACTCCCCAGGGCCTCTGTGAACTGGGTGTGCTACCATTCTGCTCCTTCACAAACTGTTATAGAGGGTCATGTGTGCAGATTCTAAGCCACTTTCACGTTTTCAAATGTCCCTGGACTCTCAGCTCCACAAAGCACTGCCCCTGCTAGGTGGTAGGTGTTCTACAGATGCCTAATGTAAGGACTATCCCTTCCGGGAATGAAAGCCCCTTGGGGACAATGGCTGTGGTATCCACAAAGGCGTTTGTTGGGCCACCTGCCCCAGGGCACTGGAGTGCTCAGTACCATGGGCGGACACGGGGTACTAGGCAGAGGGCTGAGATAGTCATGCCACTGTAGGCCATCACTGCTGAACTGGAGTGACAAGCTGGTGACATAAGCAGTAGAGGAGCCGGCCCCCTGTACTATGATGCCTGAGGAGGGACCAGAGCAAGGCAAAAGTCAGCACTGAGACAGCCATGCCATCCCTCATCCCCATCCTGTCCCCTCCTACTCACTGACCAGTTAGGTTCCGAGGCTGCAGCAGGTCCACCTGCATGCAGGTAGAGTGGCTGGATGTGCCACTCAGCATAAACATCCTCTCTAGCACCAGGCCCTGCCGTAGGGACCCCCATGGGGGCAGCCCAGGTAGTGTGTCCCAGGTGCTGGGATGGAGCCCACATGGGCAGTTGGGCCACGCCCAATGGAGAATAGCAGGCATCTGGGTACAGGAGAGAGGGGTAGGCTCAAGCAGAGCAAAACAAAGGGTGGCAGGGACAATTAGGGAGCCACAAGCAGAGTTGGGGGTACAGAGGACAGAAAAATGGAGCAAGGCAGGCAGAGCTGGGGGTGTAACTAAGAATGAGCAACTTTTCCACCTGTGGTGTGTAGAAGGCAGGGGACTGTGCCAGATATCCTGTTTTCCTAGAGGTCTGGTAATCACTAGGGCAGTCCCTCTCAGCATGCAAAACAGCACATGACTTACCCCCCACAGGAGGCAGGACATAGATGACCAGAGGGGCTCTGGTGATCTGAGGGCTGGGGGCAGGGGCAGGAGTGGTCATGGGGATCACTGTTTGGTTTTTTCCTGTGCAGAGACCCAATGGTCAGAAATAGTGGTAGAGGCTGCCACCAGCCACCAGCCACCAACCCAGAACTCAGGCCCTCCACACTCCCCGGAACATGTTCCCTCTCGTGGTTTCTCAGGGACGAACGCCAGCTTGGAAGTGTCCATCTTTCCCTGTGTGTGAAGTGGGGCTCTCACCTCCACTGACAGAATAAAACCCCCAGACCAAAACAATTTTCAGATGAGTTTGGAACAAGCACAACTTCTAACCTAGGTAGGCGTTAGAAAGACTCACTGTGCAGTGAGCAGCCTATTTAACTGGACATGCTGGGTGGGCTCTATCTTCATCAATTTGTACATACACCCCAAGGATAAGGAAACTGTGCCATTGCTCCCTGTACTAGCCTGCACTGGCCTTTTCTCCTCCGTCGCTCCTGAGACGTACTCACCAGGCAGCGCACAGTGACAACACAGTTCTCCCATTCCCTCCACCAGGACCCAGCCCTGTGGGAACATATAAATCAAGCCACATGTCCATCCCTGACCCACTCAATCAGTTTCCCCAAGCCTGGCTGGCCCATATCACCTCTCCAAGCTCCGCCCTCTCCACATTCCCAGCCCCCTCACCTGGGGGCAGCTGACCACTGGGCAATAAGGGGAGCAGTGTGTGATACCCTTGTGCAGACATTCACACACTGTGCAGGGCCCCCCACGCCAGCGTTCCCCGACATGGTGCATGAGGCCCCACTGTTCACAGTCCTCACAAGGCTCTGCCTGGCACCTGGGAAGGGAGACATGGTTACAGCCTACCCGAGGAGAGAGTTCACTCAAAGCTACCCTCAACTTGCTGCTCTAAGGCCATTCCTAGACTTTTGACTGTCAATAATAAAACTGAGAAAGTCCTAGATAAATGCTATAATCCTACTCTTCCCCTGTTCCTAAAAGACCAACCACAACAAGCCCAAAAGAAAGGGGAGAGAGGAGCACTTTGGGGCAACACTGCAGGTTAACACAGCCTGCCCCTGAAGAGCTGAAATAACTAGGCCCCTGCAAGCCTCACCACAGACATTCCACATCCCTTAGAGATAGAGACCCTTTCTTGCCACTGGATTGGTCAAGCTGTATTTGTAGGTTCTGTCTGGTGGCTCCTGGATCTAGCAGGTACAAAACTGATGTAGGAAAAGACTGTTGAAGTGTCAATTGAGGGTCAGAGAACAGGTTGCTAGTCTGGGGTGTCTGACAAAAGTGAAATGCCTATCTCAAAGAGGGATTCAGTCTACCTCCTAAGCAGAGGTAGAGGTTAGATGTTGTCCCCACCCTGTACCTGCGGGCTTTGCGGTAGATGCCATGGCACCTGAGACCACGGCCAGATGGGGGTGGATTGTTAGGGCTCCGGAAAGACCACTGGAGGCTCTGGCTGCTGCAGGGGCCCAGGCACTCTGCCCAGGGGGACCAGGAAGACCAGCCACAGTCCACTGAAGAGATGATAGGAGTCAGGGCTTGGTGGTCTGGGGAGGGAGCAGGACCCCTAGGGAAAGGCCTAAGCAGAGTCTTACCAGCACATTCTGGATTGGGCCGGCAGCGGCGTGGTCACCCATCCTGGCAGAAGCAGAGCTGGCAGTCCATCTTGATGCGTTGCCCAGGCCAATAAGGAGTACCATCGACCAGGCAGGGGCACTGCCTGGGCCTCACACACCGCCCCTCAGTGCCCAACACCTGCCCTTCTGGGCACCAGCAACCTAGGTAAAGCCCAGCATTAGGCATCATCCAAAGCAAGGCCTCCACAGACCCAGTCCAGTAACCCCTCACCTGGGCTGCTGCAGGGCCTGTCAGGAGGGCACACGGCCTGACCAGAAATATCATCACAAGTCAGAGGACAGGGGGCACAGGGCCGGAATACCAGCTCCCCGAAGCAAGTGGCATTGGGGCAGCCATCCTGAGGGCAGGGATCTGAAAGTGGGCAAGGACGAAGTCAGAGCTTAGAGAGCTATCTGTGACAGAGACCCAGAGTCCATCACTCTGTGAATACCACAAGCCCCCAGTATCCTCAGTGTCTCTAAGTGATGACTCCTATGCCCACAGTACCCTCCAGCAATGTTCTTCTCCTTCTGTCTTCTCCCACTCCCCGGTATCTACCCAGAGGTCCCCTCTCCTAGTGTGCCCCTACCCACTCAGTACCCCATCATCAGCCTCCTCATGCCTTTACCTGTGCCCTCTTCCCCTCTACTCACTGGTCTGGTGGGTGCTACGAGGGCTCCCAGGCAGCAGGGCACAGTCCCGGCCCCCGTTCTGAGGTGGGTGGCACTGCCGAAACCGTGTCATGGTGCCCCCACAGGGTTCAGAACACAGAGACCAGAGAGACCAGGAGCTCCATTCACCATCCACTGCAAGGGATGGCAAGGATGGTGTGCGTGGGTTGGGGTGTGGACTTGGAGGCAGGGCTAGGATTCAACAGCCTCTACTGGCCTCTCTGACTGTAGGACCTTCTGCCCCACTCCCCCTGCCAGATGTCCCTGGCCTCACCTGGGCAGGCCTCAGTGAAGCAGGCCTGCGACTGGTGCTGTGGGCCTGGGCAGTTCTGTAGCACCAGGAGACGGGATGCAGAGCAGTGTCGATTCCGACCCTGTATACTAGGCCCGCAGGTCTGACTGCACGACTCCCAGGGACCCCAGGAGCCCCAGGTGCCACAACCCTGCTCATCCATGGAGGGCTGTGCTTCATCTGTCAATTCACAGTCTGGGTTCCCATCACAAACCTGGGGAAGCAACAGGCTCAGGCTTCTGGTTAGGTATAAAAAAAATCTGAGCCTACCCATCCCTGCTTGAGACTCTCACCAGCAGGAAATCAATGCAGGTGCCATTCGGGCAGGAGAATTCTGGGCAGGGAACAACCGTCCTGTTGGGACCTCCTGAGGCTGACAGCTCCTCTGGGTAGAAAGAACGGTTAGCTAGGAGTGAAAGTCATTGCCTAAACAGCAGGAACACAGTGTGCACAGCACAGTCCAGCTCATCCTCGCCCTGGGGACAGTCAGGGACCCCATCACAGAGCTGCCCAGGGTTCAGGCACAGCCAGGGAGCCAATCCACAGGAGAAGAGGCCGTGGCATGAGGGCAGCTGGGTGGAACCTATGGATAAGAAGTTCCTATCAGCCAGGCAATGGTGGCACACAAGTTTAATACCAGCACTTGAAAGGCAGAGGCAGGCGGATTTCTGAGTTGGAGGCCAACCTGGTCTACAGAGTGAGTTCCAGGACAGCCAAGGATACACAGAGAAAGCCTGTCTCAAAAATAAAACCAAACAAAAAGAAGTATCCTATCATGCTCCTGTCTCGTACCTCCATCCCATCCCCACAGAAGGACCAGCAGGGAAAGCCAGGGCATTAGAGGACATGGGTGGGAGGCATAGTTCTGTCCTGCATCAAAGGGACATTTGGAAGGGGTTGAAGAACAGCCCTGGAGATAAGGGCCTGCAGACAACTTGATACCCTCTTGGTGAGGTTGCAGGGGCATGTAAGTGCTGATTTCTAAGGGCACTAAGAACTAAACTCAGGTGAGGTAGGGAGAAGCTGTCGATGGGGGAGGGGCTCCAAACAGACCCACCCTCATGCCCTCTGCCACCACCCACTCTCTTGTTTCTTTTTGCCCAAATGTGAGCAGACAAGAGCCTCTACTCTCCCATGGGCCTACAGAAAAAAATAAATAAAAAGACCTCTACTGCAGATTTCATGGTAAAGATCAAAGAAACAAAACAAAAACAATCACTCAGTTTTGCTACTTTGTGGGTTCTTCTTTTTCCCATCCTTTATCTCCCCAACCCCTAGTTTTACCCCCTAACACTAGATAGGAGAGAAACAAGGATAGAGGGGAGAGAGAAATTAGGAAAATCTCTGAATCTAGTTTCTTTACTTTTGTTTCTTTTTTGACCAAAGCTACTAACAAACCACAACCAACCTCCCTAAATGACCAACAACCACCCAATACACCTCTCAATCCTCTAGCATTTATATACCCTCTGAAGAGTTCCCAGAATTCCAAACATCACACAGTTGCAGAAACTATCTGCAGCTCACAAAACTACACCTCTCCTCGAGCACAAGGCGAATCATAGTCAGATGCTACAGTCTGAAGCAGACCCACATCCCCACACCTGGGGTTAAAACAAAAGCAAATTCTTATAATATTTCTGTTTTATTTTGTTTTTTAAAAGAAACCAAAACTCTAGAATTCTCACTATAACTCAGTCTCTGATATCCCCAGTCACGGTCTAGCTGTGCACCAACCTGCCACAGCAAGGGGCAATGGTGGACAGGTACTTGGGAAGAGCCAGGCCCAAGTCTGCTAGGACACCAGTAGAAGGGAACTGGACAGAGTGAGGTATGTGACTCTTAACCACAAGCATTGGGGTCCTCATCTGAACCATCGGGGCACTGTGTCACACCATCACATAGCTGTCCTGGAGACACGCAGTGCGGGCTGTGGGCACAGGGCACCTGGTGCAGTACGCAGGGCCCACCACAGTCAAGCTCATCACTGCCGTCTGTGCAGTCTTCCTCCTGGTCACAGCGCCAGCCCCGAGGGATGCATTCTCCACTGCTGCACTGGAACTCAACGAGGCCACAGGGGTAAGCTGCGGAGGATGTGCTGGTTAGACCAGCAACAGTGGACTCTTGGTTCTGCAGGCCCAGCTCACCCTCATGTCTCCTCTGGGGCTGCCCTCAAGGTTCAGCATCTCTGATTCTTACCTGAGCATGCCCCTTCCCAACCTAGTCCCACCCTCTCTTGCATTCAGGGGCTGTTTTGTCTTTCATAAGCTTTCCCCTGGTCCCTGAACATCCATCTGGTTTTCCTTCACTTGTTCAGTGGGAGGCCCCTGAACACAAGAAAATAATTCTGGACCATCTCTTTCAAACACTGACTACTTCACTGAAGAGCTCCCAGCCCCAGAGTTTGGCCCAAATGCTTCCCTCTGAGATACTCATCTATCTCCTTCCTGGGAAGTTCCAGCTTTCTCACTATTTATTCCCAGAGACTCACCAGGGCTGGCGCTACCCGCAGGACTTGGTGTTCTATCGGAGCTGGTGGAAGGGTTCTGCCCAATGTCAGCAGGGTGAGTAGGCAGAGAAGGCAGAGAGCAGTGACCAGGTCCCTCATCAGCTCCATCTGGGCAGTCCCAAACCCCATCGCACAGCTGGGTGGTCCTAACGCAAGTGCCACCAACACAAGACACCTCTCCAGAGGTGCAGCTCACCTGCCCTGAAGTCAGAGGAGAGGAAGTGCTCCTGGGACTTACCCCCTTTTAAGACCTAAGAAATTTAAGTGTCTATGTGTCTGTGCATGTATGTCACATGTATGCAGGTGCCTGTGGAAGCCAGAAGAGCACGCCAGAACCCTTAGATCTGGAGTTATAGGTGGTTGTGAGTGGCTCAATGTGGGTGCTGGGAGCTGATTTCAGGTCTTTTGGAAGAGCAATGAGTACTTTTAGCCATTGAGCAATCAAGCTCCTGAGATTTCCCCTTATTCTAGCTCTTTTGGGGTACCTCCTCACAACCATTCACAGGTACCACCTTCACAAGTGGAGAACCTGGCATAGAAGGGGGTGGACACCCAGGGGTCTTTGGGAGCTGGGCCCTGAGAGGGGGTGCCTAGTGGGCTGGAGGCAGGGCAGAGGCTCCTCACCTAGACAGGACTCTTCATCTGCACCATCCGGACAGTCAGGGTGACCGTCACACAGCAGGGTGGGAGGCAGGCAGTGACCATCAGCACAGGTCAGAGAGCCACGGGGACATGGGCATCCCTGCTCATCTGTGCCATCTCCACAGTCATCCTGCCCATCACAGAGCAGGGACAGGGGCAGGCAGTGGCCAGACTGGCAAGACATCTGCCCCTCCCCACAGCCTGAGGGGGCGCAGCCTGGCATGGGACAAGCAAGCAGGCTCAGGGTGTTGTGCTACCAATATCCAAGATGGACCACAGCACCTGCCCTGTCCCTCAGTTCCTACTGATCACCTAGTCACAGTCCTGGCAGGGGAAGCAGCAATGGCTTAGGATGGCACCCTGGAGACAGATGCTGCAGCTTCAGTAAACTCAGTTATCTGTCCCTGCTACTGCCACACACAGGTGAAAACACTCACCCTCCTCATCTGAGCCATCACCACAGTCGTCCTGGTTGTCACAAAGCCACTCCAGGGGCACACAGTGCCCGCTCTCTCTGCACGGAGCCTCTCCTTCTGCACAGCCGGGTTCCATCTCCTCACATGGGGTACCATCGCTCCCGCAATGCCACTGACTTTCCTGACACGTGCTGAACACATGGGGATCTGGCATTAGCCATAGGGTCAGCTTGTTCAGCCCAAGGGCATAGGCTTCTGCTAGCTCTCCCACTCACCAGTTTCCACCGTCCTTTTGCAGCACAGTCCCTGGTGGGAAGAAACTGCCTCCCCACTCACAGGGACAGGCGGCCAACTCCACGCAGGCTCCTCCTGAGAGCACAGAGCACTGGGATTCAGTCAGAACAGAAGCAGCCCTCCACACAAGTGATGGCCTGGCAGTGCCACCTGGGCTCAGGATGATGGTCATGGCACGTGGGGGGACATGTAGAGCCACAGGCTTCATATACCTGACCTCCTTCACACTGTAGGGCTGGGTAGGAAGAAGAGAGGCTCTGCTCACTGAGGCCCAAGAGCACCAGGAAGCAATGGCACAGGTAAGTCAGCTTCACTTAACACCCAAGGGAGGCACAGGATGCATGCTGGAGACTTCTATCAAGACCCTCCCAAAGGAAGATGAAGGATGCGAGCCTGGGGCATCCTCACGTTTCGTCCATTAAGAAAGTGTCTAGCAAAAGAATGAGCACCCAGCTCACATTTGAACTTGAGTGATTAAATGGCCAGCTGGTGGGACAGGAGAAGCACCTTTAAAGGGGTTGAATGTATGGCAGGGTTGAGAGAGTAGGACACACTCACGGCAGAGTTCCTGGCTGCGCCAGCGCACATGATGTCTGTGCCGGGCACACTCGTCAGCATATGTGGCAATGGCTGAGCAGAGGCACTCACAGTCACCCCCTGTGTCACAGCTGTGGGGTGGGTCCATCAGCCTGTCATACACCCCACTCCCCCTCCCAACCTCCACATGCCCATTGCACCCACCCCTCAGCCTTCTTACCCGCAGGCATCGTACACACACCACTCATAGTACTGCTCCGGGGGCACCTCTGTGTGGCATGGGGCAAAGATTGGCTGCAATATCACCCCACAGCGGGCTCGGGCCCAGTTCGCCCGATGGGCATTCACCTGCAGCACAGGGTGCTTCTGTGGGCCTCTCCTCTCTCTTTCTGTCTGCCTGTCTGTCTCTTTTCTTTCTCTGTCTGTCTGTCTGTCTGTCTGTCTCTCTCTCTCTCTCTCTCTCTCTCAGCTATTACACCCCTACCTCCCTTCTGGATGCCCTGCCCTGCTCACTGTACAGGGGTGTGGCAGGTCTCCTGGCTCAGGACACAGGGGACTGAGGCGCCAGGAATGGGCAGTCAGCTCTGCTGTTGGCTCCAGGACTTCTTGGCGGCTCCGCAGGTCATTACTGGCATCACCATCAAAGTTTCCACACAGCCCAGACACACGACCGTGGAAGTGGGGGGTCAGCTGTACTAGGACCCGGGTGCCTAGTGGCATTAAAAAAAAAAAAAAAAAAAGTGACTTCCAGGCCCTCATTTGGGCTGGGGCAGAAGAGACATAGGTGTAATCACCTCCTGCACAGGTGCCTCCACCCAACAGGGGGAGCTGATTCCCTCTTCTGGGGAACACTGAAAAGACCAACATCTGGAAGCCAACTAGGAAGGGAATTTCCTAACACTAGGCTGAGAGACAGCAAAATCCCCAGGCTTCAGGATGTGCTGAGAGGCCCTTCTGTGACAAGAAGCTCTAGGTAGCCCAACTGAGAGTATCAAGTCCACACAGGGATATTTTGGTTTCCCTCGATTCCCCACTACAGTTATATTCTAAAATGCCAGCTGCTTGTGTTTGGGTAGTGAGATATCAGCTGGTCTATTTTAATTTCTTCCTAAAACTTGGTATTTTCTAAATGTTTCTTTGGTGGAGCAGCCATGCTTGTACAATGAAGAAAAACACACTTATGAAAATATAATATGGAAGCTCCAACCACTTTCAAGGGCTGTGTGACAGGGGTAGCCACTGGGCTGGGGGCACTGAGCAGAGGGTGGGAGGGTAGCAGACAGCAGGGGTGTTGGCCTGGCTGTCATATTGGAAACTGGTCCTGAGTGGACTGTCAAGGGCCAGGCTCAACCTGAGAGCTTGGCAGTCACTGGGCAGAAGTGTTTGGGGGAATCCAGTCGCCAGTGAGAAGGCCTGGTGTGGTGTGGGTTAAGGCCACGAGGGCAGAGCCTGACCTCTGTCCCAGAGCAGAGTGAGCCCTAGGCGTGTTGTCAACAGCAGGAAGAGGCCAGCATGGTGCAGGCTCAGCCCAGGACCCGTGTAGACTTTGGGGAGCTTTATGCTCACTCCATTCACTGTCACTGCCTGGCCTGAAGAAGAAGGGAGGGTGTTAAACTTAGCCTGGTCCCTGAGTGATCCTCCCACTCTTCCAAACCTTTTTTTTTTTCCCTAGGTAACCTTGGGTGGGTCAATTAGACTTCTCTGGGCCTTGATTTCACAGCCTTCCTGAGTTCCAGCTCCAACCAACCCTACCATAAGGACAACCAAACCCAGGAAAGAACTGAGAGGGAACATGGGCCCTGGCCATGCTGAGGAGCTGGGATGCTACACTGCTGTGCCCCAACCCCCTGGCAGTATCACAGCCATCCTTGCTAGGTCACAGCCACCTTTAAGCATGTGGACAACAGTGCTGTCCAGACGCACGGTCAATGCCTTGGTGCACGTGAGGCCGCTGGCCCCACAAGGCAGGTTCTGGATGGAGACACTGAAGTGGCCAACAGCCTCTTTCACCAGCAGGTACTCGCAGGCCCCAGGAAAGGTAAGGACCAGCCCATCGAATGTCACATAGTGGGGGGCGCCAGATACCTGGCACCGTCCACTGCACCGCTGACCTGTGCAGTGCCATCGCTGGCCCTGGCACACACTGTGGACAGGAGACAAGACAGAGCCATCAACAATAGGGACACTCCAGACAGACCCTGCCTGAGTGTGAAGAACTGTGGACAGTTTGCAGTGTCCACGCTTCTCTGGATGTCCTGCCCCCTCTACCATTTCAGCCCCTTTTAGTGAAAGGGTAGTCAGCAGCCACAAGGTCATATAGGAGCAGGTGACAGGCACTGGGCATACCAAATGTTGCAGTCTTCCTGGATGGTGGCATTGGGTGGGTACCATTGCCCATTGTGACGACAGGGACAAAGATCAGGAGGCACACAGCGCTTGTCCTGGGTGAAGGGTGAAAACACTGTTTTGGACAGCTAGGGAGCAGGGCAGGATCCTTGTGTAGGGAGAGCCACCTTGCTGCCCCATGGGTCCCCTTCCCAGCCTCACCAGCAGCACAGTACCAAGGGGACAGACACAGCCATCAGTGCTTCCAGCCAGACAGGAATAGTTGGCACTGGGGCTGTCACAGGTGAGAAGGCAGGCACCAGGGGCATAGATGAGTTCCTGAGGGCATAGTGCCCTCTGTGGGGGGGCAGTGGAGGGCTGTGCAGTTCCAGAGGCCCCTCTCCTGGCAGACACTGTAGAGGGAGGGAAGATGGAAGAGCCAGGCCCAGCATGGGCTCATCTGGCTATCATAGACCTTGGTCTGCCACAAAGAATCTCAGGAACCTAGATACTGAGAACCCGTGCAGACATCTGGATCCCCTAATGCATAGTAGGAACCCAGTCCTGATGCTAGAGACCCGAGTAGCTCAACTTCCAACAGCCCAGCCCCCAGCATAGGAGGGAAAGCTGTTCAGAAGGCCCACATGTCTGGAATCCACAGTACCCTTTCTGTCTGGCTCTAGTGGGGCTAGTCTTGGAACTCTGGAATGGGGTAGAGATGCTGACCCCCCTAATGTGATGACTAGTCTTGACTGTCAATTAGATGAGATCTAGAATCACCTAGGAGACTAATCTCGGCCTGTCCACGAAGGATTTTCTAGATTGGGTTAACTGAAGTGTAAAGACCCACACTGACTGTGGGCAGCACCATTCCATGGGCTGAGGTCCTAGGGTAATAAAAAGAAGAATGTGGGCCAAGCATCAGCATCCATCTCTCCCTACTTCCTGACTATGACCAGTTAATGTCCTGCTGCCACGACTTCCCCACCATGATGGACAGTATTTCCTTGCATGGTAAACTGAGATAATCACTTCCTTCCTTAAGTTGTTTCTTGTCAGGTATTTGGTCACAGAAACAAGAAAAGTGACTGAGACATTTACCACTTGCTCAGAGCAGTAGAGGGGACCCACAGCAGTGCCCTGGGGCCTGCCCCTGCCTCCTTAGGTATAGACCTCATCTATCCTTCTTAGTAATAAATTGCCTACCTACCTGAGCCTCACTTTCCTCATCTACCAAGTCGGAATGGTTTTTCACCTCCCACACTTTATTAGGCTATAGTTAGGAAGTACAATCAATACGATAAGTAGTGGACATGAAAGAACTTCCTGATGCTGACAGTGCCCCAGGACTGAGGAAGTATCAGAAGCACCCTTCCATCCCTCCCTGGCAACCCACTGTGGCCTCGCAGCAGCACGGCCAGCCATTCTCTCGAAAACTGTCCTCTTTGCCCAAGGGAGGCAGTTCTTACCACTGGCTGCAGTCTCTCATAGTAGTGGTGCTGCCGAAGGCGTAATGACGGCCTCCGTGTTGACAGTGGCACATGCTGGGAAGGACACACTGGCCCTCAAGGTCCCACAGCAGTCCTGGGGGGCAGTTACACCCAGCCACACAAATGCCAAGCTCTCTACAGTCTTCTAGCTCTCCACAGTGGTGACCACACACTGGAGCACATTCCTGGTACTCCTGGCCACCAGGACACAGGACAGCTGGACACAAGAATACATGCAAATCAGAAGCCTAGGTACCCTGTCTGGACCTCAAGTCCCTGGACCTCTACAGGAGAAAGAGCCTAGCAATAGTCTGGTAAGAAAGGAGTTCCTGCCCCCTGTACCTCCTCCTAATGATGGTGGGGCACTGTGAGGGAGAGGTGAGGGCCAAGGTAGGGTTGACTGGGCAGAGAGACTCACGACACAGGGTCTCGTTCCTACATCGCAGCAGGACACCCTCCTGGGCACAGTGGCGTGCATAGGCAGAGAGCACAGAACACAGGCAGTCCCTGCCAGGGGCACAGCCACACACAGCTGCCAAGCACCACAACCGGAATGGTTCCCTGTCCACTAGCCCATGACACTCCTTGGGGCAAAAAGAAAAGGGACAATTCTTTCTTCACAGATTCCATTCCCTTGGGAGCCCATTGCTGTCTCCCCATGCCCCTGGACTTCTTGCATTTTGGATCCTTGATCTTATGCAAAGAAGAGAAGGATACCCTAGTACCTGAAAGGTGGGGCTATGCAGGATGGTGCAGGCTGCCTCTGCGAAAGTGAGGGGCTGGGAGTAAGTGCTGCAGGAAAGCAGTGGAGCGTTGTCCACCAAGGGACACCGTCCATCACCTGACACTTGGAATTTGCTAGCAAAGGCAGTGACGCTGGTCTCTATGTCCCCGGCTGGTGTCAGAAAGTCATCCTGCTGCTTCCAGGTAAATGTGCCACACAGACCCTGCACCTGAGCCATGGAAGACACATAAAAGTGAAATATAATCTTACCTAGCCTAGCCCAGACACTCACTGGCCTCCTGTGTACCTGGTAGGCATGACGGGGGTCCAGGGTGATGTATGCTGCAGGGTTGGCCACTCCTCAGAGAACCCAGGCTCCAGGCCAGCGCAATAGCAAGAACATAGAAGAGGCATGAGAAACATTGAAGCCTTCAGCGCCAATCCAGGGTAAGTCTACATCCTGCCCATCTACCAGCACAGCTCCTGGAAGAGAGGCCTGTCCATGAGATAGCCTGTGGGAGGGTGGGGCTGCAAGAGGAGGTAGACTTGGGAAGAAGATGGGAGGTGTGTCAGTGTGGGGTGTTAGGGCAGCTAGAGTGATCCCTGGAAGCCACCTGTCCTATCAGAGACCACCCTTCCATAGCTCAAGAACCCACATCATCATGCATTTTTGTATATCTCTCTGTCTGTGTGGTTAGTGTGTTGGAGGAGTTAGGTAAAGAGAGCCAGCAGCAGGCCTAGGCTTGGCAGACTTGGAGGGACAGCTGCTGAGAAGGGTTAGCCTTCTGCTCATGCCCAAGGCCTTTCCAACTCTTATAACTGTGTGACTTCTATTTACCCTTGAAGACCAGCAGAAGATGCCTTGGAAAATATCCTTGAAATAGTGTGTCTGTCCCTGGGATGGGCGCCTGAGGTGATGTAGACAGTATGCAAGAGTCTAGATGGGATCCAAGGAGGGGTGTGTGGAGAGCATGCCCCGGGTAGGCCTGAGTTTGCAGAGTAAGGACAATGTACAACAGGCCCGTGGCCATCCCAAAGAAGAAGACTGTAGAGTTGTCTGCTCCCCAGAAAATAAAGGCCCCACACTAGATAAGGAGGTAGAGATGAGGCTACCTGTGTTTCTGAGCTGAATGTGGGTGTTCCCCAGGAAGACAGAGAGGGCATGGAGGCAGCTCCCAGTGTCACAGGCCCCGTGTTCCAACACCACCAGCAGCTGGCCTTCCACAGAGTCCTGGGGTAGACAGCATGGTAGGTGTGTGTAGAGGATCTATGAGGACACCTCAGACAACTTCAGCTCCCAGCCCACACAGGTACTAGCCAGACAGATTCTGTGAGTAGAGTGGCTTAGCTTCACCAGGGACTGACATGTGTGAAGGGATGTGGGTGCGGATGGGGGGAGAAGGGAGGTTTATGTGACTTTGTGTGCGTGTGTGGTGTGTATGTGGTGTGTATGTGTGTGTGTATTTGTGGGGTGTGTGTGTATATATGTTTGGGATATGTGTATATATGTATGTGGTGTGTGTGTGCATGTGTGTGTATGTGGGGGGTGGGGAGTGTGTGTGTATGCGTGGGGTATGTATGTGTGTGTGGGGTGTGTGTGTGTGTGTATTCATCTTTGCCAAGGTGACTGAGGAGACAGCTACCCTGGATAACATATCAGCTTGTTGACTCTGCTCTCCCTTCATTTCCTCACCCCAC
>CAJQZJ010033923.1:717881-765514 GCA_907164525.1 Lophiomys imhausi
TGTGTGTGTGTGTGTGTGTGTGTGTGTGTGTGTGTGTGTGTGTGTGTGTGCGCGCACTTAATAAATAAAAAGAATTTTGAAAGGGAAAGTTCTGGATTTGTAGCTTGGTGGCAGGGCGCTTGTCTGGCATATGTGAGGCTCTGTGTTCATTTCCCATCCCTCTTCTGCCTAAGATCTGAGTGAAAGGCTGGAGAATTTGAAGACTGCTGCAAGGAGGAACTCTAGATTCAGTCAGATGTGTTCTTACTAAAATTATACACACTCCTGTGTTTCTCCAAGTGGGACCCCGGGTGTGAGCCATCCCCCAGTACTGGTATTCAAAAAATAGTCGTAAGAAGTAAAACACAGCCGGGTGTGGTGGTGCACACCTTTAATCCCAGCACTCAGGGAGGCAGAGGCAGGCGGATCTCTGTGAGTTCAAGTTCAACCTGGTCTACAAAGTGAGTCCAGGACAGTCAAGAATACACAGGGAAATCCTGTCTCGAAAAACCTAAAAACAAACAAACAAACAAGAAGTAAAACACAAATTATCTATATTTATTTATGTATGGATGTTTCATCTGTGATGGAATGTTTCATTAATTAGCCAAAATGTATTTAGTTTCCTCCAAATCTTGTTCCACAAAAAGATTGTCTGTAGTAAACAGGTATGGAGTAGGCAGTCTGTAGTCCCAGTACATAATACAGACAGGTGTAGATCATGCCACCGGCCTGTGAACAACTTACAGTCTGACTGTAACATCAATATCCACAAACAGAGGAGTAAGGCTCTCCCTGTGCTCCTGCAGTAGCCTTTATATTTGGAGGGGGAAAGAGTTAGGGGAGGATCTGGTGTGTTGTGTTTTCAACAAAACATGCAGCCCTTGCATTGCTTTACCTTGGCAGCTGGTCAGATGGCCAGAGTGCTGTTTCCCATCCTCTTCTACAGAGTCACCAAACTTGGGGAACCAATCAGTGATCAAGAGACTGTTTGGCAAGGGCAGAGCAAAGTGAGTGGACTTTAGTAGCAGCTAATCCAGGCTCTGGTGAAATCTGCCAGTCATGTGACCCAGAGAACACAGGAATCTTGCTTGTAGAGTGCCTCTGGTGTCTTCTTCCTCTGTCTGCAGAGGAGGACGCTGAGAGCTGCTGGTCAGAAGAATCTGCTAAGCATGCCTGCAAATCTCAAATCAGAGAGTCTAGGTGTGTCTCTGACTAGCTCAGACAAGCAGGTAGAGAGACTCCGGCATTTTAATCCTCCGAGCTTGTAAATCCACCTAGCCCTGTGCAAACATTGCAGGAAACAGAGCATAAGCCCTTGATCTCATGAATTTGATTCTTCAGATGTAAGACAAGCTATGTCCTGTGGATGGCCCTTAATGCTGAGTGTTCTGGGAGATGGTAAAGAAATAAGAGTCATGGTCCCAGACTCACAGACTTGAACCTGAGCTAAAAGAGACAGCTGAAGCTTCACAACATGTCTATCACATGTGGCTGGGCAGGCACAGGTATTGGATCCTGTTCAAGATCAAAGGGCAGAGAAAGGGCAGGGTGTAGGCTGGAGAAGTCAGGGGTGTTTCTGGAGGGGAGTGTGCCCTGGGTCAAGAAGAGGGCTCAGAGTGCAAGCAGGAGGCAGTGGACTTAGAATTAACCTCAAGGCCATTATAAGGAGGCTTGGGCCACAGGAAACCAGCTTTCTGTAACTCTAAGGCTGTGATGAGAACTGGTTATCCATCTCAGGATAGGTTCAGAGAAATCCAACCTCTTCTGAAATGACTGACATTCGAGCTGATGGATAGTGTCTTATTTCTATTGCTGTGATAAAACACCATGACCATGGCAAGTTGGGGAAGGAAAGGGTTTATTCAGCTTACACTTGCATATCCATGTTCATCATCAAAGGACGCCAGGACAGGAACTCAAAGAGGGAAGGAAACTGGAGGCAGAGACTGATGCAGAGACCATGGAGGAGCGCCACTTACTGGCTTGTCCATGGCTTGTTCAGCCTGCTTTCTTAGAGAACCCAGGACCACCTGTCCAGGAATGGCCCCCTCAATGGGCCATTCCTGGACAGGTCACTAATTAAGAAAATGCCTTCCAGTTGGATCTTATAGAGGCATTTTCTCAGTTGAGGCTCCCTCATCTCTGATGGCTCTAGCTTGTGTCAAATCCACATAAAACTAGACAGTACAGCGAGTAGTTACTAACTTCCCATCATTATATAAACATCAGACCATACCCCACATACATGTAGTCACTAGTGTCAAAATTGAAACTCTGCCCATGGAACAGCGACTCCCTAGTCTCCCTGGCCTCTGAAAACCAACATTCTACTTTCTCTATGAATTTGACCATTAGGACTTCCCATAAGTCGGATCATATAATATTTGTCTAGCTTATTTCACTTAGTAAAAAATCTTTAAGGCCCATCCATGTGGTAGCACATACAAGATTTTCCTTTATAAATTACTTTTCTTAAAAAATTAAATGGCAGTCGGGCATGTTGGCGCATGCCTTTAATCCCAGCACTTGGGAGGCAGAGGCAGGCAGATCTCTGTGAGTTCTAGGCCAGCCTGGTCTACAAAGTAAGTCCAGGACAGCCAGGGCTACACAGAGAAACCCTGTCTTGAAAAACCAAAAATAAATAAATAAATAAGTGCGTGCACGTGTGTGTGTGTGTGTGTGTGTGTGTGTGTGTGTGTGTGTGTGTGTGTCCATGCACGAATGTGCCACACTATGCATGTGGAGATCAGAGGACAGCTTGAGGGAGTCTGTTCTCTCCTTCCACCATATAGGTCTTGGGTATCACATAGCAAATACTTAACCCACGGGGCCATCTTACAGGCACAGCATTCTTTTATTTATTTATTTATTTATTTATTTATTTATTTTAGTCTTTTAATGTAGGTTTGAACCCATATTTTTGAAGGCTGAATAATATTCCACTGTGTGTCTGCAGTTTTTTTCTATTCACCTCAATGAGGCAGATTGTTTCTGCCCAGTGGCTATTGTGTGTGATGTTGTACCGCCTTGCAGAGAGCACCCTCACATTCCTGGATTCTGTAAACTCAGATTCATAGGTGGACCTACAGGTGAATAAGTAAGACAAGTACAAGTGCCAGGCATCTGAGGAAAAGAATAAAAAGAGATGGATTCTGCCTGGAAGGTCAAGAGGCATCTCAGAGAAGATGAATCAAATTGGCAGGACATGCCAGGATTGTGCTCTGGGCCCCTAGCCATCCAGGCAGCATGGTTCCACACATCCAGGGCATTCCCTGTCTGCCTCCTGGGAAAGAAGAGGAGAGCATCCTCCCCCATGCCCAAGACTGTGAAAACCAAGGAAAGCAGGAAGCATCTGGGTCTCAATAACAAACTGTCAGTTTCAGAGACACACTAAGGCACAGGCCTACAGTCTATGATGAGGTGTGAAAGACACAATTTAAAGCACCTAGAAATGAGCAGGCTGGGTACAGCCCAGTTTTCATGGAAAGTATTTTCTGCAACATGCTGAATGAAGGCACTTGACACGAAACAAATGTCCCAACAAAGGGGAGGCCACCTGTTGGCAAGACTCAGAGAACACATGAAGGTGGGGGGACAGGAAGGTCACAGGATCTTGACGTGTACTCCCAGAACAGGTGGTGGAGATCCCCCAGGAAAAGATGCTTTGCCACACAGACAGGTGACACTATCCAGGCCCAGCCTCACACCTGGCCTGAGTATCTGAGGACTGCCTGGGAGTTTCCCTGTCTCTTAATGTTGCCTTCTTCCACCCCTACTATCCATGCCTGCCTTCACACACAGAAAAGGTGGGTAATGTGTGACCAGTCCCCTTCACCAAAGGCACCATATTCCTTTTCTGGAGTCTTCTTAACAGAGTACTAGGGTCTGGGAGGCTCAAAATGAAAAGGCAGTTCGTATCTTGTCATTGGATTGGAGGTTGCAAACTGAAGCCCAGGTCAGCACCTGGGCTCAGGACCTCAAGCCCTCTGCTTGGAGTGGAGGATGGGAGCTCTGTGCCTCTAACCTAGCTGTCCCTTCACTGGTGGATGCTTCTCCATCTCCCCTTCTGACCTCAGATGACTTCCTGAGCCATCATTCTGTGAGCATCTGTGTCTTCTCTTCTTAAGGGCACAGGTCCTATTGGATTAGACCCAATCTAATGACTTCATCTTAATTTGATTACCTTTGCAAAGACACCATTTCCAGATACATGGCCTCGGAGCTGTAGGAGAGAGAGCCTGAAATGAAGCTCCGGGTGCCTGCGGACTGGGAACTGGCTCTGTAGGTTATAGCACTCGAAGCTGCTGCTGCAGGACAGAACTACATTTTTGCCTGTACACCTAATTTTGGTTGTTTTGTCTTTGAGGCAAGATCTCATTATGTAGTCCTGGCTTGCCCAGAATTCACTATGTAGACCAGACTTCCATCCATTTTAGGAGGATCCACCTGCCTCTGCCTCCCATTGTTGGGTGGAAGTAATGGTATATGCCACCATATCTAGACTTTGCTGACATTTTTATGAATTCCAAGGGCCTCAGACAGACTCTTCTTCTGTTCTTTAGAGAACTCATGGTTTACTTACTTATTGACCCTTGGGATTTAGCTGGAGACAAACCAGGGTTGGAGACCACTCACATTCTTATGTGGATGAACAACATCCTATGCCTTCTGGGGCAGTCATTGTGGAGGGGCTGGAAGGACCCTCTCTGGGGAAGGGCTGTGAGACCCTCTCTGCGGAGAGGTGCGAATGCATGACAAGAGCTAGGGAGGTGGAGGAGTGGCATGATACAGGCGGTGGAGGTCCCAAGATGCTGAAGATGGGACCGGCTAGATCTATACAGGCTGCACAGGGGACAGGGGTGCAGACTAAACCAATTACTCAACGGAGGACAGAGCCTTCAGGTTAGGTCAGCCTTGGGGTAGAGGACCTTCCTGGTCAACGACAGGACACTGATTTATGTAACGGGTTTATGTAATACCGTTATGTAATGTCATTAGAGGCATCACAAATTGGATTCTACTTGGGGCTCTGCAGAAGCCAGACCAGGGATCCCTTCCAACCCTGCAAGACAGCCTCTGGGGGATCAGAGCCCTCCTTCTCTACCAGGATTTCTGTCCAGGACTCAGGGGCCTCACTTCCTGTGACCTTCAGAGTCTTCCCACAAGATCTAGATTTTAAACAGATGAGGCCAACTCCATCCTGGGGATACCTGGAATCTTTCCTCTGCAGAACAACCCACAGGCCTATACAGATGCCTCTCTCTATACACTTGTACTCCCAATGTGTCACCTCAGTCAGGCTGGTGTTAGAAAAGCATGGGGATGTTCTCGAAAATGCATCTCTAAACTTTTGTGGGACTCTAAATATTTTTTTAATAATTTAATTTTAATATTTTAAAATGTTTTGTTAATGCATATTGATTGTACACATTGTTGGTGTTGGTGCTAGTCTTTCACACATGAGTGCAGTGGACACTTTTATATACACACAGCCGTGCTTTTTCCAATTTTTTTTGCTCAGTGCTCTGCATTCTGGTCCATCTACCTCAGCTTCCTCACATGAGAGAGGACAGACACTACTATTCTGCTGTTTCTGTTCCAAATGGCAGCATCTCATTCCTCCTTGGGGCTGAATAATACTCTCTGTGTACATAGACTACATTTTCCTTAACCACTATCCAGTCAGTGGGCACCTAGGCTATTGTAAATGGAGCCATGATAAACATGGATGCCTCTCTCAAAATAATGTGTGTTGAAATAAGTTTGTATATAAATTCAGAATCCATGATCCACTCTTAATTCTATCCATGGGCCCTTATGGGTTCTCAGGGCTGTTGAAAGTATCTCTGTTCTTATCCTACATACAAGACAATTTGGACCCCGAGAAGGAGAGATGATTCTACAGGTCAAAGGTGGGAGGGAGGTAATGATGAGCCCATGATGTGGTAGGGCAGGTCCTGCTTACAGGTTTCTGGCTCCCAGTGCCCTGTGACTACCATAGCAGAAACTTTAAAAGTTCTGGAACAGGTGGGTGTGCACAAGAAACGCCCCTGCTTCTGTATCCCCCTTTCTCTTCAGGAGGCAGGGAAAAGTGGAGCATGAAACACAAACTGAGGGGGCTGGGGCTAAACCGAGCTCACAGCAAGAAGCCTGCTACAAGCTGGGGAGATGGCTGGGTGGTTAAAGGTGTTTGCCAACAAGCCTGATGACCAGCGTTAAATCCCTGGAACCAACATGGTAAAAGCAGAGAAGCATCTCCCATGAGTTACCCATTGATCTCCGCATTGACTCTATGACATGAGAATGTGTGAGGGGTTACCTACAATGTGACTCAAAAGGCAGCAGTGTCACTGAAAAGACTATTGAGAAGGAATGGCAACTTAGGAAAGGTGTGTTCCATGACACACTATCAGTAGATAATTCAGCTGCTCAGTCTCCTCTTCCCAGAAATTGTTAACTGTTTATATAACCATTGGAAAGGAGGCTTATAAATCTTGTAAGTTTCAGGAGCTCCATGAAACTTGTGAATTTTCTTTTATTCCTGAGCCTTTTGAAGTTTCATTCTCAGCTCCAATTCTATTTCTACCCAAGGTCACAGCTGGAAGTGGTACAGGTTCTGTAGGCGGAGTTCTGCTGACAGGGGTGACAGATAGTCACTGGAACAATTGGGTAGGCATCAGAGAATGTTGGGGAGGGTACGTTTAGACTCTATATAACACCATTGCACTATCTGCCTTTTGGTCATGTAGCTAGTTTAAATGAATTGTACTTAGTAGGTGGCAAGCAGAAGGTAAATATTTCTTCCACTACTACTTTCAAACTTATACTGTTGGATCTCTCGTTTCCACTATATCAGTTTTGTATAGCTGGGCAACACACCAATCCCAAATCAAGTGGAAACAACAAGCATTTATTTGTTTTGATTTCATGACATATTAGTTACTTTTCTACACGCTGTGACAAAAGCACCTTAAGAAAAGAAGGGTTACTTTGGCTCATGGTCTAAGGAGGATACAGTCCATCATGGCAGGCAAGTCATGGTAGTGGGAGCATGAGTCAGGAAGCAGAGAACTCAATGCTGATGTGCAAACATTCTTCCTTTTCCCTTTTCATTCAGTCCAGGACTCCAGTTCATGGGATTCCCATGTTCAAGGCAGGCCTTCCCTCCTTGGTTAAATGTCACAGAAGTATCCAAAGATGTGTCTCCAAGGTGATTCTAAATCCAGTCAATGAATAGTAATCAGCACACATGGGGCAGCAGTTAGGGGTGGGCTCTGCTGAGTGGCTTTGGCTGGTCTTATTTGGAATGCCTTATACAGGGGTAATCACCTTAAGGCTCTTGGGACTCCAGACCTGGGTGATCCAAGATGTCTCCCACAAGCCACTGGGTGGTTGGTTCTAGCTCTTGGCAGGCCTCTCTCTTCCTCCAGGAGGCTGGTCTGCATTTCCCAACAAAGCAAATCTGAAAGTGGAAGCAGCCTTAACCCCAGATTTCAGCAATGTCACTCCTGCCATATCCTCTTGAACACATCGAGTTGTCAGCCATCTTTGTTGACAGTCTCCCATACTTATTACTGGAACATGTGTTAGGTGGATCCTCTTTCAGTTATTGCAAAGTTTAATCTTATCTAACCTAACACTTCCCTATCTCATCAGCTTGGTGACTTTCCCCTTGGTGCCATCGAGGCTGCTCGATGACAGTACAAGAGGTCTCCATGGTCTCTGTCTTGTTTTCTACTCCTTCTCTACCAGGACACCATGGACTCCCCCATAAGAAGACAGGGGTTATGAAAGGAGAAAGAAATATCTCATTTGATTCATTCATTGTCATCTGGCAAGGGACCTTTGTATGTCTGGATGCTGTTGGAATACTAACCTTTTATATTCTAAGAGGCTCTGCCAGGTTCTGTCTCTGTCCTGGCATGAGACCATATGAAGTTCTACTGTTCTCTGATGAGGAAACAAGACTTCTGATGCCGACCCTTCACTTTCTGCCTAGCTGAGATACCACAAATGATTGCTTTCTTCATTTTGAATTGTTATAACAGCATGCCTGGGTCTGAGTAATTTATAATATATACAAATATATTTGGCTCATGGTTCATGGTTCTGTAGAGTGAGTATCCTTCAGCCCAGTTAAACTGACATACAACATTGATTATCACAGCAGCTCAACTTAACCAGAGAAGACAAAAAATAAAATGTTGATTCAGTAAATCCATGGGAAAGCTTGTTTGGCAAAACAGGACAGAATGACAGGTAGTTCCCTTGGGGGGGCGGGCATCTGAGACATACAGTGCATATGGCCTCTTGAAAAGTAAGATGGGGCCGGGCGTTGGTGGCGCACGCCTTTAATCCCAGCACTTGGGAGGCAGAGGTAGGCGGATCTCTGTGAGTTCGAGGCCAGCCTGGTCTACAAAGTGAGTCTAGGACAGCCAGAGCTGTTATACAGAGAAACCCTGTCTCGAAAAACCAAAAAAAAAAAAAAAAAGAAAAGAAAAGTAAGATGGGGATTAGGGGAAAAGAACCATGTAGGTGGAGCCTCACCCCTCTATGTATAAAGTCTCAGCAACTTGGCAGGGAGCTGAGACAAAGATGGCTTATCTACTGTGGACAAGAGAACCAAGTCTAGTGCCCTGACATACTCAAACATGGCAGACTTCCTAGGGAAAGCAAGGCCTGGGTTGATGAGGTGAGGTGAAACCTGAAGACCAGTGATTGCAGACAATCAGCCATAGCTTTCTTGAGCTGAGCAGCACTGGGTTTAGATGAGAAATTCAAAGGTGGCATCTCTAGTTCCTACGGGAGTGTAGGGCTCTGATTCAGCCTTGGGGATATAAAAATCTGAGGTTCATTTAATCCCAAGATCTCACTTTACTCCTGGGTCAGCTCTCACTTAAGACCAGCCTTCACCACATAAGAAATAAGAAAAAAGCTCTCAGGATTTGCTGTTTATGGCTTTTGCTAACTAAAAGAGTAATGCCCAACACATTCCATTCCCTGATCTAAAGTTTCTGACCTTGAAGAAAGTATTTCAGCTGGTCCAGCTTGGCTGGATACTCCGTGTGTGTGTGTGTGTGTGTGTGTGTGTGGTTAGTTGTCGCTTTTTGAGACAGGGTTTCTCTGTGTAGCCCTTGCTATCCTGGAACTCAATTTGTAGACCAGGCTGACCTCAAACTCTTAAAGATCCACCTGCTTCTGCCTCCTGAGTGATGGGATTAAAGGTGTGTGTCAGCACCACCAGGCTGGGGTACTCCCTTTTGGACTGAACGGCAGGTGCCAGGGGAGGACCACAGAGGGACATGCAGCTATTGGTCATGCTGGTGAAATAGGAAGAACAAAGAGCTGCTTTTTCCTGAAGAAGAAAGCCACTAGGCAAATAAAAATTGCATATCTGGTTCAGGCATGGTGGTACATGTTTCTAATCCCAGCACTTGGGAGGCAAAGGCAGGCAAATCTTTGTGAGTTTGAGAGCAGCCTGGCTATGTAGTGAGTTACAGACAGGGCTGCACAGGGATGCCTTGTCTCAAAATCGGAAATTAAAAATTACATATGTATTCTAAATAGTCAATACATCTCATCTCCCTTCCTCACTTCCATTAGTCTCTAAGCCACTTGCAGTCTAACCCTCTGCTCTAACTCTCCTACTGACGCAACCTTTGAAGTGACAATTGATGCTTTCATGATTAGTACATCTGACTGTTCCCAGGCGAAGTAGCTTCAGTATCCTTCTCTGCAAAATGAAGATAAAACAACACTTTATTGGGTTGGCACTAGAATTAAATAAAATAATGCAAGATAATGAGATAATAGAAGAGAGGGCATAGACCATTCTGGATGCATTTCTTAGCTAAATTTAATAAAAAAAAAAACCAGACAATAAAACCATTAAACCTTATTTCATCAGACTCATCAAGATCTAGTCCCACATCTTCAATGCAAGTCCTTATTAAAACACCCCTGCTGGGGCTAGCATATATTAAGCCTCAGTCGGGCTGGTGAGATGACTCAGTGGACATATTGCTTGCTGTGGAAGATTTGGAACAGAGTTGAGATTCCCCAGTACTCATGTAAAAGCCAGTTGTGTGGCAGTGCACATCTGTGACCTCAGTGCTGCAGATGAGTGAGAGGTACACAGATCCTAGGAGTTTGCTAGCCAGGCAGACTAGCCAAAATGGCTAGCTCTAGATGTATTGAGAGACCATGCCTCAAAAAAATAAAGTAGAAAACAATAAAAACAGGTATCCTAAAACGGAGATTAAATTATCAATTGTATTTATTAATAAGTATAAACTGTAAGATTAGGCCGCAGAGCAGCCTTCAGCTTGGCAGAGCAGTGGGCAGCCTGGCAGGATATCAGCCGACAGGCCTGGCCCACCTTAACCAGTGGCCTAATTTATTCTGGGAAAAGAGCCCCGGACCAAGGGTGGCCTACACCACCTGTACCCTAAACTCTTTTAAGTAATATAAGTTGTTATATTAGGCCAGTAGAATTACCGGTGGCTTGGAGAGAGATTCCCCAGAGTTCAACGGGAGTCCAATGGCCCTGGATTGCTTGGACTGAGGGCCTATAAGCTGCCGTAGTCCTTTCCCCAATAATTAAATGCACCAAGACCTTTTAATGTTTCAACGCTTAACCCTTAGCCAGGCAGACTCTCAATTAGCTACTCTAAATTAACCTGGATCACCTAATCCCAAATTGCTATGTGCCTGTGATGGAAGCAGATAGACATGTGAGAACCTTCCAGCATTCTCAAACACATCTATCTACTTCCATGGCTCCTGGTAGAATGAACTAATCCCCTGGGTAAAGTGCAGGGTTCCTGTTCTAATCTCAGGAAGTCCCACCTTCCTATACTCTTTCTGCCCAGCTAATTGGCTCTCAGTGTCTTTTATTAACCAATCAAGAGAATGCCTCAGAAGGGGCGGTATCCAGATCTTGGCATTGAAATCAGCCTATCAGAAGCAGTGTTGTTAGACCTTCCCCAACAGTGTCCTCTTGCTGGACTCTGGCCTTCCACATGGCACACACAAGCAAGTGCACCCTTCACACACATACACACAGCACACACCCCTCTCAAGTGTGAGCAGGTCTGAGACTTGGCCTCTAGGTAATAGTTATGGCAGTGCTGATGGAGGCCGCTGCTCTCACTGCACCATGTAACACAGGGCTAATTTGGTAGCATAGCTTCTCTTTGCAGGACTGATGAGCAACTCTTGTACTAGGTAAGTCTGTGGTGGAGAGCCTTGGGTGCTCGCCTAGCTACGGTCTGAGAATGGTTTTTTAGCTGAGCTAATAAAAGCTGGTACCTGTCCTCTCAGTTCTGCAGCCCCAAGAAATGAAATCTGCCAACATACACCCAGAATGTTCTATGCCCTCTGCTATACTATCACCATTTTGCATTAAATACCTGAAACTCTAGCTCCAGGAGATCTGATGCCCTCTTCTGGCCTCCAAGGGCAACTGCACTTAGACACATACACACAGACACAGACACAGACACAGAGACACAAAGACACACACACCATTCAAAAATAACTCTTTAAAACAAAATGTGGGAAAGAAAAGTACGAAGAAGAAAATTAAAATGCCTTTGTATGCCTCTCAAATTATGTGTTTGGTACATGCTTTCTCTGTACAGTGCACTTCTGCACGCTTACCTATCACAGCAGACTGGTAAAGTGACTGACGCTTTGAGAGGTCAGGACCTTGGTGGCACTTACAAGCCTGAGCTCACAAGCCCTCATTTTCTTTGAGCTTGAGGCATCTTTTCAGACAGAACTTTGTCAGTGTACTACAAGAGATTTTAAATTTTGAAATAATGTGATGTAAGTCTGGAAAATCCAAACATAATCACAATTACATTTTAAAATGTCTCAGCAAATCCAGAAAGGTTTGCTGCTACCAGCTGTTTATTTGATGGCCTTTCCTTTCTGTGTCACAACTTAAAAAGAATGGCTTTCAGACAGCACTACATTCCGAGACTCTCATAACAAACGTCTTTCAGCAGTATCCTTTGACTTTCACATGACTTTTGCCATGTCATTTGCACTTCTGCTTTGTGGTGACTGGTCCCTCACGTGACTCAGTGGTCCACAATCCGTTCTCAAAACAAGGATCTGATACTATTGAACACTGTGTGCATGCACACATGTCAGTGTGTGCAGGGTGTAGTGGTTTGAATGAGAGTGTCCCTCATATGCTCAGATGTTTGAACACTTGGTCTCCAGTTGGTGGCGCTGTCTGGGGAGGTTGAGGAGGTGCAGACTTGGTGGAAGAACTCATGGGAGGCTGACTTTGAGAGTTCAAAGCCTCCTGCCACTTCCAGTTTGCCCTCTCTCTGCTTTGTGCTTGCAGTTGAAGATGTGAGCTCCTAGCTACTTGCTCCTCCTGCCATGCCTCCGCACTATGATGGATTCTTCTCTGGAAATGTAAGCCCAAATAAATTCTTCCTTTTATAGGTTGCCTTGATCATGGTGTCAATTAAAGATGAGATAGGTAAGTCATCTGCTTAGCCTGGGAACAGTCAGATTTACTAATATTGGTTGCTTTTATCACAGCAACAGAAAAGTAACTATTGCACATGGGAAGATGAGTGTGTATATATGTGAGTGGGAGTGAGTATGTGTGTGTGTATTTATTAAGGACATGTCCACACAACTAACCAAAGACCAGATGGATACAGAACTTGTTCAGTGTGTGAAATTCAGCATCATTCTGACTGCCTTAAATACTAGTTCACAGGCATCTCCTTCAGTGTTGTTGAGGAGAGCAGAGGAAATGCTTTCCATATGACCATTACAGAATATTCTCTTCTACCTATTGGGACTTCTGAATATAAAAAAGCTACTGCAGCTGGGCATGGTGGCCCATGCTTCTAATCCCAGCACTTGGGAGACAAAGGCAAGCCGTCTCTGTGGTTTGAGGCCATCTGGTTTCCATGGTGAGTTCTAGGCTAGCCAGGGCTACAGAATGATATCCTATCAAAAATAAAATAAAAATCACTGCAAAGATGGACAGACCTAATCAAGGAAGCATGGCGTGAGTCTCTCAAGAGGCACTTGGAGAGTCAAGGAGGAAAGTTGCCATTAAAGGCATGCCCAGCTTCTGGTGACTTCACCTTTGAGAGGAGCTCACGGAGAGCAGTCTGGTGGGCAGTTCTCATGTCTTGGTGTGGCAAAGGCATTGAAAACAGAACTAGACCCGTCTCTGTTCACAGGAAGCAGCAAGAGCGTGAAGTCTGACTCCCAAAGGAGACCCGCTCTTAACTGTGTCAGATGTAATGAAGCTTGCAAAGCTCTCAGCCAGCTGTCACAGGGGACGAGGACCTGAGAGGGAGGGAGGGTAGCCAACATGGAGAATGAGGACACTGGGAGAAGAGATCTATGGAAAGACACCACCAAGACCCCACCTTGTGAGCCTGTAGACTCAAGGGACCCAGTCCAAGACTCTGACAGCCTTCCTTCATGGTATAAGTATGTACCAGGTACAGAACACTCCATTTCCCCAGAGAGCTGCCCACACAATGATAGGCCTAAAGAATTCCTAAGATGCTGCAGAGCATTAAGTCTAAGTTACAATCAAGTGAACACTGTATGCCTGTAATCCTGGCACTCAGGAAGCTGAGGCAGGAGAATACCAAGTTCAAGGCCAAGCTATCTGGTGAGACTGCTGTCTGAAGGCAAAAGTTTTTACATCTCACCTTTCATAGAAGAGGGACTTTTGTCTCAAATTTATTTTCTATGATTTCTGGGTGTGGGTGCAGAAATGAGTGGGATGAGCAGCTAGCATCTGAGAGCTGGGGCACTTAGCTTGTGCGAGATTCCCCACAGAGGCCTCCCAGGAGTTCACTGAGGGTACCCAGCATTGTCTTTGGTGACCCTTGGAAAGGCTGGACAGCTGCTGCTTGTTTGCATCCTTGCCAGATTTAATAAACATGTCTTCATCAAGATTCAGGGGTTGCAGTTAATCCACATTCCCTTGCTCAGAATATTCCATGTCTAATTAATACACTTGGTTTCCCTACTGGCTTCTGCTACAGAACCCAAAGATCCTTGATTCTTCAGGGTTCTGTGGTGGTGTACCTGGTTTTTTGTTTTGTTTTTGCCTTGAGGTCTCACATAGTCTTGAACTGTCTGTCTAACCAAGCTTGGCCTTGAACTGATGCTTGTCAGGCCTCAAGTGAGACAAGTGCTGGCTTTACAGCTACATGTCACCACGACCAGCTTTTCTTTAATATTTTTAACTTTTTATGTATTTGAGTGTTTTCTTGTATGTATGTGTACCACATGTCAGTCTTGTGCCCATGGGAGCTAGAAGAGAAAGTCGGAACCCCTGGAACTGAAATTATAGATGGTTGTTATCTGCTATGTGTAGTATAATCATTACTTTTTGAATATATAAAAAATGTCTGGGATTTGCTATTTTAGTCTAGAAGATAAAGTGTTGTCAGAAAACATTCCATTTCATTTCAATACTTTTAAATTTGTTTAAACTTGCTCTAAGGCTTACTCAACTAGGTCACTTTCTGTACTGTTCTGTATATGTGTGGAAACAGCAGTTCTGTGGTACAGTGTATTTACATTCATGAATTGGGCCAAATTTGTTAATCAGTTTGTTCAAATTTGGCTTCCTTCCTAATTTATCTTTATCAATTTGAGAAAAGAATACTGAAATCTTCCAAATAGGATTGTGAATCTGAATGTTTCTCCTTCTAGTCATTTGGAAGGATAAAATTGGGAGAAGTGGAACAAGTATGAAAAAAATGTTAAGAGCAACAAAAAACACCACAGCCAATTCAAAACAAACAAGAAGGAAGACAAAACCCAAACCCAGTCAACCAACCCCAAACTCTGAAAGTAGGACAAAGCACAAAGTAGCAAAGATGTCCAACCTTAAGTGTACTAGGAACTGGTGCCATCTCAGTGGGTGAAGGCCTTCGAGAACAGAAATTGTCAAGACGGATTATGAGGGGAAAGTCTTGCAACCATGGGTTATTTACAGGCACCACATGTAAAATCCCAAAGGCCAGATGGTCCAGATAGGTCACTGACCAGTGAGATATGCTCCTTTGTGGTACTGTGGCTCTAAGGGTGTTGTAGGAAGTCACTGATGGTCCCTGTGGCTACATCCTCCAGCCTTCCCTCAGTCTGCTCAGTGAGTAGGGCTCACCTACTTTTCAGTGCCAAGGGAGATATAAGGAAAGAAGGTCCCCATCCAGATGTGGCCTATGGCCACTTCCCTGAACAGCAGGGGATGACCTTCCCTGGCCCCCACTTGTGGCTGTCACAGACAGGTCATTCCACCCTGAGCTTCAGCAGGCAGCCCAGGCCCTGGCCTTCCCAGCTTCCCTGAGTATAGGCACAGCTCCTGAAAAGTCCTCAGGCTCAAAAAGATTTCAGGTCAACTCTGAAGGACACGAGGTGAGCAAATATGAGGTGGCTGGCTGTGGTACAGTGCCAGGCACCTCACCAGGGCAGAAACTGATGGAGTGACATCTTGCTAGCCAGGCCAAACCCAAGGGTGGCCCAGGTCCTAGGTATATCATGAGCTAGATGGTACCCTCCTCCCATTCATAACCCTCCCTCCCATAATCCTAATAGGCATGTCCAGCCTGCAGCCCACCTAGCCTGTGTGTGGCTAAGGAATGCTACGTAGGCAGCTCAGCACAGGCCTGCAAACACACTTAAAACATGAGATTTTTTTTTCTGACTTTTTTTTTTTTTAAACCTCAATTGTCTAGCTCTTGAATGTGAACTTTCTGGATGACCACACTGTGTCACTGTTGAAAGGCTGACACCATGCTGGTGCCCTTGGCACTTCAGAATGTGATGTTCCTTAAAGTTTTTAAGTTCAAATGAGAATGGGTGCCACCCAAAACATTCCGTGTCCTGATATGAGAAGCATTTGGAGGAAAGACTCATAGAAGATGCCACACGTACATGGAAACTGCCTCAACAGAGGCAGATGTCCCCTGCAGAACCCCCTGACAGGGTCTGGATTTGGAACCCCTGATTTAAGCTGCCCAGACTGGCAAGTCTGTGACATTCTGTACACAGCCTAGGAGACTGGCATATGTGCAGTACTCTCCCCAGGGCCCTGTGGCATTCTCTCCCCAGCCACACTACACATGCCCAGGTGCCTAGTTACCAATGTACTGGGGACAATCCAGGCAACCACGTCTGAGTATTTCCCACTCTGAGCACCTTTCCCTAGAAGCCAATGGCCTTTTCTTGGCAGCTAGTATATTTAATTTTAGAATATGTGTGGGTTAACTCAGCTTAGACCGCAGGCCAGGCTCTCCCTAAATAAGATCTGTGAAGCACTCATTCTAGACAGACAAAGGCTAGCCTTTTGTGTCCTTGAGATCACGAGCAGGCAATCAGATTAAGGTGCCTCATGGTGCCCCCCTGGAACCTAGATGGCTCCACTAAGCAGGAGGAAGAGCAACTGACTGAACCTGAGCCCAGAAAGTCAGAGGTATGCTTGAGGAATGTCTCGATAGTGGCTCTGTGCAGACACCATGGGGGTCTGGCACAGCAGAGGAGCCAGACTTGCAGCAGCAATGAGAGGGCTAGTTCAACAGGTAAGAAGGGAGATACAATCCCTGGGAAGCATGTAGCCTGGGACGGTTGGACCCCAGAGGGTCCTACCAGGATATCCCTGGTACCCAGCATCCCCAGCAAGACTGACCAGACAAATAGCACAGTTAGTGGGCTCCCCACCTTGGATCCCTATGATCACCTCCCCAGAGGTCTTTGCTGAGGGCTCCCCCTAGCAGGCTGTTAGGTTCCTTGGGCTGGTTTGGAATGCTGATTGCTGCCACTTTAGCAGCCTGAGGTTCTGTGTCTGCACTGGTTGCAGGTGAGGCCACAAGGGGGACCAAGGCAGTAGGCAGTGAAGGGGAGAGGGGATTCTGGTGGCATCCAGTGTGTTCCATAGGGGGGAGAGTGGTTAGCACAGTGTGGCCTCCAGGTGCAGAGGAGATCTGGGATGAGCTACAGGTGGGCCTGGAAGATTCGACCAAGGAAGCATCTGGAGGCAGCTGAGGCACCAAAATGCCCTTCCCTCTAGATAGTCCTGGGCGGTCACCACCCTTGTCACCTTCTGCCTGGGCCCGCAGGATCTTTGGTCTGGGCTTGGTGGGTCGCTTCTGCCTCCAGTAGGGTAGATGTCTGTGGTTCAGTCTGTTGGCCCAGCGAGGTCTCTGGGGAAGGGCCAACTGCCAGGAAGCCCGGCCTTTTGGTCCAAGGCTCCGTGGGTGCCTTCCCAGCTGATCCATTTGGGTCCTCATGGTGGCCACTTCCTGAGTCAGGCCTGCCAAGGCTGCTGCAAGCTGCTCCAGCTTGTCCGTGAAGGCAGTACCAAGGTTGTGCAGCTCCTGCTGCAGGGCCCTGCCACAGGGGCATGGTGGCTGGAGAGAAGTGGGTGGCCACTTTGACAAGACAGTTGTGGAAAGGGGAGACTTGCTAGGTGGCTCTTGAGGGTACCCAGAAAGCAGCTTTCCTTGGGTCCTGGCTAAAATCAGAGGAAGGGTGAGTAAGCTTGAAGGACGAGTAAGCGTGAAGGACGTTCTCTTTGTCCCAGGGACCTCCTTAGTATATTCAGCACCCTGCCTCATCAGGCCTGCTTTCCAGACAAAACTTCCAAAACTGTCTAATTCTTCAGTCCCACATCCCTTGGGGTGGTCTCACCCTAGGCAACATGGTGCTGGTCAAGGACTTGTCATTCTCCACCCACTCAGGCCAGAATGGAAGAGGGATGTGCCCTTGTCTTTTCAGTACCGTTAGGGCTGCAGATAGTGAAGGACAGGTGATGGCCTGAGTGGCCCAAGGACCCATAGCCTATCTCGACAAGTTTCTGAATTAAAGCAAAGATTTGAAACTGAGGCAGGATGATCACAAGTTCCAGGTGACCTGGGTTACTTAGTGAAACCTTGTCTCAAATAAAAACTAATAATTAAACACCACAAAACAAATGTGGCCTGATGCCTCATCTGAGAGAGGGCAGCCAAGGGCTCTTAAAACCTTGCAATCTCGGAGGACCCAAAGCTCACAGGAGAAGAAGGTGCCAGCACCAATACAGAAGTCAGCAGGGCATGAGGCATAGACAACAAATCCTGCACAACTGTGAGGCCTTCCCCGCACAGCTCAAGACACAGGTGTGTCACGCTGCCTGTTGTCACTGAGGGTCCCTGGAGCATTGTGTGATGTGAACACTGTGCTCTGTGTAGGACGTTACCTAAGTCACTCAACAGCACTGACATTCAGCTCCCTCACAGCCACACTTTGACTCCAGGTGCTTCTCAGTGCCTCTAAAGATGAGCCTGTGCACTTTAAGAAGATCCTGAAGTAAAGTGAACCATGTGTCTGAGTGGCTTTAACTAAGACTTTTCTACTCACGACCCAAATGATCAACTTGGAGCATGTTTACTTCCTTGAGGTAAGACTTGGGTTCTGATTTTCCCAGAGGCCACTAGAACACAGCAAGTGCTGGAAAAGCCATCAGCTCACCTGCAGCACTGGGTTGCCCACATCCAGGCTCCAGGTCTCTGGGGTCTTCAGTACCCTTGGGCTCAGCCCTTTCTTCCAGTTGAGTGGGACGCCATGGGTGCCCGGCTGCCTCTGCAGAAAGAGCACAGAGCACATGGGATAAGGACAGTATTTTCAGTGCCACTCCAACAAGGGGATATTCTGATGAGCCAAAACCCCCATTCCCACCCTCACCCCAATGGCAAATCTTCAACTTTCAAACAATGATCAGATCAGATTCAAGCCTAACACTGGTGGGCTGGCCTTCTGTGGCAATGGGTACCCACTCTGCCATTTCCTACTAAATCCTCACTGTCTTCTAAGGAAATGTGAGAAACGTGGGTCATCCTGGAGTCCTGCACAGGTGAGAGCCAAGGCCTGCAAGTGGAGCAGCCTCCAAAGATGGCCCCTACCTCCTCTTCCTCCTCCTTTTCCTTTAGCACGGCTGACAGGGCCAGGCTGGCAAGTGCGCTCTGCAGCCTCTTCTTTTCTGGGTGGGCTGGACTTGACTCCTGTCCCTTCTGTTCTTCCTGTAGGAACAAAGTCTGGGTCACAGCTCAGGTGGAGAGCAAAGTGGCTTGTAATACCAGGTGTCATTTCTAGACTTCTGGGCCAATTTCAAAGTTCTATTCTCACTGTGTGTGAGATGTTGGGGATCAGACCCAGGTCTCAAGTATGCCAGACAAGTGCTTTACTACTAAAAAAGATCACTTTTGATATTTCTTTTGTTAAAATTGTCAAGTTTTTAAAATGTTATTGGACATGCATATGTTAATGAGCAGATGTGTAGCTACTATGTATATGTCATTCAGTGGTTCATCAAGATCGACAGAACACAGACTTTGGCTCATGAGCTCACCTTCTCTCTGGCTCAGCTTTACAGGATCTGAAGTACAAGAAACTGGGGGGACATTTTAATGACAGTCAAACTCAGAGATGGAAGTCTGGACCCTCAGCCCACTGGGGCCATGTGGCCATCATCCAGAGAGACTCCAGGCTCACCTGCACTAAGGCTGCTGCAGTCCCTGGGCTCTGCTCTCTCAGGGTCTTCAGCAAGACAGCTATTGTTGTTGACTCTTGCAGATGCTCCAGAGATATGGCACTGAGGGACAGGACCCTTACAGGGTGGAAAGTGGTCTTTCTCTGTGTCATAAGTAAGCTAGCATCAGAGAGAGTACTGACAGGCATGTCAAAAAGCAGTTCACTGCCACTCCCATCCCCATGGTGACAGACTCACTCTGGAGTGGGGGCTGACAGAATGTAGGCTCTGGCCTCTGGTCTTCCCCATCAGAGCTGCTGAAACTGGAGCTGGAGCAGGGGCTGGGACTGGGGCCAGGACCAGTCACACAGGTGAAACGCAAGGGCCTCATGGGCAAGATCCCCCTCAGAGAGTTCTCCAGGCGGTGCAGAGGGGAGGTCATGGTGGCTGTCTCTAAACAGGAGAAAAGGGTTCACTGCCCACCCAGTACCTGACAACACCAGTCTGGATGATCAGGCACTCAGGATCGTTTTCTGCTCAGCCACACCCCATTTGGGCTCTAGTGGATCTTGAACAACTTACTTTCTGGTCATAGGCAGAGAAGCAAAGCCAGAGGGCTAGCCATGGCCCTGGCTAAGTGAGCTGGGGAACTTTCTGGAAGCTCCAAGTCCTGAGAAACTATTCCTAATCAAGTTCTAGTTGGGTTCTGAGTCTCGCAAGCTAGGCAGTCCTTCTCACTGGTTAGGCTGTCAACGCTCTACTTAGCAGACCCTCTACCCAGCACCATGCAGAGCTGGCAGTTTAGTGAGGGCCACTGATGAGCTAAGTTATCTTTCTACCCCACTGCAGAGTCTAGAATGGTCCTGCTGGAGCTGCCAACACTCAACAGTGTGTAAAGGGGTACCCCTCAATCCCAGCAGGGTGTCCACTGCAGAAACCCCACAGGTAGACCAAACATCATCTTTTTCTTTCTGTTCACTTCTATATTCCATGCAAGGGAAGGAAGGTAGGACAGAAATAGAAAAACAGAGAGAAGGGAAGGCTATTGCCTTGACAAAAGCCAACTGGAGAGAAACTATGATGTAAACCCTGAAGGCAGCTCACCTTCTTGTGGCCACTGCCACGTTCCTGGCCTGGTAGTCACTTGGTGGCAGGTGGGAGTGCAGGTCTGTGCATTGCCTCGATGGAGACTCCTGTTGGGTACTTCTCCCCGACCCTGTCTGAGGTGCAGTGGTTCACAGGCCTCACCCCTTAGTCCTGTTTTAGCAAGAAGAATCCTAATAGGCCTATGGGACCTCATACTGTCACAGAATGGACAGAATTTTTGCCACTCCCAGGCTTTTAGCACACAAGTTTCAGGTGTGGGAATGATCCTGCTTGGTCACTGCACCAGCCCAAACCTCTTTTCTTCCAACCCAAGCTATATTGAATCTCAGAAGGTGTATAACTCAGTACCAAGACAAAGCATGAGGGGATGACACAGCCACAACAGAGACACTTGGTCAGCAAAGCTCTGGCTCAGTGGGAGCAATGGACAGTGGCCTACCACTTATTTACCAGTGATTCTGAACGCATGGGGAAGTGACTATCTGACTTTTTGCCCTCAGGGCTCTGCCCAGGCCTGTTTCTAGAGCATCCTCTCAGCTCAGCTGAGATCTGGCCTGAGGGCTGCTACACAGTGTAGGAGGGATAGCACTTCTCCTAGGTATCCACAAATACCATTTTGTTACCTTCTCTATCTGCAATCCAGTTCCTGGGGTCTGTTTTCTTCAACCCCCTGTCTGTAGCTGAGGAGCAAAGCCAGGCAGCCTGTGGCCTGGGATTAGGGATCTCTCTCAGACAGTTCTCCAGGCCTTGGAGTGGAGAATTTCCTGATGGATATCCTGTGAAGGTCAAACATGAACAGTCTTGGATGGGTAGCCAGTGCTCTATGAATCCCTGCAGCCTGTCTCTTCTGCCCTGATTAGAGCAGAGGAAGGAGGCACATGTCCTGGAAGCTCAGGGCCCCAGATGGAGACATGACCCCAAACACTTATCATTCTTGGCTTTGGGGCCCTCCTTAGGCTGCCTGGAGAAAGCCTACATAGAAGTCTGCCTTGGGTATCCCTGCCTTTTATCTGCTTTGTGGAGGTATTGGTGAGGGAGAGATCCCCTCCCTTCCCTTTTGCCTTTACCACCGGTGGCAGACAGGAGATCTGGCCCTGTTGAGGTCATAAGAGCAGGAGAGCTGTTCCTACCCCTCACATGCTACAGCACTTGGGAGAGCAAGGCCCTGCACCTTGCCTGGGCAGCACACTACAGCTGGCCCTGGATGTAGGGATTGTGAGTGAGCCAGTCTTGAGGGAGTGAGTGTGAGAGAGCCAGCCCTGCCTTCTGTCTGCTTTGTAGTGTTAGTGAGGGAGAGATCCTTTTATTCTCTTGTTCTCACCACGGGTAGCAGGCAGGAGAATTGGCTCTGATGGGGGTCATGAAAGAAGGAGATCTAAATCAACCCCTTACCTGCTGCAGCACTCGGGAAAGCAGGCCCTGCAAGTGAGGGTTGCAGGCTCAGAACCAGGGCTTTGGGTTGGCCTATCCCATGGATGAACTGCTGGAGTGCATGAAGAGTCCAGTTCCACAGACCCAAAACTACAAGATCTCCATGTCACAGGACAACAACAGCTTATCTGAGGAGTCCCAGTGAAGTTCCAGTATTGACAAAGTAGCAGAAGCCAGAGGCCTCATACCAGACCAAGGAGTCATTATAATGAACATTTGCAAGCAAAAGTGTGTGGACAAAATTGAATATTGTGGAACACACTGAGACACACTACAACTTCCACAATAAGATTTTTTTATGTGGGGGGAGGTTGCAAGAGTGGAGGGTGGGTCAGAGGGGAGGTGGAAGAGGAGAGGGAACAGGGAATAGGGTGCATGATGTGAAATTCACACACACACACACACACACACACACACACACACACAACCCAATAAAAAGAAGTAAGAAGTTTGTCTTGGGGGCTAGAATGAGAGAATCTAGTCACAGATTTAGGTTTTAAGTTCCCTCAATACAGGTATAAGTTTTAGGGTCCCACAACACAAGCTGTGACCATGGCAAAGGGTGATGCTGCCTGCTTAGCATCCAGGATACCCTAACAATCAAATGAGCACGAGACTTCTTTTGCCCTCCAAGGAGGGCCAAGCTGAGGGCCTTCTTGCCTCTCTGTATGACATCAGGGCACAGGAGGTCTAATTCTCTATAGGTTTCAGATACATTGCAAAGACAGTACTCCTAGTCATAGAGTCTTGGACAAATAATAGGAACTAGATGGTGTGAAATCTCAGAGGGATAAGGTAAATAGATAGCACTGGACACATTCCTCCATGAGGCACCTCCTGTGTACTCTGGACCCGGGCAGAGGTTGTAAGAAGGGACTGTCATGTGGGGCTGCTGTAGCACACACAAGGCAGAGGCTGTAAGAAGAGACTGTCACGTGGGGCTGGTGTAGCACAGCACAGAATGTAGTGGAAGCCACAGAGGCAAAGGTGCTCACAAAGTGCCAAGCCTGAGTACAGCTGAGTTTGATCTCCAAAACACATATGGTGTTGGAAACTTTAGAACTGACTCCTTCAAGTTGTCCTCTAACATATGAATGTCATAGCACACACGGGGGGGGAAAGGAGGAGGATGAAAGTTGAAGGACATGAGAGTTGTATACTGGGGCTTAGAAGGACTCAAGAAGAGAGAAAGCAGGTTCTGTAATGAAAGCAGATTCCTGAATGCTACAACTTGCAGCAAAATGTCACTTAGCCTGACAAAAGCAAAGTAAGCCATCCTGCCCACGGTCAGGAAGTGTTTGGCAAGACCAGCAGAATCTTTTATTCTGGGCAAGAACAGGGCACACACAAACATGGGACGTGCCCAGCTGATTTAGTCCTTGCTTTCTGTTGTCTAAGCCTGTATCAGCTCTGCTGCTTTAGGGCTGGGGAGTGCTACAGGCCAAGCTTTACACTATTCTGCTGTAGACTTAGAGCCACATAAATTAGGAGCTTGGTATTGTGGGCTTGGGGACTCTGAGAAAATGCAGCTCTCCACAGTCATCCACAATGCCTGAAATAAGCCCCAGTAGACTTGTTTAACTTACCACAGTAAACTAGAATGAGTTGCTCTTTGGGCTGCTGGTGCCATGTCACTGAGGCAGATGTCAATTTTACATTTCCAGGCCTTCACATTAACAATGGATGTGGCTAGGGCACAGATAACCAGATGCACTGGGTACCCACCACAGGACAAGACAGACATGATTGTTCCAAGAGGAAAGGCAAAGGGGGATGCTGAGAGAGCTCTCTAATAACCCAAAGTCCCCAAAACCTGACTCTCTCTGGCAGGGCCAGGGAGGCACAGGTTACTGAGGACAATTCTAAAGGTGGTCTTGTATGATCCTCATTCTATTTCCCCTCAGTTGGAGGTCAAATAGTAGTATAGATACTTCTTTTTGTCTGGCATAGGGGAGCATTTACTACAAAAGCAGATTAAGGACACACGGTCAGCCACTGTCCTATCTCTTCTGAGCCAAGTCACACAACAGACCCTCTCACTCTGCTTCTGCTTTGGTATCCCCAGCTCTCCTTCTGGCACTGGGGCAGAGATAATGGTGGGCCAGGACCTTACAGTCCCTCCCAGATGACCACAGCCTCAGTCTGGACCAGCTCACCTTTCCCAAGCCGTTGCCCATGGCTGCTCCTGGGGCTCGCAAAATCCACATCCCCGTCACTGCTGCTGGCTGAGGAGAAGCTGGTAGAGGTGCCCTGGGAGCCACAGGGCTGAATCCCAGGTCCTTCTCTCATGTAGCCCTGCAAGCTCAGAGGCAGAAGTGGCTCCCTTGTAGCTCCTGCAGACAGAAGTATAACTGGGTCAAGGCAGAGCCTGCTGGAGAAGAAATCCTTGGGCCTTGGTGTATATGGCACCAGGAGACCCAGCCCAGGGAACTCCTTCCCCTTCCAGGGTTTCCAGTGCACTGATGAAAAGTCTACCTACCACCTACCCCCTCACACACATATAAATACTCTTGGAAATAATAAGTCCTCAGAGCAGGGAAGTGGGTGGGTAGAATTTGGCTCTCATCAAACCTGGATAGCTATTTGGGGGAAGGCACGACACAGGGGTTAGGAAAGAAAGGCACATCCTCGAGGAGGCACAGAGAGAATGGCCAGCATCTCCCTCCTCTGTGCCCGCAGGAGTAACTGTCAACCCGGGCCCACATACCTTCACTGTAGGATCCTTGTGGATGAAGCTCAAACCTCTGAGACCCAGCATCTCCTGGCTGGGGACTTCTGGACCATGAGATGGCTAGTGATTGAAGAGGTGATGACCCACCTGGAGGAATGCCCTTCAGACAGGCCTCCAGAGCTTCCAGGGGTGAGCTTGAGGCCCTGCTGGCTGGACAAGAGAGGCCACCTTGTCATCTGGCCTGCTTGTCAGACCCCAGCTCGGCTCTTGGCTGGCTGGCTGACCCACAGCCTGCCTTCTACAGCCAGCTCCAGGGATCTACTAGGCAGGAGCTCCTCTGGTGAGGAATTTGAATTTTTTTTCTGCTTCTAAAGAAAGAATGAAGCTGTCCCCAACTCTGAGATGGGTGGGACAGCCACCTGCATGCAGTGGCCAGCTTCCACATCCAGGACCTTACTGCAAAAGGAAGGTCCTGAAACTAGAGGGCTGCCTGTGCATGGACATGGATTGAGAACAGGGACTACAGTGTAACAGCTTGGAGGAGAGGCAGGGGGAAGGCTCCTTGGCTAAGAGAAGTGGGCTTTGGAACTCATTACCACTGGAATATTGGTGAGATAACCCAGAACTTACCTAGAGTCATGGGACCCCAGCGGGGCACACGGACCTCCCTCGTGTCTCCAATGGAATAGGGACTGTGGCTCTGCCTACTAAGCTGGCAGGATGCTGGCACTGGGGGACTCTGGACCCAGCCATCTTCCACCTTCACCGTGGCAAGCACACTGCCAGGCCCAGGGTGGGGAGGAGGAGTCTGCAGGCATCCCATCCCTGTGGGAGAGGTGATTTCTGGGAAGCCCTAATTTCAGGCGTGGACTCACCCTGAGTCACAAAGGGCTCCTCTTTACAGAACAGGAGGGACTTTGCAGACCAAGGCTCCTCTGATGTCACAGTAGTCACTGGCTCTGGGTACAGTCATGTCTCAATCCCAAGCACAGATGCAAGCTACACCTCCACCACCTATGGGTACTCCAGAGCTTTCAGAGGGATATTAAAACGAATTCCCCTCTGGTCAGCACCAAATCAGATCTTGCTTCTTATACAGTAGGCTTAGCTCAACCCCACTGTGTTAAGGCCATGTTCTCGGGAAAACAAACTTATTATGAGCTGACAAATGATCCCAGTCCGAACGTACGTGCTAGGAACCCCAACCTCCAGTCACAGCACCTAGCCTGAACACATGAAACCCTAGCCAGTCACAATTACGGTTTCTCTGCCCCTCCCCAATATCCCTTCTAGAAAGTTTTTCTATACTTTTACCTCCCACAACAAGAGCTACTTTGGAAAATTATGAAGCACTGATGAAGATCTCCTACATGCTTTGTTCTTTGTACTGAGTGACAAAATCCAACATTGGGTCTTCTGACTAACATGCTGACACAGAGCATCAAATTTTGTCATGAAGGGTCACACACAGCTGTACTTAGAGCAGGAAAACCAAAGACATCAATCTAGCTCCCTCATCAAGAAGCTAGCAAGTGGCCTTTACCTCCAGAATTTCTTTTCCCTGGATCCTCCTGCAGCCTCAGGTCTGCTGGTCCTGAGGGGCTGGGCCGCCTATCTGGGGCTTCTGGGATCTCCTTCAGACAGTTCAACAGGCCCTGAAGGGGACAGTCCCCGGATGCCGCCTCTGCCTTCACTAAGGGAAAACGCACAAGATTCACTTAAGTTCAGTGTCCTCAGTCCTCCTGATAGACGAGGACTGTTTCCAGGTTGCAGTTTGAGCAGCACAGAGCCACAAACCAGGACCTGAAGACCTTCCAGTGTGGGCAGCGCCTGGGCACAGCTATCACTTGGTGCGCATTGAAAGAATGGGCTGAAAAGCCGGGCGTGGTGGCGCATGCCTTTAATCTCAGCACTTGGGAGGCAAAGGCAGGCGGATCTCTGTGAATTCAGAGTGAGTGCAGGACAGCCAGGACCACAGAGAAACCCTGTCTTGAAACACCCCCCCTCAAAAAAAAAAAGGAATGGGCTAGCAGTTTCTGAGCTCTGTGTACAACTAATCTTTAAGGGGTATCAGACTTTGACATGCATGTGCAATGTTCATACACCAGAGGAATTCTGTAGTTAAGGTCACCCTGAGCCAGAGGATGGAAGAGCTATCCTCTACAGATGCAAGACCAAGGCTCAAAACTTTGGAAGCTTTTTGAGGGAAACCTCAGACAGACCTCAGCACTCTGACACCTCATTCATGTCAACAGGAGGTGACATTTAAGCATCAAAGTCCTCCTCAGAGTCCCACATTAGAAGGGCCAAAGAACAGTTAGGAAAACAGGAAAAAGTCTGCTGTTGCTATCCCTGAAAGAGTCCTTGGCCTTCAGACACTTAACCCTAGGGACACAAGAGCCACCCACAGTGGTCATCTCAGGGCAGACAGTACGGAGCACATCGATATCTGAGAATGACAATCTGAACCTTCCCAGATTTTGGAGACTTTGGCTGGAGTAGGCCAGGTGCCCACGGACTCACCTGAGCAAGCCAGGTGCCCACGGACTCACCTGAGCAGGGCAGGCTCCCTGCCTCCACCTCAGCTCTGGTCTGCTTCGACACACTAAGGTCAGGGAGAGAAGACGACAAATCTGGGGCTCTCCCCAGGTGCTGGTGCCGGGGCACAAGGATCTCCTTCAGACAGTTGATGAGGCCTTGCAAGGGACTGTTCTCAGGAGAGGTTCCTATGCACATATAGGGCAGCTAAGGTCAGTGTAGTCCTGCCAGGCAGCAGGAGACCCTCAGCCATCCCCACCATCTCTGGGCAGCTCAGAATCACCCATACAAACACACAAAGCTTATCTTAACAGCAGCCATTCTCAACCTGGGGGTCGCAATTGCCTTGGGAGTCGCATATCAGATATCCGTATCATCAGATATTTACATTACAGTTCATAACAGTAGCAAAATTACAGTTACAAAGAAGCAATAAAATCATTTTATGATTGGGGGTCACTAGAATATGAGGTATTAAAGAGTCTCATTAGGAAGGCTGAGAACCGCTGGCTTATAGGGCTGTCATGAAGTTCAGTTGAGAAAGTAACATGACCTTCACTGACCCCACTCAGCTCTAGGAAGCTCAACCCCAGGAAAGACAGCCTTTTACCTGATCCCATGCTGCCTCTATGCTGCCTTAAGTGGCTCTTGCTCTGGTCCAGGCTTTGAGTGGGATGAATGGAGGTCTCTTCCGAGGCACCTAAGCCTTCCTTCTCTATAGAATGTGGTTTATCAGCAGTTTCTACTGCAAAACACAAAGGCCATGTTATGGGGAGACTCGGACTCTGGGATCTCCCCAGATCTGTTTACCTAGAGGACAGACCACTCTCACTCTCCAACCCTCTGAATCACCCAAATCCTAAATATTAGCCTCATGCTGGGGCTATCTTTGGAAGATTTGTTCCAGGAGGGCTGGAGGCTGTTTCAGGTCTCCTTCTGGTCTAGCTGTAAATAGTAAGACTCGTTCATGCCAAATGTTTCCAGATCCTTTTTCTGACCCCAGTCCTGAATCTGGCCTGGCCAATGAGGCTGACAGTTACAACACAGGTGGGGATCATAAGACAGATGGCACAGGGAACCACAGGCTAACCACTGGGGTATATTTTTGGGAATATCCGTTTTAATCTTTATTCCTTTAAATACTCCAAATTAAAACACCAAAGCAAGGATTGAGAGATAACTCAGCCATTAAAGGCTAGGCTCACAACCAAAAATAAAAAAAACCAAAGCATTCAGACAAGTACAATTTCAAAGAATTTTAAAAGACAAAATGAGACTCTAGAGAAACTCTAGTGACCAGCATTGCTTTCCCAATGCTGGCTTTACAGAGAGAGTCTGAGAATCCGACCAGGTGCACACAGGTAAGTGACCATCCGGGCCTGTGTGTGTATAAGTCCTCAGTGATCAGCATGGGGCACAGGCGATCTGGAACTGAGCATCACATCACCTGGTCTGAAGACCAGAGACCAAGTGCATCTTCTCACTACTCAGAGACCTTTGTCTCCAGTAGAGGAAGCTGAGGCAGAGAAAGTGAAGAGGGTACAGGGCCCAAGGCCAGATCCCAGGCTAGGCCTTTGCATGCTGGGTGTTCCTGTGCACATTAAGTCAGACTCACTAGTAGGTAGGAGGCTTCCTTGTGCCCAGTCTCCAGGAGGGCCAGTGGAAGATGAGCTGCCTGTGGGTGTGGTGGTCAGGCTGGGGTGGCTTGCAGGGCTCTCTGGAAGAGAACTGAGCAGGCCCCTGGGAGGGTAAGTTTCCACCACCACCTCAGCTACTGTTGGGAGACAGAGAAAATCCCAACTGGTAAGCTGTCCTAACGCTACCACAGTCAGCGCTTTCCTGGTCATGTTCCACTAACAACTAGGAACAGTGACCTAGACACTGTCACTGCTGAGCTTTAAGCATCTGAAAATTTATGATGTATAGTCTTGGCCATGTCCTGACACAGCACAGAACAGTGAGAATAAAGCCATGCTCGATGCCACTCTGTACCTCTGCTACCTTCCTATGCCATCCAACATTAACTGACAAGGGCCGCAGCAGGGAGGGGACACACTCTAGGGTGAGGTGGGTCCTGAGCTGACCATGCAGAGAAGGAAAGGACAGACAGTTGTGAAGCAGAAAGAGCAAAGGCTGGCCATAGGATCTAGGCCCCACTGGCTATGGGGACAAAGCTTAGCTTCTCTCTTATTTCCCATCTGCTTAACAGGGACAAGCACACCTCTTACCACATGCAAAGTGCAAAGCAACAGGGAGGGATCACCAGGTGGCTGGACCCACATAGGAACACCATGAGAATGATGAGCCATTCCCACACCCACTAGGTCCCAGGAGCTCAGAGGATGAGCACACAGCAGGAGGTCAAGAGCTGAGCTGGAAGGCAACTGTGTGAGTGCTGTGGACTGTAGTGAAGGCTCTTCTTGCAGGTCCTGTGACTTACCCTCAGGACTCCTTTGCTCCCCGTCCGGGCCGGAGTTCCCACTCTCGGAGTGGTCCTCAGTGGCCTTCACTTCCCCAAACAAGAACTCCGGAATCTCCTTCACCAGCTGCACTAAGGCGGTGAGGTGCAGGCTCTGCTGGGGCTGCTCTCCTGTGGAGAGGTGTGTGAGTCCTGTGCTCAGTCACCTGACTCCTCAGGGAGGAGGTGACTCCTCCAATCACAGATTGAGCAGCCAAAGAGAAGAGAGCAGATGGCTCAGAGAACAGAGGGCTGGGCTCAGGACGGTTCTGCGCTGTTGCTGGGTAGCTCCTCACTCTCCTTTCCATCAAGGGCAATATTGAATGGTCCTGTGTCCCCATCTGCACTTTTACCTTTCTTCACTTACTCAGGGCCCTGTGTGCCACCTCTACTGTCTAAACTGCTGGCTGGCTGGCTCTGGGTAGTGGTGAGTGGGAGCCGAGGTGGACGTTCTTCCTCACACGACCTCAGGTTTTATTCTGAGCACTTCTCCATAGGATGGACTACAGGAATCCCCAGCCCAGAGTAAGGGGCAAGACTCAAGGAGCCTGGGCAGAGTTAGCTGAAGTCAAAGTGTCAAGTGGGAGGCAAACCCTAGGGGCTGAAAACCCTGACAGGAGGAAGTGCTCAAAGTCTACTGGGAGAACCTACCCTGGGGACCATGCTCCAAAGGGGGTTCTTGTCCCTTATCATGGTGGCTCTCTCCCGCTGTGGCTCCTCCAGGATCTGCGGGTGACAGGAAAGCAGAGAGAGGAAGCAGCTCAGCAGTCCCTGGAGAGAGAAGGAGCAGTTACTCTGGGAACTGAGTGAGTTTCACCCTCCCACAGTCATGTGACGGCCCAGATGTCTGCTTATCTTTGTGGAGCTTTCCATACATGTTTGTGTGGTCATCAAAGTCAAAAGATCATATTCCCTTAAAGCCTGGATCTAGACCCCCACTCTAGCTCACAGAAACGAACAAAGGAAAGAGAGGCCCTGGGCAGCCTCTAGCTCTGAACACTCCCCGAACACTACTCAATTCATAGATGAGGAAGCCAACCAAGGCCTGGAGGAGCCTAGGGTCCCACAGAGACTCAAGACCCCTGGCCACAGACCCTGGTATCCTTCACTTCCGTCCCTGCAACCCATATTCTGGAGGCCTTAGGACCTCACCCACAGACACCAACGTCTCGTAGTTTTCCCGCATCACGTCTCGGTAGAATTCCCGCTGCCCCTCCTGCAGGAGCCGCCACTCCTCTTCAGAGAACCGCACGGCCAAGTCCTTGAAGCTGATGGGCACCTGTGGGCACAGTCTCCGGGGGGGGTTGGCTGCATCCGTGCCAACAAGGCCCACCCAAACTGTCCCTTACAACTCAGTGAGCCACATGGGTCTCCTGGTAGACATTGGGAACAGGCAGTGCTGACATGGGTGGGGCCTGGCCAGGGAGCAGCAGTCACTGGGACAGGGCTGGAGTTAGCTGGGTGCCCAGGAAGAGATGCTGCCAACTTTAGAAACAAGGTCACCACGGGTGTAACTTGGAAAGATAAGAGACTACATTCCTAAGTACCCAGGCAAGCCCTATATTCACTGTGTCGGTTAATAAGTGAACATCTGAAGACCTAGAGCTCCAGTACTGTGGCACTGAAAAGGAGACATCAGGTTACTAATAAACCAGCTTGTTACCAAGGTCTACTTCACTGTCCCAAACTCTCGGGGACAGATGTGTTTTGGCTACTTGATTTTGACTATTCTCATGTACATAACGAGTTTAGAGATGGCACTCAAGTCTACAAAAGAAAATCATTTATATTTTGCTCTTTGTACACCTAGCCGAAGGTAACTTTTCTAGTGTTTTTGGCACATCTGCATTTTGACTGCAAGCATTTCCAGGAGCTCAGATGTGGACTTCTCCACACGTGGCATCAGTGTCCAGAAGCTTTCCCCTTTGGAATATTTTCCATCTCAGATATCTGGACTAGGATTAACCAACCTGCATAGCAAAGAGAAATCTCACTTAATGCTCTTCAGCAGGGAGGACATAATTTATGTAAGAAATTAAACACTTCCAAACAAGAAGGGGGAGGGGCAGCAGCAGAAAACTCAGGAAGCCTTGAAGGTCTAGAGAAGACTGACACTTTTTCACCTGCCAGTCAGGCAGCAGGTGAGCCAGGCACTTGTAGGCCTGACCTTTGCTTAGAGCCCCTGATTACCAGACTCCAGTGTGGGTCCAGGTTCCTAGCTGCTGGGCAGAACCCACCTTCACATTTCCAGTCCCACCTGCTCTTCAAGGCTTCAACTCTCCAGAAACCCTGGTACAGCTATGGCCAATTCCACTGCAGAGAGCTGCAACACCCACCACAACCACAAGCTCATGCAGCAGAAGCAGGGAGCAAGAGGTGATGGCCATAAAGCCCTTCTAGGCTGCAGTTGAGTGGCTCCATCTTACCATGCTTCCAACCCCACCCCTCCCACTACTGCCACTTAGCACTGAAAAGCCTGTAGAGTGGTCCTTGGGGACCAGCTCAGAAGAAAGCCAAAAACCTAGGAGCCTCAGGAAACAGTTCTTCACAGCCACAATCCACACCTTTATCTCTAGGCTCACCTCCAGCACTCTGCGGCTTTGTAAGATGAAAAAGCAACATCTCTTAGTTTCTTTACAAGTCATCATTCAGTGAACTTTAAAACAGCCATAAAAACTCAGACAAAGACCAACATTTGATAGGCATAAACTTGAATTATGGCAGAAATTAACCGTGCAAATGACACAAACAGAATGGAAATTGTGGAGAGAATCCATCTATGTTAGATACAAGCATGATTTGCATAAAGGAACTGTAAAGGAAACGGGACACTTCTAATAAGGCAGAGTCTACTGCCTGTTTCATGCATTTATGTCAGTGATTTTAAACTCTCTGCTGCTAAATGGCATCTTTGTCACCCGCTCCCTGCTATCTCTCTGTCTTTCATCCCTGATGACAGCTACCACTGTGCATACGCTAGGCTCACACTCCCAGAGCTCTGACATTTTGAAGTAGTTAGACTCCAGCCACACATCTGGCTACAGACTGCATCTCCAGAGACTGCTGACATCCGGAAGCCCAGTAGGGATCAGAGGCAGTGTCCTTTGCCTCTAGGCTCACTGTGCATTCCCAACCATTTTTAGGCCTGCTGGGCAACCCAACAGATTTTTTCCCCAAGCTTAATTTGTGGTTCTGGCCCACTAAGGCCATTTTCCCTCAGGAACATCTCAGATACTCCACAAGCCTCTAGCTGGGAGCCATTTTACATTTCTTCTTGGCCTCTTAGCACATAAGATGTGGACGATCTTAGGTTTTGTACTGAAGAGCGAAGAGGGCAGGTATGACACTGCTGCCCTTCAAAATGCCTAGTAGCAGGTGGTCCCAGGCAGGCACCTGGGAGTGTGGATCTCCAAATGGTTTCTACCTAACCAAATTAGAGGTTAACACAGAGGCTAAGCTGCGTGATTCAGCTTGTGCAGAGCACACACCTTCTTTCTAGGTGTCTGCAGCTGGGCCAGATGCCAGCAGCAGGTGCTAAGTAGTCTGTTTTCAACAATCCTGGGTCGAGTCTCTGGTAAGATTCAGTCACCCAGTGTGCATTCCACACAGGTCATTGGGTAATTCAACATTACACTGAGGGAGCTAAGTGCTTCTTGGTGACTGTACTGGAGGGCTCCAGGAAGCTGCCCTCAAGTTTCCTCTAGCCTCACCCTAAAAGACAGCACCTTTGCTGTCTGCTCCATTTGTCACATGTCTTCCCATTGTCATGGGCATAGCTATGAGTCTAGCTACCTGCTGAGCCTGAATCCTCATGGTGTCTCTAAGCCTCAGATGCTCTTGGGGGCCCCCACCACAGGACCCCATTACACTTGGCTACCTTACAACCCTCCCCCCACTCCTATGCATTTAACCCATCACTTCCCTGCCCCACCTTGGCATCTCTGCTATAGCTCTGTCCTCTGGTCCTTTCTGATGCTGCCCTCTTCCCTCTCTCCCTTCTGGTATCCTAGCAGCCAATGCCTGGGAACCATGGGGGCTGGCGAGTGGGAAGAAGCTGGTGAGTCCTCATGTGTGAGCTGCAGACTCCCAGGTCTGTAACAATAGGCTCAGGGTCCAAATGGGTATATGTGTGCCTCCTACAGACCAAATATGCATGTTTTACTTGCACACTTTAATTATTGCTTAACCATGTACAGATGCTGTTGTGATGAACATGCATGCCCCTTAAAAGTCATACAAATTATGACATATGAACACCTACCACCTAGTGCACTAAGTAGACAACTATGGGGAATCAGGGAAATTTCACCATCAAGAAGGGGTCATAGAGCCAAAAGAGTAGAGGTCCTTGTTTATAATCCAACCTTCTCGCTGTGATAGCTAAGGGAACATATTACCAGAAAGGGTGGCCAAGCCATGGCAACAGAGAGGCATGACCCAATGGGGCCTGCAACCTGAAGAACTGGAACTGGTCAACTGTTCATACTCTGCCAGAAGGAAGGGTGCTCCCACAGCATAGCATAACTTTGCAGATTGAGTTCAGCAAAAGGGAAGGACTGGCTTGTGGGTCCCGGCCTTAGCCACATGACATGCCTACTCTGGCCTACACCGCAGAACTTTTCCTAAATGACTCAGGCTACCATAGCCCCATGCTGCCAGCTATCAAGGTTGCCCACACTCTGTGCTTATGAGACAGCTGTCCATTATCACTTGACTTCCCGTGCTGCAGGGTCCACTGTAGGCACAAGAGTGATTAGGCCATGCATGGATTAAGACCATTATCTGGGGGAGTAATTTTCTAATAAAAGATGGATTCAAGCCCCTTCTTCCTCTCTTACTTATGCTCGGCCATTCTGCCTTCTACCGTGGGATGACAGACAGCACTAGTGGTTGAATGTGAAGTGTCTAGCTGTTTCTCTCACAGCTCACATTTTAAATGCATGTTCTCTGTCTGCTCAACTATTTTAGAAAGTTATGAAAACTTTTGAAAGTGGACGTAATAGGTCACTGGAGTTAGGTCCTTCTGGGTGTAGTACTCCTGGTCCCTTCCTGTCATACTCCCTATCTCCCAATCATTAAGACACAGTGCACTTTACTGCCAGGATGTTCTGCCCAAGTACAGGGGTCAAATGACCATGAATGAACCCCCTGGAAGGATAAGCCAAAATAAACCTAGCCTCCCTGTGTGTTTCTGCTGGGTATTTGGTCAGAACAACCAGAAAAGCAGCTAACCCACCCATGAAGGCAACCCTTGCCAGATGTGAGTTCCTTGCTGGGCAATGGTTCCTTGACTTTATATTTTTCAGCAACCAGAACTGATGGGGTAATCACAGAACTGTGAATGAAAAAAAAAAAGTCTGATTGGGTGCTGTTTGTTGAGAGAGGGCCTCACTATTGTAGCCCTGGCTGTCCTGGAACTTATCATGTAGGTCAGCCTGGCTTTAAACTCACAGAGATTCAGCTGCCTTTGCCTCCCGAGTGCTGGGATTAAAGGTGTGCACCACCACAGCCAGCCAAAATCTATTCTTTGTAAGTGACCTATTTTAGGTATTTTAATACAGAAATATAGACAAGACAGGTGGCCAGATACTTCAACAGCTGTATCTTCGTGCATTTTCAGTTTGTCAGCTCCATTTTTCACTGTAAAGTAAGCACTTAGTTTCCTTCCTCTCTTATCTGTGTCTATTTCTATCGCTATAACAGAATACCTGAGACATGGTGGCTTAAAAAGAAAATAAACTGGTTTCTTACAATTGCAGATACTGGGAAGTCCAAGGTCAAGGGGTCATGTTGGTTGAGGGCCTCCCTGCCACATTATATGGTACATGGCAGTTTGATGGTAGACATCACATGGTGAAACAAAGCAAGCAAGCCAGAAAGGCCTTTTAAACAAGGCTACTCCCCCAATAACCCACTAAACTCCAATGACTTCCCCACAAAACACGAACATGACACTAGGAATTATGTTTCTAACAGGTGAAATTTGGAGGATATTGCCAAACCACGGCACCCGTATTCATCTGTCTTTTGTGAGTCTGCTTAGTGTAAGTTGGTCCTCTTGAGAACTATAAGGTGAACTGAATGACAATGTGTTACTTTGGGACTCCACCACCTGAACCTTAGCATGCTCATCTGTAACAGTGGATCATATTTTAGTTCATAGGGATACTGCACAGACAAAATCGATTACTATAGGCAAAATGTCTGGAATAAATGTTGGGCACATAAAGTGCTGTCACTGGTGTAACTGCAGCCAAGCTCTCTGCCCAGTGTCCATGTACAGAGCACGGCTTGTCACCTCAGGCACTTCTATACACCACTCCTGACTTTGCAAGGGGCGGCGTATGTGGCTCTTTATCTCAAGGCTAAATATATCTGGCTCTTTCAGGCCTTTGAGTCCGATATTTTCCAGGCCTCTCTCCAACCTAGCCTCAAAAGGAAATCTTCACCAACAATGCTGTGACTAGGAAGATGCTCCCTTCAGAGCTTTCCCAAATGGAAGAAGTGGATCTGGGGATGTTGGTCAGATGGTAAAGTGTTTGCCTGGCATGCCCTGGGAGCGATCCCCAGTGCCTCACAAGCCAGATATGATGGCACATGCCTATAATTCCAGGCAGCTGTAGGATGATCAGAAGTTCAAGGTAATCTTCAGCCACATGAATCCCTGTCTCCCCAAAAAATAAATAAAACAGAATAAAATTAAAAGCAAAGGAAGAGTGAATAGTGTGTGTGAGGGAGTGGGAGAAAAGGAGTGGAAGAGACAGAGGAGGTGGGGAGACTGACTTCAGGAGGACAGCTACCACTGGCTTGCCATCTGGGCCTCTGCCCCCAACCATCAGAAGAAAAGCTTTTGGGGCAACTAGGACCACTGTAGACCAAGCTCCTTTGCTCATAGCTATGATGGGCCTCCTAAAAGCCTGTTTCTACTGTTTGAAACTGCAGTTTCAGCATTCATAGTCTGTGTCAGCCGAGCACCACTGCCCCAGCATGCCTCAGGCTACCAGATCAGACCTTGTACCCTGCTGCTGCTCACTGTCCCCACTTGCAGACTGTGCAACACACCTATGATTCTGGTAGTCACACGGAACACAAAGACTTCAGACCTTCCCTCTCCCTCAGACTGTGACTCTGCACTCACAGAGACCATGCCTGACCATCTTCCCCAAGCAGCCACAGAGTATGCAGACACTCGTCCTTGAACATCAGTTCTGAGAGATTCCTGGTCCAACTCTCTCATCCACATAACGGAAAACCCAAATATGCAGACTTAGGATGGGGCCAGCGAGCATATCTGAGCAAGTGTTCTTGGGCTTCCTGTCAGCCAAAGTTACAAAAGACACTCCCAGGCCAGACAACATCCCATTTACCTGGCTTATAGTTTCTCCCAAGATACTTGTGGGGTGTTAGAAATGTCTAGCCACAACACCAAAACACCTGCCTAAGTCTGGCCAAAGCTCGAGGGAACCAAAGTTGCACATCTGACTCCAAGTTAGAAGGCAGTGCAGCAACTGCCCTGGCATCTTAACAGCCCTCAATTCTGGACCTGTTCAAACTGTGCCTACGCCACAACAGCAGATGGGGCTCTTCTTCAGCTCTGGCATTGATACATTTTACCAGCATAATTGGATCTGTTTTCTTTCTCCCCACTTTCTCGGCTCCATTTCCCAGGATTCCGTATCTTAACAAAAATAAATGTCAGATTTAGTTATTCACTCAAGTCCCGCTGAGGCTTCGATCATATATACACCCACTCATGGTATCTTGTACTGAAAAGCCAAAGGAATGAGTTCCCCAGGTAGAAAAAAAGCTCTAGGTCCCTGGGTTCTGGGAGAAGGGGAGAACCCAAGACATCTGGCTAGGGAATCCTGGGCATCTGGCCTGCCTGGATGGGCTCAACCGAGCTCAAAGTCGACGGTGACGGCTCCTCTCGGGCCTCTCGCCCCGGTGGCCGCGCTGCACCGAGAAGCCCGGCCGAGGCGTCCGTCGGTCCGCAACGGCTCGCCTTACCTGGTGCGCCATGGCGGAACTCAGCTTGGCGACTCTCCGGCCCACCCAGGTTCCGGCGCGGCTCCGGCAGGAGGCTGCCCCGAGACCCTCGATACCCTCGGGAACAGCGGCCCAGTTCTGTACAAGAGGCGGGGCCAGGGGCCTGGCTGCCCTGGGAGCCGCAGCGACGGCTTGCCTGGGTCAGCCCCGCGCTTCGCATCCCGGGAGGGGTGGTCCCGCTTCCGCCCGCAGCCCCCAGCCTCACAACGATAACAACGCAGGCGCAGACTACACTTCCCAGAGGGCTCCGTGGCTGGGGCGTGGCTCCAGGGGTGTGTGTTAAGCGGAGGGATGTTCCTTATTGCTCCTCCCCTCGCACCTCCACCTCCTCAGGCTCAGGGACCCGCTTGGCATCTGCTGCGTCCTGTCAGGCTTGTGGCTGCGCATGCTCAGATGCAAACAACCGTTCATACGACCATCCATCCACTCGTGCATTTCTTCTTCTAGCATCCGGCGCTTTCTGAGCGCGTCCCGTGCAGGCGCCAGGTGGGGATGCGTGGATAAAAGGGGACCGGTTTCTCCCATAGACCGCAGTCACGTAAACCCATCATCCCTGAGTGGCTGAGGGGCCGGGGCGCAGTGGTTCACCGCCACACTGATCTGCGTCACTGTATTTTGTGTGACTATTTGTTTGCTGGTCTCGCCCGCTGATGGTGGCAGCCTCGGTAGTTCCTGGCAAACAGTAGGCTTAAATATATGATATATGCACTAAATATGGGCCCCACCATCCCTGGATTCATTGTGCTGCTCTTTGTGAGGTGCAGACGCAGCCCTCAGGCTGAGCACGGTGGGGCTCAATCTCCTTCCTGAAACCCTCTCGTGTAGGGGACATATCCATTAGATGGGAAAAACTCAAAGAGGAGAAGTTTGTGGTGCTTCAAGTGCTTTTTGAAACAGATGCCTGGAGTCACAGCGGAAGCAGAGGCCGCCCTGCCCAGAACTTACCTTTTCCTGCTCCCCACTCCTGAAAATGCCTGAAGGAGAGTCCCCTCATCTGCGATATTCCGAGGAAAACAGATTTCTCTTCTAGCCACCCCAGCATAGGTTTTTTAGCGACTCTGGCCTACGTGGGCTCCACTGGCTTTGTATCCCGACAAGCCAGAACACAGGATGTGACCTTGGAACAAGTGAGCAGAGGCCACTAACCATTATTGCCCAGTACAGCCGAGTGCATTTCCTCCTTCCCACTCCAAGGAGAGGACGGAACATGGGAAAGGCAAACTGAAAGCTCAGTCTCATCTCCAGTAGCATTTCAGGGTAAGTCCTAGGCCTGAAGCCAAGGACCCATGGCCCCTAAGCTGTAACATCCTCTCAAATGAAAACCTCTCTAAAAAGAAAGATACAACTTGCAGTATGTAAAGTGTCTTGACACTGTCTTGCTTTACATGACCTCCTCCTGTCTGGGCTTCGTGCAGCATTTAGAGATTTGGGCCTTTTGTCACTACGAACATCAAACCTGCTGAATGGCCAGTTGTTAAAAGTTATGGGAAAAACTGCTGCCTGCCCATTACCCCTTTGACTATTCTTGTTCCAACTCTATAGCCCTTATAATCTCTACATTAATTTTTTTTTTTTTTACTCCAGATGACAGGAGTTGTAGTCTGGGATATGCTACCATGACAAACCATGATTACGTTCAGGGAAATAAGAAAAGACAAAGGTTTCTTAAGGCTAAAATTAACAAGGTTGCAGAGTTGTTTTGAAATGATCGTCCTTGGTTGTCAGGATCATTAACAAAGGTGCTGTTAGCCCAACTCTGAACAGGAGCTTGCTGGGTGGGCTTCCTTGCAGACGTGCTTTTTTTCCTACAAGGTTGCTGTGTCCTTTGTGCAAGGTTGTGGTCTTGGCAGTCTTTTGTGGCCATTCTTGTTTTCAACAAATATGTGTGAGGAAATGCCCACCGTCACCACTATGGCTTCTTCACTTTCTCCATCAGCGGCTGACATAAGTGATTCTATTAGTTTAATGTAAATAGCTCTAATTTGATCTCAACAACTTTACATGAGCTCTGGCTGTAGACCAGGGATGGAGTTGAAACAGAGTATATTTTTAAAAATCTCAGGAATTCAAACTGGTTGTTCAGTAAATTGATATTCAGGGGGCTTACCTTTCTGTATATTTGGCATCTGGCTACCTGGACATTTTGGTGAACTAGTTGGCTTTTGGTGGACTAGCCAGCTGTCTTGCTCAAATGAAACAGCTAGCTTCTGTCAGCGATAAACTATGCTGTCCATTTCTCCATATGAAACATTGCTAGAATTCAAAAATAGTTTCTGATTTTCGTTGTGTTTTTCTTTTCTATCCATGAAGTCACCTACAAAGACTTTTGAATTTCCCTTCATGAGGTTTTTATAGAAGTTATGAGTTTGTCTTTTAATTTTGCTCCGTAGTCAGAGACTGTGGTGTTGACTGTAATGGGTGTATCCAAACTTTTGACACTGTGATAAAGTTTACCACACAACTGAGCTACAAAAATTGCAAAAGGAAAATCTCGTAAGGTTTTAAACAAGCTTATTATTTTGTGTTGAGTTGCATCCATAAGTATTGTGGGTCAGGGGTTGCACAGATCTGATAGATTTTCTGAGACTTATTTTGTGGCCAATAAAACAAAAAAAATGTTTAAATGTTTCATATTTGCTTCAGAAGAGTGTTCAGATTCTAATGTGGGTTGTAATGATCTAGTTAGAGATGAAATCAAGCATATTGATCATGTTATAGATGCCTTTTATATATTATCATTTGTTTGCCTTTTGAACCGTTGGTTATTGAGCGGTGATTAAAATCTCAGGATTATGCTTTTGACTATTTCTCCCTTTATATATTTGGTGGACTGTGCATAGAAATTTAGAATTGTAGTATTTTCCCAAAGAAATGTTAATTTTAATTTTAGGAAGTAACACTATTTCCAGCAATACATTTTATCTATGATCTTTTTTATCTGATATCAAGATTGCTGGGTGTGATGGTTTGAATGAGAGTGGCTCTCTTGGGCTTATATATGTAAATACTAGGTCCCTAGTTAGTGTACCTGTTTAGGAAGGATTTGGAGATGTGACTTCATTGGAGGGGTCTGTCACTGGAAGTGAGCTTTGAGGTTTCAAATGACACCCATCCCTAGTGTGGCTCTCTTCTTTGAGGTTGAGGTTGTGGATAAATAGTAAGTTCTCTGCTATTTCTTCACTCTGCCATCATGGACTCTCACCCTCTGCAACTGTAAGCCAAATTAAATGCTTCCTTGGCCATGCTGTTTCATTACGGCAATAGAAAATTGACTAAGACACTGTGTTTATCTTTTCTTCATTCCCTGGATGCTTCAGTTAGGTAAAGTCCCTGAGGCTGGGCAAGGATTTGGTGCCTAGTCTGATCCCTAGAACCCACATGACAACACTGGGCATGTACTGTAATGCCAGCACAGGGGAAACGGAGACAGGCAGATAGACACCTGGGAGTCATTAACTAGCCTACTTGGTGAGTTTCAGGCCAGTATGAGATCCTGTAACAACAACAAAAAACTGAATGACACCTGAAAAACAATATCTGATGTTAAATTTCAATTTAAATTTGGTAAATGAAATAAAAAACCTTGGGTTGGGGGAACCTGCAACTCTGGGTCTGTGGTACTCAGTGACCCAGTTCTAAATCACTCACAACTTTCTCTGAGATTTTTAGGAAGCTCAATATCCTGAGATTTAGGATTAGAGAAAAGAATGGATTTTCAGCACTTAGCCTTATTAATCAAAATAATAATAATAATAACAATAATAATAATAGAACACTATGGGGCACCTGGATTTATAGTAATAATAATAATAATTAAAACAATATAGTAGTAATAATAAAACAGTAGGGGGTACCTGGATTTGAATCAGGGACCTCTTGACCTGCAGTCAAGTGCTCTACCCCTGAGCCATGCCCCTGATGATGATTAGAATATAAGTAACCATCCTTATACCTTATACAGCCTTATACCTGTGTAACCATGGCCAACATGTCTATAAAACATTGCTTTTTTGTTTTTTTCCTTTATTTTTTATTTCTTCAAGTTACATCTCAATCGCAGTACCCTCCCTATTCCCCCCTCCAGTCCCACCCCCGCACCCTCAACCCCCCATCCTCTTCCCTTTTTTTTAAGTTTAAGGTATATCTTATTTCCCCCTACAGTTTCCCCTTTCAGTCCAAAACATGGCTCTATCTCTTATAATAATAAATACAATACAAAACAACAGAGGTAATTAGGCCACAGTTATGAGAGTTATATGGCTTAGCGTACATTCCCAATGACCAGTCCATATGTATTTGGTACCTGACTTTAACATTCTACTATCTATCCATCTCCATGAGTTTAAAGTTCTATATCTAACTCAACATTCATACTAACTTGCAACACAATTTTAAAAGCATCTTCTTAGATCTATAACACTCTCTTGACTCCTAAACAACTCAAAATTTAATTATGAGACTCTAGCTATCTGTTCTTCAACCACCTCAGAGACCTGAGAGGGATAAATAAATCTGATTTTATAGGAAGTACAGGGCCTGCAGCTTTCAAAACTAAGAAATGACATACCAGTGGCTGCCTGGACAGTTCCCATTTTCTCTCCATACATTACAGCATCGATCTTCAGTCATTTGGCCCCGTTTCTCTGACAGACATTGATTGTAGAGCAGGAATTATGAAGGACTTGCCTACCCTGTCTTGGCAGAGCTAGGCTGTCGACTTACCTGCTTCCAGGTTTTGTCCTTTTTGGACAGCAGTCTGTCTACAGTTGAAGCAAGGGGTTTTTCATGCCAAGAGAAAGGCTTACCACCAATTCAACCATCTCCCACTGGATATTCTTCAATGCTCATCTTCTACTTGGAGTAGAATAGGGGGTGCTGTCAGGAGCTGACATGTCTCGATATCAAAAAATCTTAAGAAAACATCTTTGAATGCCATATTCTGCAGATCTCTTGAGGTTTTGGAAGATGTCCTATCTATCTCTTACATTTAGATAAGCAAATGTTGCTTGTCTCTTAGCAACTTGATTTCTGAGTAGCTTAGAAAATAACTGTGATAGACTGTCACAGTAACTAACAAAATGACATGCTTGCATGACTATTAGTTTCCATTTAATTATCCTAAACAGTTTATGACAGTTGGTAGCTAGAGACCAAAACTTTATATTTCATTTTTAAGCATTACTAGGTACAATACCTTTAAGAAGCGTTACCTTTAATTTTGTATCAGTATACAAAGATCAATACCAATGTGGCCAAATATAATCTTAATTTTGTATCAATATACAAAGATCAATACCATTGTGGCCAAATATAATCTTAATTTTGTATCAATATACAAAGATCAATACCTATGTACCCCAATACAATCTTAATTTTGCAACAATATACAAGGGTCAATACCATTGTGGCCAAATATAATCTTAATTTTGTATCAATATATAAAGATCAATACCGATGTAGTCCAATACAATCTTAATTTTGCATTAATATACAATGATCAATACCAATTTAGCCAAATATAATATTAATTTTGTATCAATATACAAAGGTATAAGGCCATATTCAATAATCTGTCCTTTTTTCTTGATCTTTACTATGTCTATGTCCCATTTTTCTCAAGTCTGTTCACTCCTACATAGGAGAGAAAGAAGGATACAGAAAAAAAAAAGAGAGAAGTCCCTGGGTCTAACCTCCAAAACCCATTTAACAAGACTATTTAACAGCTTGTAGTCTTTTCCCCTAAATAACAAAATTTTCTATTATCCATCAAATAACAAAAGGGGGGGGGAACACCCTCCCCACCTTCTGGGGATGGGACGTTGTTCTCTTAAAATGACTTCCTGCTCCCTGTACTTCCTATAAAATCAGATATATTTATCCCTCTCAGGTCTCTGAGGTGGTTGAAGAACAGATAGCTGAGTCTCATAATTTAATTTTGAGTTGTTTAGGAGTCAAGAGAGTGTTATAGATCTAAGAAGATGCTTTTAAAATTGTGTTGCAAGTTAGTATGAATGTTGAGTCAGATATAGACCTTTAAACTCATGGAGATGTTTAGATAGTAGAATGTTAAAGTCAGGTACCAAATACATATGGACTGGTCATTGGGAATGTACGTTAAGCCATATAACCCTCATAACTGTGGCCTAATTACCTCTGTTGTACTGTATTGTATTTGTTATTATAAGAGAAAGAGCCATTTGTTGGACTGAAAGGGGAAACTGTAGGAGGAAATAAGATATACCTTAAACTTAAAAGAAAAAAAAAGGGAAGAGGATGGGGGCGTTGAGGGTGGGAAGGTGGGACTGGAGGGGGAATAGGGAGGGGACTGTGACTGAGATGTAACTTGAAGAAATAAAAAATAAAGGAAAAAAAAATGACTTCCTGCTGATTTGGGACGTTGTAAACCTGTTTGGAGCCCAGATAAGAATGGAAAAATGGTACCAGCCTGGTCTACAAAGTGAGTCCAGGACAGCCAGGGTTACACAGAGAAACCCTGTCTCAAAAAGCCAAAAAAAAAAAGAATGTAAAAAATGTTAATAGAATCATTTGATGTCCAGTCCTTTTGTGCTCAGCTACTTAGATGTCCTAAGAAGTTCGTAGACAGAAGCTGATCTTCAGGGCTTTAGTGGAGTTCTGGCTGGAGCAGTCTGTGGAGCTGAACGATCTTAGTGATTTTGAGTTGTTGTAGTTGTAGACTTTTGAGGAAACAGCTATTGAGGAAGTCTGCAAGGCTGGGTCATCTGGGCCACTCGTCTTCTTTGGTGTCTGATCTGTTTTCTGCTGAGGTTTCCGTTGTCCAGTTGTCCCTGGATTCCTTGAATGGATGCTTTAAATCTCCTAAAAGATAAGAACAGAGCCCTGCCCTAATCCTAACTCTGGGACAATTACCTTTTTGGGGGGGGGGTCAGGTAATATTTTTCCTGGAGCAAATTTGGTTTTTTGACAATATATAAAGTATTACCTTTCAATACGGATTAAAGAAGAAATTATTTTGATATTTTGGAGCTAAATAAACCTTTAGTGTATATATTTTGAGATCTCAAAGGACAATTTGTTTGAATTGCAGCATGCCTCTTGTAAGTAGCTTTTAAACTTAAATCCTTCCAAATCCTATGTGCCTGTCTCTGCATTCTAAGTATTGGGATCAAAGACGTGTGGTTCCCAATTTATAGGATTAAATATGGGCTCTACCACCCCTGAATCAAAGTTTTTCTCTATTTAGAGCTTGTTTTGTATCAGGCTGACCTTGAGCTCTGAGATCTGCCTGTTTCTGTCTCTAGTGTGTTGGGATTAAGGGTCTGAACCATCACCACCCTGTTCCTTGTAACTCTAGAATTTATAAGACAACTAACTCTATAGTGATCCTCCTGTCTATGCTGGAAGTAAAGGCATGGGCTAACACCATGCCTTTCATGTATTTTACCTTAGCTCTAAGTTTTTTCATCTCTTGGAGGTTTGTAAAACCAGGTTGAACAGCTATAATCTTTAATTTATTTACAGTGTTTTAAACCTGTTACCTGCTTTTTAATGCCAAACCATGGAAATATCCTATACCTCTACAAAAAAACAAAAAAACAAAAAAACAAAAAAACAAAAAACTTTTAAGCTGCTATCAAGTTTGTGTAATCTATGTGGCCACCTGCAGTCTAACATTCTAATCTGAAATTAAGGCCATTTTCCTTTGATACCAGTAAGGCAAGTATACCTTTGGTAAATTATAGTTTGAAAATTTTATATTGTATTTTTATTATATTTTTAAGCTTATTAACTTTTTTCTTTAAAAAGTATTATTTACTTCTAAAACATAGTTTCCTCCCTCCTCCCCTCCTGGCCCCTCACTTCCTCTCTCCTTCCCTTCCTCCCTCCCTCCTTGTTCCTCTACTTGGTACTCTCCTTCTCCTCAGATGAGGTGGGCCCTCACATATCATACTCCCTCAGATCTTACATCATGTGAGGGCCAAGAGCTTCCACTTGTACTGGAGCTTGATAAGACACACCATCTAGGGTGTGGTGTTCCACTAACCTGCAGCAGATTCCATGACTCACTGGTGGGTAGAATTTTTCCTAGCATAGATATGGTAGGTTCCTATCTATTTGGGTGTATGGGTTGTAGGATAGTTATCCTATGATGTATGGTTACTATCCATTTATAAGGGAATACATACCATGTTTATCTTTCTGGGAATGCTTCAGCTCACTTAGGATGAGCTTTTCTAGTTCCATCCATTTGGTTTCGAATTGCATGATTTCCTCATTTCTGATAGCTGTGTAGTATTCCATTGTGTAAATGTACCACAGGTTTTTTTTTTTTTTATCCATTCTTCAGTTGAAGAACATCTGGGTTGTTTCCAGTTTCTGGCTATTACAAATAAAGCTGCTATGAACATTGTTGAGGCAATGTCCTTGTGGTTTCGTTTCAAATCTTTTGGATATATGCCCAAGAGTGGTATGGCTGGGTCTTGAGATAGATTTATTCCCAATTTTCTAAAATATCTCCAGATTGATTTCCAAAGTGGTTGCACAAGTTTGCAGTCCCACCAGCAATGGGGGAGTGCTCCCCTTTCTCTACATCCTCGCCAGCATGTGCTATTATTTGAGTGTTTGATCTTAGCCATTCTGCCAGGTGTGAGATGGAATCTCAGAGTTGTTTTAAGTTGCATTTCCCTGATGACCAAAGATGTTGAACATTTCCTCAAATGCCTCTCGGCCTTTAGAGATTCCTTTTCTGTGAATTCTCGGTTTAGCTCTGTACCCCATTTATTGATGGGGTTATTTGATTTTTTGGTGTTTAATTTCTTCAGTTCTTTATATATTTTGGATATTAGCCCTCTGTCAGATGTTGGGTTGGTGAAGATCCTTTCCCAGTCTGTAGGCTGCCGTTTTGTTCTAAGGACAGTATCCTTTGCCTTACAGAAGCTTTCAATTTTATAAGGTCCCATTTATTGATTGTTTGTTTTAGTGCCTGAGATATTGGTGTTCTATTCAGGAAGTTGCTACCAGTGCCAATGAGTTCAAGGCTTTTCCCCACTTTCTCTTCTGTTAATGTTAGTGTGTCCGGATTTATGTTGAGGTCCTTGATCCACTTAGACTTAAGTTTTGTACAGGGTGATAAGTACGGATCTATTTGCATTCTTCTACATGTTGACATCCAGTTAGACCAGCACCATTTATTGAAGATGCTTTCCTTTTTTCCATTGTATGTTTTTGGCTTCTTTGTCAAAAATTAAGTGACCACAGGTGTGTGGGTTTATTTCTGGGTCTTCAATTCGATTCCATTGGTCAACTGGTCTGTTTCTTTACCAGTACCATGCTGTTTTTATTACTATTGCCCTGTAGTACAGCTTGAAATCCGGGATGGTGATATCTCCAGATGTTCTGTTACTGTGCATGGTTGATTTAGCTATTCTGGGTCTTTTGTTATTCCATATGAAGTTGAGAATAGTTTTTTTTCCAGATCTATACAAAACTGAGTATTTGGATAGGAATCACATTGAATCTGTATATTGCTTTTGGTAAGATGGCCATTTTTATTATGTTGATCCTACCTATCCATGAGCAGGGGAGATCGTTCCATCTTCTGATATGTTCTTCAATTTCTTTCTTCAGGGACTTGAAGTTCTTATCTTACAGGTCTTTCACTTACTTGGTTAGAGATACCCTCAGGTATTTTATATTAGTTGTGGCTATTGTGAATGGTGTTGATTCCCTTATTTCTTTCTCAGCCCATTTAACTTTTGTGTAAAGAAGGGCTACTGATTTTTGTGAATTGATATTGTATCCAGCCACCTTGCTGAAGGAGTTTATCAGCTGTAGGAGTTCTTTGGTGGAATTTTTGGGGTCACCTATGTATACTATCATATCATCTGCATATAGGGATACTTTGACTTCTT
>CAJQZJ010033923.1:795514-824680 GCA_907164525.1 Lophiomys imhausi
CAGTTCTATGGATGTCTCGGATTGGATTTTCTTCATTGCTTCAACTTTCCTTTTCAGGTCTTCCATTCCTTTAAGCGCTTTATTCATTTCCATCACCTCCTTTGCAGTACTTTGTTGTTGCTCTCTGAGGTATTTGATTTCCTCCCTTAGGCCTTCTGTTATTAATATAAGCATAGGATTAATGTCATTTTCCTTTGTTTCAATCATGTTCGGCTGTCCAGAGTTGTCTGTAGCATTATTGCTAGGATCTGGAGACATCCTGTTGTTTTGGGTTTTTTTTTTTACCATGTTCTTGTACTGATCTTTTGTCATCCTATTGACCCAGGTGTTGTCTGTTTCTTTTGTCAGCTGACCTTGGTGCTCAGGAAAACTCCCTGCCCTGGGGGTTGGCTGATCCTGAGATCCTGGTGTGTACCTCCAGATAGCAGGCAGGTTCCTGTAATAGACGGACTGGCTCTCAGAGAGGAGGGTGGTTGCCGCTCTCCTCAACTGCTTGTGACCCAATTGGACCAATATAGAGGGGATTGGAGTGGGGAGAGGGCTAGCCTCTGAGGACCTGGGAGCTGGCAGGTCTCCTCAGAAAGGGAGGTAGAGCTGTGGTTGGGTCTGTGTTCTCCTCTCACTGACCCAGTCGTTCTGGCTCCCCAGCTAGGCTGACCATGCAGGCAGGGAGCTCAACCCACAATGGGTGCCAGCCTCAGTGTGCCTGTTGCTGACTGCCTCAGATGCTTGGGTGCTAGGGTGAGTGACCCACCCACCCCAGTATTTGTGGCAGGCTCTGTTTGCAGTCAGTCTTGGCTCCTAATTGCTTTGCTGTGACTGGGTTAGGTCTTTGCCTCTCTGCCACAGTGAACACTGTGCTGCCATGTTGGAAACTCCGGCAAAAAATATCTCACCTTTGCTTTTGTGGTGCGGCTGTTTTTCCCTCTTGCATGTACAGGTCCGAGTGCAGGCTGTATATCAGGCAGACAGGCGGGGCCACTGGTCTGTGGCTGGAGCAGTGGGCTGGATCTGATCCTGGGCTAGATCTCCTCTAGCTGGAGCTCCTCTCCAGACTGGTGACGGAGCTGGCTGATCTCAGGGTGGTGTTCCTGGGAACTGCGTGGGCTGTTTTACCTGGTGACCGGCCTCAATGTTCGCCGTCTGTGTTTCACTGTCAACTAGGGGACCTCACATTCACTCCACAGTGACTAATCTCATTCACCTACTACTCATGCACTGCTCTATGGTCGGTGCCATCTTGGATCTCCCCAGCTCTGGTGTTCTTAACTGTCGCTTATGTTGACAGTATCTGTAAATGCTTATCCAGACCGCACCAGCATCTTCCAAGGATAACTACTTTCTCAGCACTCTTAAGTTTTCTTGATTCTTCTTGTCTCTTTACTAATTCTCCCTGGAAAGGGGTGGAATTGATCTTCTGATCTTCAATTTGAAGTGACCTGGATTCTCTCTTCCTAATAGGTTTTGTCAAAATGTAAAAGGTCTTGTGTTGTATGCTATCTTTGTAAAGAGGAGTTATTCTTGTTCTTTAACATTTTTCTTCACTTTGGCTCTTTAAGCAATTGAATTAGTTGTTCTCAGTTGGAATCCCCTGCAGCTGTGGATGTCAGAGCTCACGTGACTTGCCTTTCACTCCATCGATGAGTGGATGGCAGGCAAGTGCATGTCTGCATTGCAGTTTCAGAAAACAACACAATATACTTCAGCCATGGCCCTCCTCAGCACTCAATTGTATAAACATATGTCCATTCATTTTCTCTTTTTTGTTTGTTTGTTTGGTTGGTTAGTTTTTCAAGACAGGGTTTCTCTATGTATCTCTGGCTGTACTGGACTCACTCTGTAGACCAGGCTGGCCTCGAACTCACAGAGATCCACCTGCCTCTGCCTCCTGAGTGCTGGGATTAAAGGAGTGTGTCACCACACCTGGCTTTGCCCATTCATTTCATACACCAGTTCCTTACAGAACACAAACACTTGTTTTATAGAAAAGCTACTTAATCAACAACTAAACTAAGAAGTAAGGTTTTAAAAAATATTTCTTTTCTTTTCTTTTTATATCTATTTTGTGTACCTGTATGTATGTGTAACACATGTGTGCCTGGTGCCCAGATTGGTCAAAAGACGGTGTAAGATTCCCTGAGACTGGAGTTATAGACAGTTGTGAGCCACCATGTGGGACTGAACCTGGGTCCTCTGCAAGAGCAGCAAGTGCTCTTAACAGCTGAGCCATCTCTCCAGTCCTAGAAATAAGTTTTTTAAAGTGTGGACCTAGTCAGGAGTGGTGATGAATTCCTTAAATCCAACACTTAGGAGGCAGGGAGATCTCTATGAGTTTGAGGCCAGCCTGGTCTACATAGTGAGTTCCAGGCAAGCCAGGGATGCAGAGCTACACCTTTAAAAAAAATAAATAAACAAATAAATGTGCTCCTATGTTCTAAAGCTATTCTAAAGCAGGGTGGAACAGTGTGCACAGCTGGCTAGATTTAGCATAGCTGATCCAATCAGTCCTTGAAGCTTGGTAACAGGTTTTAGATCAATGATCTTTGTGCCTTGTGATTTCCTCCTATAACTATAGCTCTTGTATGTGTTGGAGAAAGTTAAAACTAGATAGTTAGGAAATTGAGTTACACATTGTTTTGTGATCCATCAGACAGCACATTGAATCATTGCTCACCTTACAGCAATGGGTTTGCTGGTGGGTAGGCAGGCAGAAAGGACGATGGTCAAATATATAAACACACACACACACACACACACACATATATATATAATACACACATATATAATGTATTTTGTGAGAGTATGTAGGATGCTGGGAGTAGAACCCAGGGTCTTGTGATTGTGAGCCAAATGCTCTACCACTGAGCTACATGCACATCCAAGAAAATATAATTTTTAATATTAGAACTCTGTACTGGAAAGGAGCCTTAGTTATCAGTGGCTTTATGATGCAAACATAAAAACAAACATGGAAAATGTGTCCTAGTTTTCTTTCTGTTGCTGTGATAAATCTGGCTAAAAGCAACTGGGCATGGGAAGGTATTGAACCTATAAATCAGGGCAGGAATTCAATCAGGAACTGAAATAGAAGCCATGGAGGAACACTGCATATTGGCTCGATTTCTACCTTGACCTCCTGCTAAGCTAGCTTTCCAATACAGCCCAGGACTCTCTGTCTAGGGATGGTGACCCCCAACAGTGGACTGGGCCCTCCTATACCAATTAGCAATCAATAAAATGCCATTACAGGCTAATCTGATTGAGGCACTCCCCCAGTTGAGAGGAGAACTTACTACTATTATACTGCTAAATGGATACAGTATTAAACCAACTTCTTTAGAATTGACTTATCATTATAACTATAAATACATCAAACCTTTAAAGTATTGGAATTTTTTAAAGACTCTGGGTCTTTTAAAGTTGCCTTGTATTTATATCATGATATTAATATGAGCTTGTGGAGATAAACAATAAAGGAAAGGCTGTGGCTTAAAGTGATGTGTTTGTGCATCAAGTTGTCAAGGTGTGAAGTCTCCTAGTTTCAGCTCTCAACTTCACATAGCCTAGAGTTATTTTCTGGACACAGCTGGGCAACTGCTTTATAGCCATTGTGAATTCACATACATGCACAAGATAATAAAATCAGGCCAGATAAAATCCTAGCGGAGAAGAGGAGCTGGATGTGAAGACCCACCCCTATAAGAGTAGTTATTGGTAATTTAAAGCTGCTTGAAGAGGGAGAGTCAATTTTCTTTAAGGGTATATTTTCTCGTAGGTAGACCACACTCCAGTGGAAGGCCACACATCAAAGAATATATAGGCAGAATAAAATTGACCTGAAAAGGTGCGAGAGAGAGAGAGAGAGAGAGAGAGAGAGAGAGAGAGAAAGAGAGGACAGTAAGTTGGGTATGTAGGGAGGAGGTAGATCTTGGAGGAGTAGGAGGAGAGGAGTGGATATGTTCAAAACAAATTGTATGAAATTCCCAAACAACTTTTTTTTAAATGGGAAAAGATCCAATGTCTCTTTAAAATATCCAAAGTATGTTAACTGTAGGTTCCTATAAAATAAAAGTCAAATTCTTTCTAAGGGAAGAACCAGGGCTTAAAAAGAATCACACTTAAGCAAAGTCTAGCAGTGTAGCTCAATGTCTGACATCTGGGACTCATTTAAAATCATTTGGCTCTAAAAGGCTTGGGCAGCTCCACTTCTGCCTTCAGCTCTACCACCTGCAGCACACACGGCTTGTCTCACAGGCTCGGGTGGACTGTACTCCATACCTGCCTCTGTCCCTGGTTCTCATTCCTCCCCTAGTCCTGGCATCTCCAATATGCTGGGGTCTCTGTTGAAACTGAGCCTGCACCTTTACCTATGGCCTCTCAACCTCTCTTCAGGGGCTCTAACCACACTAACCACTCTAATCCAGGCCTCACTTACACTCCATGACCCCCTCAATCTTGTACCTTTCATGCTTTCAAAACCAGTAACACATGGGAGAGATTTACATAATCCCTAGCTCAGCTGCCAGCTTGAGATACAGGTATCCCTGCCCTCCCAGCTTCTGTATGCACTTCCCATAAGATTTTTGCCTCAGGGATGCTGGCTGGTCTCTTCTAAATCACAGCTGGCTTCTTAGTACAGCTAACTACAACCACAGATCCTAAATCCAAAATATCACACAAACAGCCCTCATAGAGTCTTTGCTTGCCTTTGAAACTTCACAGCCAGGCCTCTATTGAATGTATGTCTCTCAGCATAACAGTCTTCTAAGGTCCCACAACAGTGCCTCAAGATCTGAGCACCAATGGTTTTTCTGTCCCCCAATTCAAACACTTCCACAATCTTCCAGTAAAACAACATGGTCAATTCCAATCCAGCAACACTCACTTTCCCTGGTACCAACTTCTATTCCCATTTGCTCCCTTTTGCTATGATAAAGCACTCTGGGTAAAAGCAACTTTGGAAGAAATGGTTTATTTGGATTACACTTTCAGATCACAGTCTGTCACTAGTCAGAAAAGTAACTCAGGAAGGAACAGAGGCAGAAGCCACAGGGGGAACCTGCTTACTGGATTGCTTTCTTGTTCCTGCTCTGCTAGCCTTGCACATCCCAGGGCCTCCTGTCTAGGAAGCGTGCCCTTAGTGGACTGGGCCCTCCTGTGTCAATTAGCAATCAAGAAAATGTCCCACGGACATTCCCAAATACCAATGTGGTTGATGCTCTTTCCCACCAGAGACTTCGCCAGGCAGCTTTGGCATGTGCCCAGTTGAGTGCTGTTGCTAACTAGAAGCGAGTAAAGACAGATCTGGTGTGTTATGAATAGCTTTCTGATTTAATGTAGTTCTCGTTAAGAGTAAGGCAGTTCACAGATAATGTCACCTTGTATTTTGTTAAATAGCCATCACTTTGGGGAAAAATATGGTATATTGCTTAGATGTAGGTTTCTAGCTTTCAAAATTTTACATTAAATGTTTATGTATTATAAGAAACTACAGTATTATTTTGATTAGTCTGAATGTTTTCATTGAAATAAATCTCAAGGGGGGATCCAAGATGGTGGCGGCCAGCGCGGACGTGTTTTGATTTCGGGGTCAACAGTCACAAGGCAGCAAGTGTTGCAGGATGCTGTACAAAGGGCACGACCCCTTCTAAATCTCACCCAGCTACACAGGGACACAGAGATCCCTGGGTAGGATGCCCCTTCCAACTCTCAGACAAACTAGGAAGCCTCTGGACCCGGGAATCAGGATAACCCATCCCCAAAAAGGAGAGACCCCCGGTAAGTTCCAACCTAATACCCAGTTGGCAGATTCAGAAACCACGCAGAGATAATCCCCACCCTGCTGGGCACTCCCAGGTCTCACACAGATGATCCAATTATCTGGCTAAAGGTTGCGACCTTTGGAAGTGAGTGGAGATCCGCTGCAAAGTGCCTTTAGACCACAGTTTGTAGTCTGTGACGTCACTGGCCAGTTTCCAAGCCACGGGAGTGGCAAGGCTACTGGAGCTGAACTGCAGATTTACCCGCTACAGGAACCAAACACGGGTAAACTGCGAGATATTTGAAACTGTCGTATATCGGACTTTTGTGCTAGTACGGGCCCTTCTGGCGGGGAACCAGAGCTTACTTGTACACAGCTCTGCCACCTGGATTAGTTAGGTCTCCACCTGGGAGGCGGGGCTGAATGACTCACCTCATAGGGGTGGAGTAAGGCAACTCTACTCCTACACCACAGCACCCCCTTTGGACCCAAGTCCAGAAGACAGCAAAAAAAATTCCACATGGCCAGAGGCCCCAGACAAAAAAAAAAAAACCAGAGCGAAATGTCTCCAACAAAAGAAAGCAATGCTATTCCACCCAGCCCGAACCACCTCATCACAACTGAAACACATGAAAACAATGACAATTCTACATTATGGAAAGTGATAGAGTCCCTTCAAGAAGAACTTAAAACTATGAAGGAATTCAAAGAAGCCACAATTTTACAAGTCAAAACAACGAATAACATCATTAAAGAGCTCCAAGCCAAGGTGACCCAGCTTGAACAGGAAAAGGATAAAGCAATGAAAGATCTCCAGACAAAAACAAGCAAACTGGAGAAGGAAATGTACAAAACGAACACTACCATTCAAGACATGAAAATAGAAATGGAAACAATAAAGAAAACACAGTCAGAGTTAAAAGAGGAAATGGAGAATCAAGAGAAGAGAACAGGAACTACAGATGTGAGTATGAAAAATAGGATGCAAGAGATGGAAGACAGGATCTCAGGCATGGAAGATTCGATGGAAGAAATCAGTACAACATCCAAAGAAAATGAGGAAGCTAAAAAATCTCTCACCCACAACATCCAAGAAATCAAGGACTCAATGAAAAGATGGAACCTAAGAATTATAGGCATAGAGGAAAGAGAAGACTCCCGACTCCATGGTCCAGGAAATATCTTCAACAAAATCATAGAAGAAAACTTCCCAAACCTAAAGAAAGAGATGCCAGTAAAAATCCAAGAGGCTTACAGAACACCAAACAGATTAGATCAGAAAAGAAACTCCTCTTGCCACATAATAATAGAAACTTCAAATGTAGAGAACAAAGAAAGGATATTAAAAGCTGTAAGAGAAAAAGGTCAAGTCACATACAATGGCAGACCCATCAGAATCACACTTGACTTCTCCTCAGAAACTTTAAAAGCTAGAAGGGCCTGGACAGATGTCCTACAAGCCCTGAGAGAACATAGGTGCCCAGCCAGACTACTATACCTAGCAAAACTCTCTATCAACATAGAAGGAGAAAACAAGATATTCCATGACAAAATCAAATTTAAACAATATCTCCTCACAAACCCAGCCCTACAGAAGATCCTAGAAGGAAAATTCCAACACAGAGAAGATAACTACACCCAAGAAAACAGAGGAAATAGAAACCTCCACAGCAACTAAACAAAAAAGAAACACAAGACAGCCAGTTATACCAAAATAATGGGAAATAACAACCCCTGGTCACTAATATCCATCAATATCAATGGACTCAACTCGCCAATAAAAAAACACAGACTTACAGACTGGATCCATAAACAAGACCCATCTTTTTGCTGTATACAAGAAACACATCTCACTATTGAAGATAAACACTATCTCAGAGTAAAGGGCTGGGAAAAGGTTTTCCAAGCAAATGGACCCAGGAAACAAGCTGGAGTAGCCACCTTAATATCAAACAAAGTAGACTTCCCATTGAAGTTAATAAAAAAAGACAGAGAAGGGCATTACATACTCATTAAAGGAAATATCCACCAAGAGGTCATCTCAATATTGAACATCTATGCCCCAAATACAAAGGCACCTACATTTATAAAAGAAACGCTTCTAAAACTTAAATTGCCCATCGATCCAAACACTTTAATAGTGGGAGACTTCAACACCCCACTCACAACGATGGACAGATCATCAAGACAGAAGCCAAACAGAGAAATAATGAGTCTAACAGAGATCATGAACCAAATGGACCTAACAGATATCTACAGAATGTGTCACCCAAACACAAAAGAATACACCTTCTTCTCAGCACCTCATGGAACCTTCTCCAAAATCGACCATATAGTTGGACACAAAGATAGCCTCAACAGATACAAGAAAATTGAAATAACCCCTTGTATCTTATCAGACTAGCATGGAATAAAGCTGGACTTCAATAGCAAAAGAATCAACAGAAAGTCTACACTCACATGGAAATTGAACAACTCTTTACTAGAGGACCACTGGGTCAGGGAAGAAATAAAGAAGGAAATCAAAGACTTCTTAAAATCCAACGAAAATGAAGATACAACATACCCAAACCTATGGGACACAATGAAAGCTGTACTGTGAGAAAGTTCATAGCACTAAGTGCCTTCAAAAAGAAAATTGTGACAGCTCATATTAGCGAATTAACAGCTAAACTGCGTGAATTGGAAAAAAAAGAAGCAAACACTCCCAAGAGGAGCAGAAGGCAGGAAATCATAAAACTTAGGGCTGAAATCAACAACTTAGAAACAGAAAGAACTATACAAAGAATCAATGAAACCAAGAGTTAGTTCTTCGAGAAAATCAACAAAATAGACAGACCCTTAGCCAAATTAACTAAAAGACAGAGGGAGAAAACACAAATCAACAAAATCAGAAATGAAAAGGGAGAAATAACAACAGACATTGAGGAAATCCAGAGAATATTTGGATCCTACTTTAAAAATCTATACTCCACCAAATTTAAACTTAAGTGAAATGGACAATTTTCTTGATAGATTCTACCTACCGAAGCTAAATCAAGATCAGATAAACAGATTAAACAGCCCTATAACCCCTAAGGAAATAGAAACAGTCATTAAAAATCTCCCAACCAAAAAAAGCCCAGGGCCAGATGGCTTTAGCATGGAATTCTACCGGACCTTCAAAGAGGAGCTAACACCAATACTTTTCAAACTCTTTCACAAAATAGAATCTGAAAGAACATTGCCAAACTCATTCTACGAGGCTATAATCACCCTGATTCCTAAACCACACAAAGACCCTACAAAGAAAGAGAACTTCAGACCAATCTCCCGCATGAACATAGATGCAAAAATACTTAATAAAATACTAGCAAACCAAATTCAAGAACACATCAAAAGTATCATACACCATCATCAAGTAGGCTTCATCCCAGGGATGCAGGGATGGTTCAACATATGAAAGTCTATCAACGCCATTCACCATATAAACAAGATGAAAGAAAAAAAATGACATGATAATCTCGCTAGATGCAGAAAAAGCATTTGACAAAATCCAACACCCCTTCATGCTAAAAGTTCTGGAGAGAACGGGCATACAAGGGCCGTACCTAGAAATAATAAAGGCAATATACAGCAGGCCAGTGGCCAACATCAAAATAAATAGAGGGAAACTTGAAGCATTTCCTCTAAACTCAGGGACAAGACAAGGATGTCCACTTTCACCATATCTCTTCAATATAGTACTTGAAGTTCTTGCTAGAGCAATAAGACAACTAAAGGAGATCAAGGGGATAAACATCAGAAACGAAGAAGTCAAATTATCCCTATTTGCAGATGATATGATAGTATACATAAGCGACCCCAAAAATTCCACCAGAGAATTCTTACAGCTGATAAACACCTTCAGCAAAGTAGCTGGATACAAAATAATTCAAAAAAATCAGAAGCCCTTCTTTATACAACAAACAAATGGGCTGAGAAAGAACTAAGGGAAACAAACCCCTTCACAATAGCCACAAACAACATAAAATACCTGAGGGTAACTCTAACCAAGCAAGTAAAGGACCTGTACAACAAGAACTTCAAGCCCTTGAAGAAAGAAATGGAAGAGGCCTTTAGAAGATGGAAAGATCTCCCATGTTCATGGATAGGTAGGATCAACATAATAAAAATGACCATCCTACCCAAAGCAATATATAGATTCAATGCAATTCCTATCAAAATACCAACACAATTTTTTTATAGACTTGGAAAGAGCTAGTCTCAATTTCATATGGAACAACAAAAAGCCCAGAATAGCTAAATCAATCCTGTACAATAAAAAAACATCTGGAGGTATTACCATCCCAGATTTCAAGCTGTACTACAGAGCAATAGTTGTAAAAACAGCATGGTATTGGTATAGAAACAGACCAGTAGATCAATGGAATCGAATTGAAGATCCAGAAATAGACCCATACACTTATGGCCACCTAATTTTTGACAAAGAAGCCAAAACGGCACAATGGAAGAAGGACAGCATCTTCAACAAATGGTGCTGGTCCAACTGGATGTCCATTTGTAAAAGAATGAAGTTAGACCCATACTTATCACCTTGTACAAAACTTAAGTCCAAGTGGATCAAAGACCTTAACATAAGGCCGGTCACACTAAATCTACTAGAAGATAAAGTGGGAGAAACCCTTGAACTCATTGGCATAGTTTACAACTTCCTGAACAGAACACCAACAGCTCAGGACTTGAGATCAACAATCAATAAATGGGACCTCATGAAACTGAAAAGCTTCTGTAAGGTAAAAGATACTGTCATTTGAACAAAACGGCAGCCTACAGACTGAGAGAAAATCTTCACCAACCCCACATCTGACTGAGGGCTAATATCCAAAATCTACAAAGAACTCAAGAAATTAAATGCCAAGAAACCAAATAATCCAATCAAAAAATAGGGGACAGAGCTAAATAGAGAATTCACAAAGGAGGAATCCCTAATGGCTGAGAGACACTTGAAGAAATGCTCAACATCCTTAATCATCAGAGAAATGCAACTCAAGATGACTCTGAGATTCCATCTCACACCTGTCAGAATGGCTAAGATCAAAAACTCAAATGACAGCACATGCTGGCGAGGGTGTGGAGAACGGGGTACCCTACTCCATTGCTGGTGGGAATGCAGGCTTGTGCCACCACTATGGAGGTCAGTCTGGCGATATCTTAGAAAACTTGGAATAGCTCTGCCACAGGACCCAGCCATACCACTTCTGGGTATACACCCAAATGCCTCTTCGCGGAATCATAAGGAAGTTTCCTCATCTATGTTTATAGCAGCCTTATTTGTATTAGCTAGAAACTGGAAACAACCCAGATGTCCCTCAACTGAAGAATGGGTTAAAAAAGTGTGGTACATCTACACAATGGAATATTATTCAGCTATCAGGAACAATGAAATTATGCAATTTTCAGCCAAATGGATGGAACTAGAAAAGCTCATCCTGAGTGAACTAACCCAGACTCAGAAGGACGCATATGGCATCTATTCACTTATAGTAGGATTTTAGCTATATAGTAGAAGGTATCGATACTACAACTAACACACCAAAGGGAACTTGGACATAGACTTCTTATTTTTTAATTTTTATTTATTTTTATATATTAGTTACATTTTTTTCTGTTTTTTAGTATTTTTTATCTATTGTATGCTTATTGGTTTGTTGGTTTAGTAGTTCTCTCTCCCAGGCAACGAGACAATTTTCACTGATGGTACTGCTTCATAGACCCCCAATGAATGAAGAGGCTCTTGGCCCTCATATGACCTCTCAACTGAGATGAGGGACTGTTATATAAGAACACCCCACCCCAGGGAAATGGGATGGAAGTTTTAGGAGGTAAAGAAAAAAAAATGAAATGTGTTGTTTCGGCCTTTTACTACTAATTGTAATAAACTGTTTAGGTTAATTAAGAAATGCAAACTAATGGTTATGCAAGCCGGTCATTCTGTTAGGTACTATGACAGCCTATTATAGTTACTTGCTAAGCTAATCAGAAGTAAACCTGCTAAGAGACAAGCAACATCTGCTTACCCTAATATAAGAGACAGATAGGGCCTCTTCAAAAACCTCAAGAGATCTGCAGAATATGGCATTCAAAGATGTTTTCGTAACTTTAGATTTTTTTATATCAAGACATATCAACTCCTGACAGCACCCCCTATTCTCCTCCAAGTAGAAGATGAGCATCGAAGAATCTCCGGTGGGAGATGATTGAATTAGTCGCAAGCCTATCTCTTGGTAGAAAAAGCCCCTTGCTCCAACTGTAGACAGAATGCTATCCAAAAAGGACAAAACCTGGAAGCAGGTAAGTCGACAGCCTAGCTCTGCCAAGACAGGGTAGGTAAGTCCTTCATAACCCCTGCTCTACAATCAATGTCTGTCAGAGAAACGGGGCCAAACGACTGAAGAGCGATGCTGTAATGTATGGAGAGAAAATGGGAATTGTCCAGGCAGCCACTGGTATGTCATTTCTTAGTATGAGAAGCTTCAGACCCTGTACTTCCTATTAAATCAGATATATTTATCCCTCTCAGGTCTCTGAGGTGGTTGAAAAACAGATAGCTAGAGTCTCATAATTAAATTTTGAATTGTTTAGGAGTCAAGAGAGTGTTATAGATCTAAGAAGATACTTTTAAAATTGTGTTGCAAGTTAGTATGAATGTTGAGTCAGATATAGAACTTTAAACCCCTGGAGATGGTTAGATATGAGAATGTTAAAGTCAGGTACGAAATACATATGGACTGGACATTGGGAATGTACGCTAAGCCATATAACCCTCATAACTGTGGCCTAATTACCTCTGTTGTACTGTATTGTATTTATTATTATAAGAGAAAGAGCCATTTGTTGGACTGAAAGGGGAAACTGTAGGGGGAAATAAGATATACCTTAAACTTAAAAGAAAAAAAAAGGAAGAGGTTAGGGGGTTGAGGGTGGGAGGGTGGGACTGGAGGGGGAATAGGGAGGGGATTGTGACTGAAATGTAAATTGAAGAAATAAAAAATAAAGGAAAAAAATAAAAGAAAAAGAAAGAAAGAAATCTCGACAAAATAAATGTCAAAAAATACACACACAAAACAAAAAAATAAAAATAAAAGCAAAAACAGATAAGATTGCACAAAGAAGGTTTCTGAGGGCCAGTGAAAGGATAAGGTTCATATGGAGGAAAGCGACCAAAAGATGTTATTTTTTTGTGTGGCAAAATTTTTATAATATTAGAACTTTCTGAGGTTTAGAACAAATTTCAGTTCATGTGGGCATTGATATAGAGTGAGGTTTTGTGATGTGCCTCAAAGGGTATTTGTTAGGCACTTTCAGAATGACAGGGGCACAGCTCACAGGTAGAACATTTGACTACAGGACTAGAGGTCCCTGGTTCAGCTCCAGGTTCCCTCTGACGAACTTTAGTTCTAGCATCCTGCAGTCAAGTTCAAGTCATCCTCATCTTGATTCATTGTATCTTCCAGACTGAGGGACCATTACAGAGAGTTGTGGAGGGAAACAGAGGCAGAATAGACAGACAGCTGTCTAGTCTATCGTCTTAACTGGGGCAGTAGAGTGTTCTAGAACTGGAAATGTGGTTTTAGAACATGATTATATTTTGTTTTGTTGTTTTGTTTGTTTGAGACAGGGTCTCACTATGTAAGTGTGGCTGTTCTGAAACTCACTGTGTAGACCAGGCTGGCCTTTAACTCATAGTGCCCCACCTGCCTTTGCTGCCCTGGTGCTCAAATTAAAGGTGAGTGCCACCATATCTGGCCATAGATCATGTTCTTTTTTGTTTAAATTTATTTATTTATTACTTCAAGTTATATCTCCACCATAGTGTCCTCGTTCCACCCCTCCCAGTCCTGCCCTCCCACCCTCTGGTCTTCAACAAGAACAGAAACAACAAAAAGCCTATACACACATGGAAACTGAACAACTCTTTACTGGATGACTACTGGGTCAGGGAAGAAATAAAGAAGGAAATCAAACATTCTTAAAATCCAACGAAAATGAAGCCACAACATACCAAACCTATGGGACACAATGAAAGCTGTGCTGCGAGGAATGTTCATAGCACTAAGTGCCTTCAAAAAGAAAATTGTGACAGCTCATATTAGGGAATTAACAGCTAAACTGGGTGCATTGGGGAAAAAAAGAAGCAAACATGGGAGCAGAAGGCAGGAAATCATCACACTTCGGGCTGAAATCAACAACTTAGAAACAAAAAGAATGAAACAAAGAATCAATGAAACCAACAGTTGGTTCTGCAAGAAAATCAACAAAATAGACAAACCCTTAGCCAAATTAACTAAAAGGCAGGGGGAAAAAACCCAAATCAACAAAATCAGAAATGAAAAGGGAGAAATAAAAACAGACATTGAGGAAATCCAGAGAATATTTGGATCCTACTTTAAAAATCTATACTCCACCAAATTTGAAAACTTAAGCGAAATGGACAATTTTCTTGATAGATTCCACCTACCGAAGCTAAATCAAGATTAGGTTAACAGATTAAACATTACCCTATAACCCCTAAGGAAATAGAAACAGTCATTAAAAATCTTCCAACCCCCCCCCCAAAGAAAAAAAAACCCAGGGCCAGATGGTTTTAGCACAGAATTCTACCAGACCTTCAATGAAGAGCTAATTCCAATACTCTTCAAACTCTTTCACAAAATAGAATCAGAAAGAACACTGCCAAACTCATTCTATGAGGCCACAGTTGCCCTGATTCCTAAACCACACAAAGACCCAACAAAGAAAGAGTACTTCAGACCAATCCCCCTCATGAAAAAGATGCAAAAATACTTAATAAAATACCAGCAAACCAAATTCAAGAACACATCAAAAGTATCATACACCATGATAAAGTAAGCTTCGTCCCAGGAATGCAGGCATGGTTCAACATACGAAAATCTATCAATGTAATTCACCATATAAACAAGATGAAAGAAAAAAATGACATGATAATCTCGCTAGATGCTGAAAAAGCATTTGACAAAATCCAACACCCCTTCATGCTAAAATTTCTTGAGATAACAGGCACACAAGGACTCTACCTAGAAATAATAAAGGCAATATACAGCAAACCAGTGGCCAACATCAAATTAAATGAAGAGAAACTTGAGGCATTTCCTCTAAACTCAGGGACAAGACAAGGATGCCCACTTTCGCCATATCTCTTCAATATAGTACTTGAAGTTCTTGCTAGAGCAATAAAACAACTAAAGGAGATCAAGGGGATACAAATTGGAAACGAAGAGAAGTCAAATTATCCCTATTTGCAGATGATATGATAGTATACATAAGCGACCCCAAAAATTCCACCAGAGAACTCTTACAGCTGATAAACACCTTCAGCAAGGTGGCTGGATACAAAATTAATTCAAAAAAATCAGAAGCCCTTCTTTATACAACAAATAAATGGGCTGAACAAGAAATTAGGGAAACAACACCCTTCACAATAGTCACAAACAATATAAAATACCTGGGGGTAACTCTAACCAAGCAAGTAAAGGACCTGTACAACAAGAACTTCAAGTCCTTGAAGAAAGAAATTGAAGAGGCCATCAGAAGATGGAAAGGTCTCCCATGCTCATGGATAGGTAGGATCAACATAATAAAAATGACCATCCTACCAAAATTAATATATAGATTCAATGCAATTCCTATCAAAATTCTAACACAATTCTTTTTGGACCTGGAAAAAGCTATTCTTAATTTCATATGTAACAACAAAAAACCCACAATAGCTAAATCAATCCTGTACAATAAAAAAACATCTGGGGGTATCACCATCCAAGATTTCAAACTGTACTATAGAGCAATAGTAATAAAAACAGCATGGTACTTGGTATAGAAACAGACCAGTGGATCAATGGAATCGAATTGAAGACCCAGAAATGAACCTACACACCTATGGTCACCTAAGTTTTGACAAAGAAGCCAAAACCGCACAATGGAAACAGGACAGCATCTTCAACAAATGGTGCTGGTCCAACTGGATGTCCACATGTAAAAGAATGAAATTAGACCCATACTTATCACTTTGTATAAAACTTAAGTCCAAATGGATCAAAGACCTTAACATAAGGCCAGACACATTAAATCTACTAGAAGAGAAAGTGGGAGAAACCTTCTAACTAATTGGCACAGGTGACAACTTCCTGAATAGAACACCAACAGCTCAGGACCTAACAATCAATAAATTGGACCTCATGAAACTCAAAAGCTTCTGCAATGCAAAAGACACTGTCATTCGAACAAAATGGCTGTCTACAGATTGGGAAAAAATCTTCACTAACCCCACATCTGATAGAGGGCTAATACCCAAAATTTACAAAGAACTCAAGAAATTAAATGCCAAGAAACCAAATAATCCAATCAAAAAATGGGGAAAAGAGCTAAACAGAGAATTCACAAAAGAGGAATTCCTAAAGGCTGAGAGACACTTGAAGAAATGCTCAGCATCCTTAATCATCAGAGAAATGCAACTCAAGACAACTCTAAGATTCCATCTCACACCTGTCAGAATGGCTAAGATCAAAAGCTCAAATGACAGCACATGCTGGCAAGGGTGTGGAGAAAGGGGAACCCTCCTCCATTGTTGGTGGGAGTGCAGGCTTGGGCAATCACTATGGAGATCAGTCTGGCGATATCTTAGAAAACTTGGAATAGCTCTGCCTCGGGACCCAGCCATACTACTTCTGTGTATACATCCAAATGACTCCTCACTGAATCACAAGGAATTTGTGTTCATAGCAGCCTTATTTGTAATAGCTAGAAACTGGAAACAACCCAGATATCCCTCAACTGAAGAATGGATTTAAAAACTGTGGTACATCTACACAATGAAATACTACTCAGCTATCAGAAACAATGAAATTATGCAATTTTCAGCCAAATGGATGGAACTAGAGAAGCTCATCCTGAGTGAGTTAACCCAGACTCAGAATGATGCACATGGCATCTATTCACTTATAGTCAGATTTTAGCCATAAAGTACAGGATAACTATACTATAACCAATGCACCAAAGGAAACATGGACATAGGCTTTTTCTTTTTCTTTTTCTCCCTGTTAATGAGACACTTTTCCCTAGTGGTGCTGCCTTGTGTATGCACCCCTTGTATATGCCCCAGTGTATGAGGAGGCTCTTGGCCCTCATATGACTGCTGAACTTGGGGGGGAGACCATTAGGTAGGGACACTCCACTCCAGAGGAGTAGGATGAAAGTGTTAGGGGGTAGAGGGTGGGAGGGAGGCATTGGGAGGGGTGGAAATAGGACAGTATGATGGAGATGTAACCTGAAGCAATAAATAAATTAATTTCTTTTAAAAAAAGAGAAACAAACTCAGACAAATATAAACAACATAGAAAAAAACATGGAAGTACAGACAAAAGTGAAAGTTGTTGAATGTGTGTGAATTCCAGAATGGTCTGGGGGTGTGATGATATGTGCCTATTCCCCAACCCCCATCTCCAGGCATTCTGATTTGTTAGAGCTGAGCTGAGCCTGAAAAGTTGAACTGTACAATGGCACCTTTCCTTCCTCCTATTATTTCACAGCAGTGTGTTGAGGGGGTTTAACTGAGGCAGGAAGACTCAACTTTAATGTGGGTTGGACCATAGTGAGCTGAGCATCAACCTACATCTCTGCTTCCTGTTTGCCAAGATAATATGACCACCTTCCTCATGTTCCCTTTGCCTTGCCTTCCCAGCATGATGGACTGTGTTCTCTTAGACTATGAGCCAAAATAAAGCCTTCCTTCAACTTGCTTTAGTCGGGTAGTTTGTGATAGTGAAGTGAAAAGTAACTAATACCGAGAGAGAGTTGAAAGAGTACAGAGAGATGAGACCTAAACAGTGGCATTGCTGAGTCTCTTCTGATAGCCATGGCTGAAGCCAGCCAGCATCCCCTGATATCATTGCCTAGGAGTTCAGCTGCTCAGACTCCAGCACAGGGCTTCTGTAACCTTACTGTGGTTTCAGAAATATTAACAGTGCCTTAGGACTAAAGCCAGTGGTCCCTCTAGTCCCTGCTCTCAAAGCTCTTGAGTCCTCTCCTGAATAGTGAGTGTCCTCTGCACATCTGTTGTCCCACCCCACTCACCTGTGTTCACTTATCATTTCAACATAGTTCTTTCTTTTCTTTCTTTCTTTTTTGTCTATGTGTATGTGTGTGCAGAGGACAAAGGGAGGAAACCTCAGGTGTTGTTTCCTAAAGTCCCTTCATTTTTTCATGTGCACAATACACACAAACACACACACACATACAGAGAGAGAGAGAGAGAGAGAAATTCAAAACTAGAAATTCAGAAAAGTGAGGATTCCATACAGGAGAGAAGTAGAAACAAAGGATGCACTGGTGAGGGTGAAGGAGTCTGGAGTCTACTGAAAAAAGAAATATTCATTACCTGATGATGCACATGTGGAAAATTGTTCTGAAAGATGTTTTAAAGAGAATCAACATTTATGGGAAATATAGATATTTAAAGAAAATAAAGCATCTGGGTAGAGGTGGCGCATGCCTTTAACCTCAGCACTCAGAAGTAGAGGTGGGTGGATCTTTGTGAGTTCCAGGCCAGCCTGGTCTACAGAGTGAGTTCTAAAGGATCCAGGACTGCATAGAGAAACCCTGTCTCGAAAAATGAAAAGTAAAGAAAGGAAGATTGTCACTGCCCTCAGGAAAACCAAACAGTTCAACACAAATTCTTATCCCTGCTTAGCATGATGTTCATAGTCACTATTAGCTATTCACCAAAATAACACAAAGGATTGAACTCAGAGTTGAGATATAGATGTATTGGAGAGTGACATGCTTGTCTACAAAAGGATGCTAATGATTTCTAAACTCGATTGCTTTCAACCTAATCACTTAATCCCACAGATACTAAAGTATCAGAAGAAACAACCAAAACTATGGAAAGTGGCTGCTTGTGTGTGGCAGGAGGACTATACAAATAATGTGCAGGGTTTTATTATAAGCTTTGAAACAATATTTGACTCTGAAAAATAATTGTGAAAGATACTTTGATATGAATACAAACATATTCAACAGTGGACACATTCGTGCAGTGAGATAAAGGTCACAGTAGAAATGTCTTCGTAGAGGCTCTTTGTGTTCCTCATTCTATGTTGTCCTCATGATGGTTCTCAGAACTCCTTCATTGTCCAATCAGGACCTGGGAAGTCTACTACCTACCTTCTCCAGCCACCACCCTTAGAATCTAATGCACAACAGATCCTTGGGTTGGAGAGATGTGTTCCCACGTAGGTATTTCAGGTGTCTCAAAAAAGTCAGGCATGGTACCATTCCCTGAGGTTTTGTGGTGTATAACATGAGGAAACATGGCATATAAATCCTAGAGCCCTGTAGTATTATACATATATATAATGTCTGCTGCTCCCACAGCCTGAAGAAAGGGGGAAGAATGTACAGACATGTGAGGAGGGTAGAGCTGGGGACTGGAGAAGGAGCTCTCTGGGTTGAGTTTGCAGAAGAATCAGTGATAGTCTTACTAACTCTCTAGAAATAAGTCTAAACTTCCAGTATATTGTAGGAATGCTATGTATGTGAATATAAAAGGTAATTAATAGACCCATATCATAGAGCAGTGGGTATAGCATCTAGCTTCTAACCAGTAAGGTCCCCAGTTCCAATCCGCGTGCTCCCTGCTGAGTGTTTTTGTTTCTCACAGAAGCTGTTGTCCATACTAATTTCTGCTTTTCTTTCATTTATTTCAGTTCTTCCGGACCTTTCCAAGGCAGAGCAAATAGCTATGGAAAGCCGGAAGGAGCCAAAGGGAGCCCCCTTTGTGTTAAAGCCATCCAAGTCACAGTCACTCCTGCTATGACCCAGACAGTCTCCTAGGAAGTGAATGTGCGACTCAGTTTGAATAAGAATGGTCCCCATAGGCTCATATATTTGAATGCCTAGCCATAAGGGTGTGGCACTATTTGAGAAGGATTGGGAGTTGTGGCCTTGTTGGAGTGGGTGTGGCCTTGTTGGAGGAAGTGTGTTACAGGGGGTGGGCTTCGAGGTTTAAAAATGTCCATATGGTGCCCTATCTTTCTCTCTCTCTTTGTCTCTCTCTTGCTCTCTCTGCCTGAGGATCAAGATGTAGCTCTCAGTTACTGCTCCAGCACCATGTGTGTTGCAATTCTGCCTGCCATAACAGTAATGGACTGCGCCTCTGAAACTGTAAACAAACCCCCAATTAAATGCTTGCGTTTATACAAGCTGCCTTGATCATGGCATTTCTTCACAGCTGTAGATCAGTGACTAAGGCAGGGGTGGGAGGAGCTGGTTCCTTCCTCTAGCAACTCTTCTCGAACCTCCCTCTCATTCCCCAGCATGGGCACTCATGTCCCACAGGCCTCTGCTCTGTCTCCTGCCACTTTTGTGACAATATGACTTCTGGATTTGTCTTCTATTTGAAAGAAGACTCTCTGAAGAATGAGGACAATTTCTTAGCTTTCTCTGGTGTTCAAATGGATGAGCAAACTCCTTGAGAGTTCACTTATCATTTCAACATGATTGAATGAATGAATTATGCAGTGGCAGAGTGAGCTCCCTTCTGAGCCCTGGGAATTATAAAGATGCAAACACAGGGCCCAAACCTTCCTGCAAGGAGACTGCAGGTCCCAGGGCTTGTTTTCCTTTTCTTGGTTCCCACTTACCATTTCCTTAAGACTTTAGCTATTCTTCCTTCATGCTTACTACTAGTGAGGCCTGAAGCTGTGGCCTAGGAAATGTTTCACCATGCTGCTGATGTTCAGCCACCAGGATGCAGAGAGTGTAGGAGAAAACGAAGAGCCCTGTGTGTGACTACTGGGAGTAGAAGACGGTTCAATTACTGTACAAAACTATTATTTCTCAAAAAGTTAGGTTGGGAGCTGGAGAGGTGGCTCAGTGAGGAAGAGAAATGGATGCTGTTCCAGAGAAACTGAGTTCAATTCCCATATGGTGGCTCGCAACCATCCATAACTCCAGTTCCTGGAGATCTGAAGCCCTCTGCTGGCACCAGGCAAACAATATGCTGCACAGACTATATATATATATGCAGGCAAAGCACCGATACATAAATAAAAATAAATACAATTTAAAAAGACTTCACATAGAATCACCATGTAATCCAGCAACCACACTCCCAGGTATATTGTAAAAGAGTTGAAGATAGGCACTCCTCAGATGCTTGTTCATGAATGTTCATAGCAGTATTCACAATAGCCGACATGGAAGCAGGCACCATGTCCACCCATGGGTAGATGAACCTGAGAATGTCATGCTGCAGAAAACCCATCCAGGTATACACACACACACACACACACAGAGTTATGCAGAGTATGACTCTTTTTAAATGAAACTCTTGGAATGGAAACCCATACAGACAGAAAACAGATTGGTGGCTTCCAGAGCATTGTGTGTAAGGAAATGGGGTGTGGTCACTAATAGTGCAGGGGTTCTTATGAGCTGAAGGAAAGCCTGGAAACCAGGGATCCCAGATGGTTGCCAACACTGTGAATGAACTGAACACCACTGAACTGCACACTTTAAAGGCTTAGTTTTATGTCATGTGAATTCCCCTTGATTTAATATAAACAGAGATGAAGCTACCGAGGAGAAGACTTTGATCAGGTTGGCAGAAGTGGGGCGCAGGGCCTGTGTGCACACTAGCCTTGAGCAGAAGCTTATCCTTGGTTGCTGGAAAGAGAGCAGGCCAGATGGGCTCAAATGTTGGGAAGTGAGCAGATGTCCTGGGACAGGTGGGGACAGCTTATCGCGTTGCCTGTGTTCTCTCGGTGCAGTCAGAGTGATGGGGAGAAGCTGCTGCAGGTTTGGGGAGAGAGGAAAAGCATGAAACGTTGATCGAAGAGAGTAGGGATGACACTGGGCTGGAGGCCGGCCAGGCAGTGCTGGGCCCCTGCAACTCTCTGGCAGGTGTCAGAAGTAAGAGTTTTCAAGATGAGGTTTTTCTGCAGCCATATTCAAGTGTAGGTGAGGAGCAAATAAAGAGACCAAACACAGAGAGTGACTTAGGGCAGGGCTTGTTCAGTAAAGGGAAAAGACATCAAGGGGACATGGGAATGGGGATATGATAGCAGACACTGAATGGAGGAAGAGGAAATGGGAACCTGAGTGGACAGGGACAGTATCGAGGGGATGGACTGTTATTTACACTAGCATGCCTTTCTCACACTCAAGCTTGTATGTGTGCAGAAGTCTTGACTTCTCAGCCTTTGGGATGGCCGTTTGTGGCTGGGGCATCTTGAGGCTCTAACTGGGCACCATGGCCTTGGATGTTCTTCTCTGTTTCCTTCTGGGGCTTAGAATTCATGATTGTCTTTCATACTATGCTGTGGGAAAGTCAGAAAGGTTTTTAAAAACTCCACCGGGACCCTGCAACCCCGATGTACTAGATGCCAGCCTGTCTGCTGTGGGGTGTGTATGCCCACATAACCCAGGTGCATCTTCTCTTCTCTTGAGCCAGGACTTGTCCAGCAGAGACACTTCTGGTATTTACTGCTCCAGCTGGGCTGATCTGTTCTATGACTCTGTGGGACAGTGTGCCCATCTTGTGCTTCAGGAGAGGTGTTGTGATTCTAAGTCAAATAATTCTTATAGAAATCTATCTAGGTTCAGTTAAGATCCTGCCTCAAACTAAAAAACAATTTGGGCGAGAATTGGAAAAATCAGAGGGGAGAAGATGGGCAACAAGCAAACCATACGCTGGAGAGAGGGATGGAGAGGGAAGAGAAGGTTGTAACAACCTCAGTGCCAGTGGAAGGTGCTAACTTGCTGTGAGATCAAATTTCCTTATTGAAACTTTCTTAGGATGCACAGAAATTCTGTTGGCGTTATAATGTAGATTAAATGGTGTCTATTAGAAACCCTCAACAAGATTGATGGTATGGCTTAGGGGTTAAGAACCTGACTGTAGAAGAGGTTCCTAGTTCAGATTTAGGTGCCCCCCCCCCCACTGGGAAGTTTGCTTTTAATGCCCTCCATACAGACAGTACTTCTTCAGGTAGTCTCATGCCATTGTTCTGTCAAGGGGCCACTAATAGAAGGTGGTAGGAGAGAAATAGAGGCAGAGGGGACAGGAAGGAGGCTAGTCTAATCATCTATTGAGCTGGAGCAGTGAAATGTTCCACAACCAGAAACGTGGTTCTAGAGTATGATCATGTTACTAAGCATCATGTGAACTTAGACAAGTTTGCTAAGTCATGGTCTTTTCTTTCAGGAATACAAATGGGAACTCAGATTAAAATAAATGTTTCCAAATGTGCCTGAGTTCCAGAATGATCTGAGAGTGTGACTTGGGCAGATTCCCTGATCTCATCTCCAGACTTTCTGATTTGTTAGGTCTAAACTGGGGCCTGAGAAGCTTAACTTTCCTGTAGCATCCTTCCTTATTTCATTCTCTCACATCTCTGAGACACCATATGATCTCCTAGAATAAGAAACCTAGCATCCACTTGTTAAGTAGAATAACCACACATGGTTATCAGTCTGGAATTTCTACCAATTGCATGGATTTGATGAGTGAATGTTCACACAAGTTAAAGCAAAGCAACACCTTTCTTCCTAGACAGGCAACAATAAATAACAGAACTTTAGGATTCATGGTGAGCAGGTTACCCAGGGTTCAGGAAACCTGCCCAGAGCAGATGGAATCTCCCTTAGGCATGCCCCTCTTTGTATCACAGTGGCAGTAGCCCAAGAGCCCACTACTCCACGGTTGTCCCTGTGGGGTTTGGAACACTGAGCTTTACAGGGTTCTAGGAGGGGTGGAAGCAGAGCCCAAGATGTCCCAGATAGCTCCTTGTCATTTGAGAGTGATGCATCTGCAGCTAACTGTACTATAAGCAACAAAGAGGGAAAGACTGTGTCATCTTAGGCCACCAGGGTGCTTGTTCTGCACCACTGGCTCATTCTGAATGCCTGCTTAGAATAGCATACTGCCTCCTCAAGTAAAGTCTTTGTTGGTGGAAGGACATTAAGGTTTGATGAAGGTTAGGAATAGGGGTGGGTTCAGTTTATAATGGAACCATCCCTACAGAAAGACAAAAGAAACACAGATGTTGATGTTACACTGATGTTTGTTAGAAACAGCTGAACATGTGCTCAGGCGCAGATAAAAATAGAATTTTGTGGGCAGGTAAAATGGTCAGTGATTCAAATCTATGTGCTTTCAAGCCCTTTAGTGTTTTACTTGTGAAAATTCTGTTTTATCTTTCAATTCCAAGATGCTGGAGTTCTACTGCAAGAGAAGAGGAAGAAATAGACAGTTTTGAGCTTCACTAGAAAGCTTTCAAGCTTCTATTAGCCACTGTAGGCTTTCCAGGCATGGCTCTGTTTCCTCCTGTGTACTAATCCTTACAGCCTTCTGTCTGTCTTTCTCTGCGGATGGTCTTGTCTCAACACACATGGCCACCATCTTTGGATATGTAGAGACTTTAGCTCTCTTTGAATTCCCATTCAGAAGGACGTCTTAGCCTGTGTCTATGTCTGAAGCAGAGCACATGGCTGCAGTTTCCATGCCCTGAGCTTTTCTGTAGAGAGTGAAGGAATGGGAACAGACTAGGGTGTTTGAAGTAGCACCATGATTTCTGGGAACCTGCTGTGACCTAGGAGGGAGTGCAGAGCACTCTGAGGCAGAGGGCTTGTAACCACCCTCCACAACTACACTTGGCCCTGTGTTCATGAACAGCCTCTGTAGCATGTGTGATGGCTAACTTTCCTCGTCAGTTTGACCAGATGAACAATTACATGAAAATATACCTTTGGGTGTCTTTTTCATTGTACCTTTCTAACAATATACAGTCTCACTCTTGTGAACACATTATCTCTCCTATAAAAGGGACTGCAAAAGACCAGCAGAGGGTGCTCTCTGAAATTCCAACTTTGGGTGAGACAGCCACTGGCCAGTCCCAGGTGCATCCACAAATACAGCTTGCTTTAATCGGTCAATCATGGATTTGTCTTTTCTCCTTGCAATTCTCAGGTTTAGCAGTGTCTATAAGAATGTTCCCTGAGAGGTTTAACTGAAGAGGGATGTATATGGATTATCGGAAGAGTGTGGCCCCAAGCCTGAATAAAACTGAGAAAATGATCTGAGCATACCATTCACCTCTGCTTCCTGTCTGTGGATGCCATGTGACCAACTAACTGCCTTAGCTCATGTTCCTGCTGACATGTTTGCCCCTCCCCATGATGCACTGAGTATCCTCAAACATAAGCCAAAAATGAATTCTTCCTCCCTTAATTTGCTTCTTGTCAGGTATTTGGTCACAACACCAAGAAAAGTAAGTAATCTAGAGACTGGTACCAAGGCGCAGGCTGTGATAAGCCTGACCACGAGCTCCTTAGGCCTTTGGAACTGGTTTGCAGGAGGAATGTGGAAGAGTTTGGAGATGTAGTCTGGAGAAGCCCTATGATCAGGGATTAATAGGAGTTCAGAAGGTCAGAATGCTGAGAATAATGCAAAGAGAAGCCCAGCTCATGAGGTTCCAGGGGAGAACAAGGAGGACAAGGACTCTATCAGAAATTGGGTTAGTGGACATTCATTCTACCAAATAATCTAGCTTTGCTCTGTGTCACTCTGTGTCCTGAGAACTTGAGTGGGGCTGAATTCAAAAGTAATGTACTAATTTGTCTGGTGGAAGAAAACTTAAACTGAATGGGATTCAAGCTGCATCATTGTGGGTGTTCATTGCTTGTACCCAGGTGAATAGTGTAAGAGAGAGCAGCAAGTGGAACAGAAAGAGAAAGGCATGCAGGGTGCCAGGGAAAGAAGTGCGATGAGTTTAGAATTGCAGGTGGTGGAGTGGGAAAGCAGTGGAAAGACATTAGCACCACCGAGAAGAAGACCAAAGCGTTCTTCATAGAGACAACTGGACAGGCGCTCTGAGAGCCAGACCCCACTCAGCACCAGCTTCAGCTTGGGAAAATGCCAACTCATTTCAAAAGAAAGAGCCTGAATTGAGAATGGTATCTGTGGTTTCTTGCTTAGAAGCAACTGCCTAGGGAAGTATTTTCTAACATTTATCCTGGAAAGCACACAGAGGCTGCAGCTCTTGTGGTCCAACAGGAGAAGACCTGGGGCTGGCAGCAGAACTTGGAAGCAAGGATCACGTGGTACTTGTTTTTCAGGCACGAAGGATGCAAAATTAGGTGGTCATATAAGCTTTCACCAAGGTTCCAGAAAGCTGTCAAGCAGTCAGTGCATGGTAGTTTCTCTGTAAGGAGGCCCTTAGGCAGCGTTACATAGAACTGGAAAGTTGGGGCTGGAGATGGCTCAGCAGTTAAAAACACTGCCTGCTCTTGGAGAGGCCCCACGTTTGACTTATAGCACCCATATAGCAGCTCATAACCACCTGTAACTCCAGTTCCAGGGATCCAATGTCATCTTCTGGCCTCTGTGGGCACTTCATTCATAGGGTATACAGACAAACATGCAGGAAAACATTCATACATTTAAAATGAAATAAATCTTAAAAAAAAACTGAAGTAGGCAAATTAAAGTTTAAATTGCAATGGAGACCCTGGGGTATAGAGAAGCCAGGGTTATGGAATGACCACTCAGGGAAGCTGCAGGCAGAGACTGGAGTCAGGCAAGACAGAGCTTATGTATGCTCCAGGAAGCAGAGTTGGAATATAATGCTGCCCAAGAGTGTTGGAGCATAGGTGTCCATCATGACCTGATAACAGACATGGAGCTGAAGATGTTTCCCTGTTGAGTTTCAGCCTTGCTTTGGTCCCCTCTTTCTTTGCTGCATCCCCATTCCTCCCTTTTGGAACAAGAATGTTTATACTGTTTATTGTGTGTAATGGTTTGAGTGAGAATGATCCCCATAGGCTCATATATTTGAATGCTTGGTCCCCAGTTGGTAGAACTTTTTGGGAAAGATTAGGAGGTGTGCCCTTGTTGGAGGAAATGTATCACTTGGGGTGAGCTTGGAGGTTTCAAAACCCATACCATTCCTTAGTGTTCCCTCTCCCCCTCCCTCCCTGCCTCATGCTTGTGGACTGAGATCTGAACTCTTGGCTACTGCTCCAGCACCATGCCTGCCTGCTTGCTGCCATGCTTCTCACCATGATGATCATGGTCTAAGCAAGTCAGTGATACCATGAGGTGCCAATTAAATGCTTTCTTTTATACATTGTCTTGGTTGTGATGTATCTTACAGCAATAGAACAGTAAGTAAGGCATTATGATTGGAAGCATGTAACTTTATTTTCAGTGACTCCTGGTTAAGAGATTACCTTGACTCTTAGAAGAAATGTTGGACATTTGTGCAGTGTTGACTTTGTTAAAGCTTTAGAGATAACTAAAGCTGCTGTGCATTATCCGAGAAGCATGAGACTTTAGGGACCAGTGGGGCAGTGTAGCGTTCACAGAGGGTGCAGAGGTGTTACTTAATCTTCACCGTCAGCTTGACTAGATTTTGAATCACTGTTGAAACACAGCTCCAGGTGTATCTATGAAGGTGTTTAAAATATAATGCTGTCACTAACTTCCATTAAAGGTTCTACCCAAAATCTTAGCCCCACTTAACACCATCTAGACAGTCCATGAATACTATTACATAATCATTATGATAGAAACATAGAAGACAATTCAAACAAAAGTTGAGGCAGAAATATATTTGAAATATGAGTATAGTAGAAGGCATGTGGCTTATAATCCTAATCTACAAAAGCCAGTCAGTTACTGACTTCAAGACTGGATTAAATTAGACAAACCACAGAATAGTGATTTTTATCTCAGGGCACATAGACAAACTACAAGATATAGCCAGAGTGGATCTATCTTAGAAATAGGAAGGACATACAAAAAAGGGGGAGAATTTTTTTCACTTCTAAATATAATTGTGCAAGATCCCTGCATAAGAACAAAACACATTGTCTTAGTTATTCTTAGACACCACAACAAAGACAATTTATACAAAGAATCATTTAATTGGGTACTTGCTTACATATTCAGAGGGTTAATACATGATCATCACTGTAGGAAGTGGGGGGACTAGAAGTCAGGCATGGTGCTGAGAGCTCTCATGATCCACAAGTTGCAGGCAGAGGGAGTGATACTGCATCTACCCCAGGCTTTTGAAACCTCAAGCTCTACCCCCAGGAATACTCTTCCTCAAAATTCAACACCTCCTAATCCTCCCTAATCTTTCTAATGAGTGGGACCAAACATCTACATATTTGAGCCTACTAGGGCCATTCTTACTCAGATCACCATGAAAATGTCAGATTAAACCCATCCACATCGCAGGGATAGATACGAAGGGCAAGGCATGCAGGCACCACATATGTCATAAAAGAAGTTAGTCAGTGTCTATTCACACAGAGGGCTTGTTGTATTATGAAGAAATGAGACATATAAATCTAAGGACCCTTGTATTAAGTTATGTCCTCATGTCTCTAGCTGTGCTGTTCCCACTGGCTGAGATGTCAGGAGTGCCGAGATGACAACAGAGGGCAAGGTTGGGAATACTGTGGCTTGTAGAGGGACCTGTTTGGCCTCAGTTTGTGGAGGTAGCAGTGCTGGCTTACCAAGTCTAGTGAGCCATCTAAAACCATAACAATAAATTTTAGGAATGTTGAGTGAGACTATGAAGGTGAAAGGCACTTATTAGACATCTCTGAGAGGGAGAGGGTATAGCTCAGGGGTATAGCTCAGGGGTAGGGCATTTGACTACAGATCAAGAGGTCCCTGGTTCAAATCCAGGTGCCCCCTACCATAAATTTATTATTATTATTATTACACATGAAGATATCACACACTGAGTTCTATGTTCCTTTCATTCATTCCCCAGCAGAGCTTGGGTGCTACAGGCCAGCTATTGAACACCTGTCATGTGGATGGATGGCTGCGCCATCATCTACAGGCTGGATGGCCTTCCTGTTAATATCTTTCCTCCCTATTTCAGCATATATTTAGTTTGTTTGGTTTTCTTTGGTTCTTAAAAAGAAGGCAAGGACAATGACAGAGAATTCTGGGATTTTCCAGGCACAGCCAATGTTTAGGGGCCAGAAAGGAAAGCCTAATCATAAAATTTTCTCCCTTCATGGCTATCTGGTGAACCTGTTGTCAGAACTAAGAAGACAAATCACATAAGCAAATTGTCTGTGTAGGGTGAACTTTCTCAGCCATGAGCTTCTCTTCCACTTCCAGATCGTACTCACTGCTCACTTGCTTCCTGTCCCAGGAAGAGAGGGATCCTGAAGTGTTGCTGATGACAGTGTCATTGGGGAACTGTGAGCACCTCTGAGTGACAGCTCATTCTGTCCTCATGGAAGAAAGAGAGGGGTGTCTGGGGGCCCACATGGAAGGCAGTTGGTCAGCTCAGGAGCTAACCCAGGACAGCAGTATG
>CAJQZJ010033923.1:869680-893117 GCA_907164525.1 Lophiomys imhausi
ATACAGAAAAGCAAAAGAGAGAAGTCCCTGGGTCTAACCTCCAAAACCCATTTAACAAGACCATTTAACAGCTTGTAGTCTTTTCCCCTAAATAACAAAATTTTCTATTATCTATCAAATAACCAAAGGGGGAGAACACCCTCCCCACCTTCTGGGGATGGGACGTTGTTCTCTTAAAATGACTTCCTGCTGATTTGGGACGTAGTAAACCTGTTTGGGGCCCAAATAAGAATGGAAAAATGGTTAAAAATGTTAATAGAATCATTTGATGTTCAGTCCCTTTGTGCTCAGCTATTTAGATGTCCTACGAAGTTCATAGACAGAAGCTGATCTTCAGAACTTTACTGAAGATCTGGCTGGAGTAGTCTTTGGAGCTGAACGATCTTAGCGATTTTGAGTTGTTGTGGTTATAGACTTTTGAGGAAACTGCTATTGAAGAAAAGGAGGATACTTACTTCAACTCATTTTGTAAGCCTAATTTTTAAAAAAGTGAAAAATGTCAAAGATTATAAGAGAAAACAAGACAACAGGTCAATCTCACTTATTAATCATACATTTAAAAAAACTATAAGCAAAAGTCTTTTTTTTTTTCAAGACAGGGTTTCTCTGTGTAGCCCTGGCTGTCCTGGACTCACTTTGTAGACCAGGCTGGCCTCGAACTCGCAAAGATCCGCCTGCCTCTGCCTCCCAAGTGCTGGGATTAAAGGCGTGCGCCACCACTGCCCGGCTAGCAAAAGTCTTAATAAATCAAATTCAGCATTGCATTAAAAGAAAGTAACAAGTAACAATCAAGTTGACATTATTCGAGGAATGCAAGGTTGACTTTACCTTAGAAAGCTCTGCCTGAATGCATACAGTCAGGCCCTGAGCACACAGTGAGGCTCTCAGCACATTTCTGGGTATGCAGGTCAAATGTCAACTTCAGCACTTCTACTTTACTACTGATGTGTGTTCAGGTTGCAGAATATGCAACACGCTAAAAACATTAAGGAAACAGCACTGTGTTCATGAACAGCCTCAGCAAATACTTTGTGGAGGCAATGTTTAAACATCCCAGCTCCCTTGTCCTCTGAGGGAGGGTGACCTGACCCCTCTATGTATTCAGGCTTGATGTGAAGCCTTTCTTGTATATGATAGATGAGTGCTTCATCTCCCACCTATACTCGTCTTTCCTTCTTTCTCTGCCTAACAACTTATCCATGCCATACCAGTGTTTCCTTAATTTATTTTCTGCAAAGCAAACTACTTATTTTCAAATTCTAGTGTCAAGATCTCCTTGTGGAAAAATCCAAACTAATACCAGATTAATGAGAAAAAAATATGATTTATAAAATAAAGTCATCCAATCAGGCATAACAGACATCCATGATTTATTTATTCTAAATTATAGTTAATAAGGGACTATGGGCTTATGCAAGGACAGGCTAGGAATCTAGCAGAGGGGAAAACCATGTTAGGCAGACTCTGCCATGCACAAACTGTTTTTCTACATGGAATAGGGCTTTGTCCACCACCAACTTTTAGGTCTCATGGGTTAGTCTGGTAATATTTCCTTGTCCTAGACATTTGTGACTGTTGGTCCATTAATGGTTTAGGGAATTCAGAAACCTGCTTCCAACTATTTATTGGAGGGATTTGTTCTTCACTGTTCTCTGTCTGTATTAACCAAATGAGCACTGACCATCTTTCATCCTAGCCTGTAGTTCTGCAGCAAGTTCCCTAATCCTAACATTAGTCCAGGAGGGTCAGGCCTGACTTTGACATCCCATCTGACAGGTTAAACACCCCAGTCCTGTGGAATTTCTGTTTGTAGGTCACACCATGATGGACTCAAAGCTTGACTCTGAAGATCATTCTAGCAGCCAGTGTCAGTGCCTCTCCAGGACTGTCCAACCCCGGGGACTGAAGGCTGGGAGAACATAGGCTGTAGGGTTTCTAAGGAAGGGAGCCTGTGACTCTTTATGTAAGAGAGTGATGTGGTTGCTCTGACTTCAACCTAGAAATTCCCAAATGATGATGCATAGGATACAAGTGATGTGGGTGTAACTCTGGAAGTGAAGGATGCTAATTAAGCTTTATATTAATAACAGGGGGTATAGCTCAGGGGTAGAGCATTTGACTGCAGATCAAGAGGTCCCTGGTTCAAATCCAGGTGCCCCCTACCCATACCTTGGTTTTGGCCTTTTTTTTTCTCATAGATACCTGAATTTTAATTTTGTTCCTCACTAGACAACAGAGTTAAAAATTATTTTCTTGGAAACAGCAACTACTAAGGCTTTATTACCATGGTTTAGCCCCCCATAATGAATCATGATTAACCAGAGTCCTTTGATTAACCAAAGGACTTTGGTTATGATTCATCAAAGATCCCTTTCCCAGGCCTCACCTCAAACAATTTAGAACACCCTGGGTAAAACTAAGGTACCATAAAAGCTTCCCAGTGGTTTCTAGAACCAGCTGAGATGAGAAACAGCGTCCCAGAGCTTCCCCAGAAGCCTCCTCAGCCCAGGCTGCCTCAGCTCTGGCCTGTCTGCATAGTACTGAGCTCTAGACCTTCATTTGTATCTACAAGCATTTACATGTGGCCCACTGACGTGTAAAATGCCTATAACTGGACCATGCCAGCATCCTTCTTAGTTTCTTAATTTTTTTTTCTCTTCTCCGTCCAAGAATTCTCCTCAGGAAGGGATGAGATTGGTCTTCTGATCCCAGCCACTAAGATCTGCGGCTCAATAAGATAGCTCTCATAAGCCAGGGTGGGGCGGGGCAGAGGCTGAGCTAGCAACTCAGTAAGGGTTAAGTCAAGTTATGTGTTGTTTTCAGTTAGTGCCACAGACAAAGGTAACAGTATGTGCTATTCAAGCTTTGGAAGAAAAATTCTACAGAAAGAAAATTGAAAAATCATATAGGAAACCATGGTAACTTTTTATGTTTTGGAGAACAAATGGCTTTTTGGTAGAAACTCTCAGAACCCATTGTGGATACAGATAGGAGAATACAATTCAGAAAGAAGTTCAACTCATGGCTCTTCCCATCCCACACATGAATCATCTTTTATGGTCTTTAGAAATAAGTGCCTGACCATGATGACCTCTGTGGCCTGTGTTATCACCAAAAGCCCTGGGAATGTCCATGGTCTGTGCGTCCACCTGAAGCCGTGTTGGCCCCTGTGGTGTGGCTTAGACCTGGGCCCATGTTGATGTCCGTGGCCTGTGCTGCTGCTGGGGGCTGTAACTGTAAGGACTTTCTATGCCCACCCCAGCTCCTGAATAATGACACAGCGACTTATACTTGTTGTTAGCTTAAGCACTATAGCTGGGCAGATTCTCAGTTATTCTAACCCAGCAATACTGGCCTGGCTTGCGTCCTGCCACATGGCCTGTTACCTTTTATTCTTAGTCTCTTAGTCCTTGCTCCTTCCTCCGTGTCCAGCTTCCTTCCTTCCTTTCTAACGCACTACCTACTTCCTGTTCCCACCTGATATCCTCTCTTTCAGTCTGGAAGTCCTGCCTCATCCCTCCTGCCTTTGCTATTGGCTGTTCAGCTTTTTACTTAAGTAACCAGAAGGTGATGGAGAACAATGTTTACAAAATACTAAGGCAAGAGATGTTTCATAAAAATTACAATGCCAAGTCTGGCCTGTAATCAGACCTCTGCCAGCATTTGAATAATACAAAGACAATCTTTACACACTGCATGATAATATTATCCCAGTAGAAGGCCATGATGGTGTCTGTGGTCTGTGCTGCAGCTGAGGGCTGTGTTGGTGTCTGTAGTCAAGGTTACCCATGGTGGTTTGAATAGGAATGGCCTCCACAGACTCCTGTGTTTGACTGCATGGTCCACAGGGAGCGGCACTATTAGGAGGTGTGGCCTTGTTGGAGCAGGTGTGGCCCTGTTGAAGGAAGTGGGTCACTGTGGGGGTTTTGAGGTCTCAGAATCTCAAGCTAGGCCTGGTGAGTGACTCACAGTCTTCCTGCTGCCTGTGGATCAAGATGTAGAACTCTCAACTCCTTCTCCAGCACCATGTCTCCTACCATGATGATAATGGAGTAAACCTCTGAACTGTAAGCCAGCTGCAGTTAAATGTTTTCCTTCATAAGAGTTGCTGTGCTCATGGTGTATCGTCATAGCATAGAAATCCTAACTGAGATACCACTGAAGACCATGGGAATGTTCATGGTCTGTGCTGCCACCTGAATTCATGCCAGTGTCCGAGGTCTGTGCTGTGGCCAGAGGCTGTGTGAAAACCCATGATCCATGCTACCGCTGACTATAAAGGGCAAGGAAGCTTCTTTTGCAGTGGAATTAGTGACTTCAGACTCACAGCTGAGAATGAGAGACATAGAAGGCTATTGTGACAAACTCTCTCCTCCACATCCCCCAACAGCCCACAGAGAAACAGTCTAGACAGGAACCCATTGAAAATAACTCTTAAAAATTATGATAGGAATGCTGAAGTGTAGTAGAAGTTAGGCCTCTAGTAAATTAGTATGCAGTTCAACTTGGCATTTGGCAACACATAAGGAAAACTTAGTGTCCCCTTTAGTGGCTGAAATGGACAGAGCAGCAGTTGAGAGCATAGTTCTAAGAACTGCCCCGTTGACGCAGGGTGGCTAAGAACTACCCTGTTGAAGGGGCATGTCTAAGAAACTGGAAAAAACAGGAAGAGGAAGTCAGTTGGAAAAAAAGGAAAAAACCAGACAAACTGCAAGAGAAGTCAGTTGGAAAAAAGAAGAAACCAATACAAGCTGTGAGAGAGGATGTCAGTTGGAAAAAAGGAAGAAACCAGACAAGCTGCAAGAGGAAATCAGTTGAAGTAAAAGAAGAAACCAGAAAAACTGCTAGAGGACGTCAGTTGCAAAAAGAACAGGACTGCTGGAGAGAGAGTTCCTTAAAGGCTCCAGAGCGCCAGAAGAGTGAGTGAGGTGAACAGAGTTTGAAAGTCCTTCGAGCAACCCTCAGTTTGGCAGGTGGAACAGACTGTCTTTATAAACTGGCCACAATTTGGTTGATGAAATAAACTGGCATTGTGAACTGGCAATATTAGGCCCAATAGACTCCAAGCTTAAAAGGAACTGCCTGCTGCGACTGCCATAAATCAGGTTATCCCACATGGACCTATGCTAAGAGTATTAATATTATTTTAAGAAGAAATTAAAGTTATAGGTATCAGTTAGGTATTAGTTATGTGTTAGTAGATAGGTGTTTTATAGGTAACCAATAAATATAAATATAAGAAGTGTTTATAAATAAAAATATTTCAGTAACACTGAAGTGTGCCTTTTCACAGTTGATGGTTTCCGGTTGGGGTGGGAAAGAACTCAGTTTTCTTTAAGGGGCAGGCCACTGGGAGCTTGACCATGCTCCGATGAGTATATAGGCAACACAAATTGGACTTGGTATTTTTTTCTTCTTCCTCTTTTGTTTTGGGAGAAATCACAAGGGTAGGGGTGGACCTGGGAGGACTGGAAAATGAATGTGATAGGGTGCATTATGAAAAATTTCTAAACAATCAATAAAAATATGTTAATAAATATTAAGCACCTAGAACATATTCCATGATTCATTGGACTTGTATAAAAAACAGGAGTTTGTATCTTGTATGGTCAAACATGAGTTCTTGTAATAAAGTCATTTGGGGTGCAAGAACATTTTTGGTTTCTATACTGAATGACAGAGATATTACCATGTATGACAGAGCCTGTTCATATCTAGTCCCCCTGGAGACTTTGTCTACAAGGAGATAATTGGTTTATTGAAGGGATTCAGATTTTTAATATGGGCTGAACAGGAGGAGCCTGTCAGACAAACTGGAGTGTTGTGGGGACTCTGACCTTAATAAAAAGCAGATCACTCCCTTACCTTTAGGGAGTATAATCTACTAACATCCTTCCCAATGTCCAGTGACTCTGAGTAGCAGGTAGCATGGACTGGAACTTACAACAACATGCAATGCAAAATGGCATGGCTATGTTGAAAACTAGTGATATCGCTGTAGTGAGAATTTTGAAATTTTGATTTTCTTTTTAAAACACAGAAACATCATAGGAATGTGTTTTCATTTTAATCCCAGGGTTGGGTATATGGGGCTGATTCACAACAGGTGACTATGATTTGAGGGGTGGGATTTTTCCAGCTGCAGACAGTTTCTGCAAGTATGTGATGTTTGGAATTCTGGGGACCTTTCAGAGAGTATATAAATGCTAGGGCCCTGAATGGTTGGTGGGTTGTTGTTGGTTGGTTGTTGGTTACTGTTGGTTGCAGTTTGTTAAGTAGTCATCCACAAAGAAAAAAACAAGAAGAAATTAGATATCTTGACAGCAAAGATCAAACTGCCCCAAGGAGCTCAATGCCCCTAATCAGTAAGTAGTAGTCTAATGATAAAGATACCCCCTTTCTGACCCCTGATTTATTTAGGGATCTCTGTCCTTTCCTCTATATTTTTTTCTCTCATATGTAGGGCTAAGGGGTTGAAAGGGTAGGAAAAGGGTAGAGAAGGGTAGAAGAAAGAAGAAAACAGAGTAGCTAAAGACAAGTTACATAACTCAACTAGTAACTTCAGCCATACCTGAAGGGTATAGGATGCTGTGCTGGAGGTACAGATAAGGACCAGATGTTCAGAAGAGCAGACTGTGGAAGGTCTGTGGGCCTGTGTAGAGGCATATTATTGCTTGGGGTGGTATCTCACTATGAGAACTCAGCTCTCTGCTTTAACGCTTGGGGTGGTATCTCACTATGAGAACTCAGCTCTCTGCTTTAACGCTCAGAATTGAAGCCTCCTCCCGATGCTGAAATGATGCTGGTTAGCCTCCTTCCTGCTTATTGGGCATCACTTGTTCCTTGACTGATGATCATATTCTGATCTAATCTTTATATTCTCTAGATATACCTATTTTTGCCCATGGAACATTAGAAAAGTTTCCTTTTTCATCTTGGATCCGAAATACTGGGTCTTCCTTCAAGGAGGGATGAAAGGCCGTGCAAGTCTGTTGGTCTCTCACCCTTCTTCCACCATGTTTCCACTCCACATGACCTACAGTTTTATCTTGAGTCCTATATAGTAATGTCTTACTTTTTTTGAGTAGACAAATCTCTCATGTGGTTTTCCATTCTTATATTGTCCAAAGCCTGTGAAACCTGTCCCCATTTTAAGAACCACCAATGGTGGCCCTTATGTGAAGAGATGACTGCTTATAGCTCCACAATAGGGTAGATAAAAACCTACCCCTCTGCCCAGTCGGGTTACATGTGCTGGGTATAATATCCAATATGCAAATTCTTCTCATAGAATTCTTCAGTCCTATGAGGTGCATTAGAGAGATTCAAAGAACATATGTTATTTGTTCTTGAAGGTACATTTCCTAGCTAGTTGAAATAATCAAGTAAGTCATTACCCATAGAAGAAAACACTGCTGTTTTCCTGAATGTCTCTTGCAAATTATGATTCATTGTTGGGTTGATCTCAATGACCTCCTTCCCACAATAATTGTCTCCATGAACAAGCCCCTTTGGAAGATAGTTCTCACTTTGCATCATGAAACCTCTGGAGTATTTAGACTTCACAGTGACACCCAGAAGAAGGGTCCACATGGAAGAGAGCCCTGGTCCCACTTCAGTGTATCCTGAGGCCTGAGCTCTGTGTATTATAAAGCCTGTTTTCATGCTGGTTCCTATTCTCACAGAAAAGCTGAACTGACAGGTCATGAACTTTCCAGTAAAGTATCTCCCTTTCAAATCCAGGACCAGAAAATGAGAAGAGCAGAGAATAAAAATCAGAAAACAAATTCTATGTGAATGTGCAGCAGGTGAGAGAGTGGTGTAAGGTACAGATGATGTAAAAGAAGATACTAGGAGGGAAGGAGAGTTGGACTCAATTCTCCAAACTGAGGTGCCCCACAGGACTTGAGGAGGAGGCTGAAGGGCTCTGGGTAGGAATAGTTTCTAGAATCCCAGGGATAGGTCTGTTACAGTCCACAATGGGCTGTTGGGTGAGCCAACACAGGTGATACAGAAAATCTGCACAGATAAGGGAGAAAGATTTGTCTGTATATGAAACTGCTCCTATCCCGTGACAGTCACCTGGTGGCCCTTCCTGATGTAGTGACATGCTAGCAGCACTGTCAAGCTAGAGAACCTTCAACCCCTCTAACACTCTGTGGACTGGATCCTTTCTTCAGATAAATCCTGTCTGCAAATGGAGAATAAGAAGTAAGAAGATATTAGCCCTCTGTCAGATGTGGGGTTGTTGAAGGTCTTTTCCCAATCTGTAGGTTGTCATTTTGTTTGAATGACAGTGTCTTTTGCCTTACTAAAGCTTTTCAGTTTCATGAGGTCCCATTTATTGATTGTTGGTCTTAGATCCTGAGCTGCTAGTGTTCTGTTCAAGAAGGTGTCACCTGTGCCGATGAGTTCAAAGGTTTTCCCCACTTTCTCTTCTATTAGATTTAATGTGTCAGGCCTTATGTTAAGGTCTTTGAGCCACTTGGACTTAAGTTTTGTGCATGGTGATAGTATGGGTCTAATTTCATTCTTTTACATGTTGACATCCAGTTAGACCAGCACCATTTGTTGAAGGTGCTGTCCTTGTTCCATTGTACACTTTTGGCTTCTGCAAAGAACTCAAGAAATTAAATGCCAAGAAACCAAATAATCCAATCAAAAAATGGGGAACAGAGCTAAACAGAGAATTCACAAAAGAGAAATTCCTAATCGCTGAGAGACACTTGAAGAAATGCTCATCAGCATCCTTAATCAACAGAGAAATGCAACTCAAGAAAACTCTGAGATTCCATCTCACACCTGTCAGGATGGCTAAGATCAAAAGCTCAAATGACAGCACATGCTGGTGAGGGTGTGGAGAAAGGGGAACCCTCCTCCATTGCTGGTGGGAGTACAGGATTGTGCAACCACTGTGGAAATCAGTCTGGCAACATCTTAGAAAACTTGGAATAGCTCTGCCTCGGGAACCAGCCATACCACTTCTGGGTATACATCCAAATGATTCCTCACCAAACCACAAGGATGTTTCCTCATCTATGTTCATAGCAGCCTTATTTGTAATAGCCAGAAACTGGAAACACCCAGATGTCCCTCAACTGAGGAATGGATAAAACAAAAACAAAAACAAAAAACTGTGGTACATATACACAATGGAATACTACTCAGCCATCAGAAACAATGAAATCATGCAATTTGCAGCCAAATGGATGGAACTAGAGAAGCTCATCCTGAGTGAGCTAACCCAGGCTCAGAAGGATACACATGGCATCTATTCACTTATAATCAGATTTAAGCCATACAGTACAGGATAACTATAGTACAACCAATGCACCAAAGGGAACAGGAACATAGACTTTGTTACTTGTCAATGAGACACTTTGTCCTAGTGGTGCTGCCTTATAGGCCCCCAGTGTATGAGGAGGCTCTTGGCCCTCATATGACTCCTGAACTGGAGCAGGGGACCAATATATAGGGACATTCCACTCTGGAGGAGTGGGTTGGAAGGGATAGGGGGTAGAGGGTGAGAGAGTGGGACTGGGAGGGGTGGAAAGAGGGTACTGTGATGGAGATGGAACCTGAAGTAATAAATAAACATAAAAATAATAATGATAATAATAAAAGAAGTAAGAAGAGAGACAAATCAGACAGTTCATCTACTGCCCCAGAACCCTGTGCAAAAAGGCCATTTAAGTGTAAATGTGGACTCTGGTTATGACTTGGCCACCAATCACGTGTGTCATATTTGGAAGTGAATTTAATGACAATGATTTTTTTTCATATCTATAGGATGGAAGTTCATAAATCAAATCAATATCTCCAGTCTGTCTGTGAGTAAGAATTTTCATTAAGCTGGATATCGACAGGTTATCCCTAGCTCCCCTTTCCAAAGAGTCTACTTTCTTTTGAGATTTTTCTACATTATTTTTCACTATCAAGAACTTTTGCTTTCACCCCAGCCTGCTCTGCCTTTCACCTCCAAAAGACCTGTTAAACAGCTAGCTTTCTGGGTTGAGCTATTTTATGTGAGTCAAAGGTATTTAACTGTAGAACTTCATGATATATATTTTTATTATTTTATATCTGTATGTGGTTTACCTGAATAAATGTCTGTGTACCATGTGTGTGCCTAATGTCTGCCAAGGTCAGAAGAGGGAGTCAGGTCCCCTTGGGTGGTTGTGAGTTTCTGGGGCTGGGACTTGAACCTGAGTCCTCTGCAATAGCAACAAATGCTCTTAACCTCTGAGCCAACCCCAGCCCTTGGACTCCAAGATTTTTAATGTGCCTGCCTCAACTGGGAAATAGGACAGCAGGGTGCTGGTCATAAAGAGATAGCAGTCAGGTATGCAGAGGTAGCTCATAGAGGTAGCTTCCTCATAGGAGGAAGCACATTATGGCAGAGCTCTGACAAGTGTACATGCCAGATGGTAAGTCAGGGAGTGGTCATGCAGGTTAAGAATATTTATTATACATACATAGTAAAGTGGGGGCATAGCTCAGGGGTAGAGCATTTGACTGCAGATCAAGAGGTCCCCGGTTCAAATCTGGGTGCCCTTCTTTTTTTTCCCCCTCAATGAATACAATGTTTCTAGTCTTGTTTATTCATCCACATGAATTCAGCATGGGAATTTGGTGAGAGAAAACAGTGGCAGATATTGTATGTGGATTGGATATGTGTGTTTGTCAAGGATGTCCAGAAAGAATAAGACAGGAGGGTGAAGGGAGACAAAGATGGGGAGAAGAGACCCAATTTTTCTGAGCACCCTCACAGTTTGTAGAAGGTGACATCCTCAGAGACATGAATGGATTTTTTTCCTGTTAAGACTTCAGCTACTGCAGGGCCTACTCATACACCTTATGGAGGGAAACAGAGTTTTCTCAAAGTCTATGCATTGAAATATGGTCGCATCCCAAAAATGCATGTACATCATACATAAGGTTTTGATCTTGAAAGCTTATCAAGTTGGTCATGTTTTCCAGCATAACAGGTGATGCCTTAATCTTAGCTAATGGCATATTCCCCAAGTAAGGCCATGAGTGCCTCTAAAGTTGCATGGGTGGTAGGAATCATGGCTCCAAGTCCTGGTCCTTAGCTTCCCTCATGTTTCATAAACCTGTGGCATCAGGCCTCCCTTTGTGCCATGAACTACTCACACATTAACCCGAGATGCCCAAATTAGTGACACAGCTGAAAAGGAGAGCAAAGGCTGATCCTGCAGCACCCAGGCTTCTGTATCAGGAGCATCTGTAGGGTCCTGGGGATCAAACTCAGGGAATCAGCCTTGACATCAACTCTTTCCCCCAATCCATCTCAGCAGCAGTTTTTGTTGTTGTTTGTTTTTGTCTGTTTAATCATACTATCTGTGATGGTTAATATTGTCAACTAGACAGGATCTAGAATCACCTGGAGACTGACATGCCAGTAAAAAATAATCATGGTTAGCGTAGCTCTGGAATGCCTGTAATGAATTGTCTAGATTAAATCCATTGGGGTAGACAGACCTACCTCAATTGCAAGTGGCACTGTGGGGAATTTCTGCTGGTAAGGTAGAAGTCTGGTGTCACTGAAGAGACTCTGAGCTTGGTACTAAAATGACAGACTCCCCCCCCCCACCTTTTTTTTAGCAGAACTCCCCTCTTCTGTCTGATCTGAGGAAGCCAGATCCTCTAATGGAGTGTCACATGGCCCAACCCTCCCCTAATAAGAAACCTGCCCATCAAACACCTGGAGATTTCTGAAAGTACTTCCTCATGCTAATGAGGTTTGTCCGTGCCTTGGTTTTCAGGCAATGACATTTGTCTATGCCTCTAGCCTACCTGGAGTTTTCCCCCCACTCCCACTGCCCATGGGTTAATTAGGTATTACATTTTCCTTTTTTCTGCTAGAATGATGCCCAGTGAATCAAACACATCCACCTACAAAACCCCTCCCTACTGCCCAAAGCTTTATAATCCCCTTGACTCAGGAAATAAACTCTCTCTTTCTCCTTGCCATTACTGCCTGATACTAGACTGTTTATTTGGGGTTTGGGAAGGAAGCACTCTTCCTCTCATGAAGAGTTCATCACTGCTGCCACCACTTCCTGGTGGGCTAAGACTGCTCTGGGTGCCTGCTCAGTGTGCATGCTCCTGCTGAAAGGCACTGAGCATCCACTGCCTCTCCTGCACCATCTGCCCAGCCTCCTGGTCTGGCTCCAGGAGCCAGGGAGCTCCTTGAAACTGCCCAGCATGGTGCTGGCAGCTTAACTAAGAAACCAGTAACAAATAGCAGTGAAAACAAACTTTTCTCTTGCCTCTCCTCCCTATCTGGCCTAGCCCAGTCACCCTTTTCTTCCCAGACTGACCTTGCCCTGACCGACCTAACTCAGACCTTCTGGTAGAAGAATGTGCATTTCTGGCCTGATGGGAATTCCCTGCCCAACTCCACATGGCACCACACCACGGCTTGGGGACCTGAACTGGATAGAAAGGAGAACGAAGGATGAGAGCCTGCATTTGCTACTCCTGTCTCCCGACTGCAGATGCAGTGCGACCAGCTGCCACAATGGAGTGTTTCTGTGCAAACTGCAACCTGAAATAAACCTTCCTTCCTTGAGTAAATTGTTTCAGGTATTTGACCAAAGCAATGATAAAAGTAACTAATATACTATGGTTTTAAAAGTTAAAATAAAGGTGAGCAGGGTAGTGTCTGGCTGTAATCCCAGCACTCAGGAGGCTAAGGAAACAGGAGGGTCAATAATTAAAGAAAAACTTGAGCTACATTCTGAGATCCTGTCTCAAAAGTCCAAAATAAGCCAAGTTAAAAAAAAAAAAGACAAAGAATAAACCAAATTGAGCTCATGCTAACATAGCAGCAATGTCCATTTCTTGTGGAACGGTCTCACTGAAACATCTTTCCTTGATAGTGCCCTGGAACCTTTCATCTTTTTTTATGGTTGCATCATATTCTATCTCATGAATGTGTCATCATGTTTTCAGCCAATGATCTCTGATGAACGTGCAGACAGCTCCGATTCTTTCTTGACTAAATCAGGATGCAGTTACTCTCTATATCTGAGTACACCTATGCACTTCTGAAGGAAAATGTCTATAAATGGAACCATTTTTTCCAAGGAACCAAATTCCTAAAGGCCGAGAGACACTTGAAGAAATGCTCAGCATCCTTAACCATCAGAGAAATGCAACTCAAGATGACTCTGAGATTCCATCTCACACCTGTCAGAATGGCTTAGATCAAAAGCTCAAATGACAGCACATGCTGGTGAGGGTGTGGAGAAGGGGAAACCCTCCTCCATTGCTGGTGGGAGTACAGGATTGTGCAACCACTATGGAGGTCAGTGTGGCGATATCTTAGAAAACTTGGAATAGCTCTGCCTCAGGACCCAGACATACCACTTCTGGGTATACATCCAAATGATTCCTCACCAAACTACAAGGATGTTTCCTCATCTATGTTCATAGCAGCCTTATTTGTAATAGCTAGAAACTGGAAACAACCCAGATGTCCCTCAACTGAAGAATGGATTAAAAAACTGTGGTACAGGCCAGGCGTGGTGGCGCACACCTTTAATCCCAGCACCTGGGAGGCAGAGGCAGGTGGATCTCTGAGTTCAAGGCCAGCCTGGTCTACAAAGCAAGTCCAGGACAGCCAGGGTTGTTACACAGAGAAACCCTGTCTCGAAAAACCAAAAAAACCAAACAAACAAACAAACACAAAAAACCATGGTAAATCTACACAATGGAATACTACTCAGCCATCAGAAACAATGAAATTATGCAATTTGCAGCCAAATGATGGAACTCATCCTGAGTGAGCTCATCCTGAGTGAGCTAACCCAGACTCAGAAGGATGCACATGGCATCTATTCACATACAGTCGGATGTTAGCTATATAGTACAGGATAACTATACTACAACCAACGCACCAAAGGGAACATGGACATAGACTTTTGTTTGTTTGCTTGTGTGTTTTAGTTTTCCCTCCCTGGCAAAGAGACACTTTTCACTGGTGGTGCTGTCTTGATGGCCCCCAGTGTATGAGGAGGCTTTTGTCCCTCATATGACTTCTGAACTGGGGCGGGGGACTGTTATGTAGGGACACTCCACTCCAGAGGAGTGGGATAGAAGGGTTAGGGGGTAGAGGGTGGGAGGGAGGCGCTGGGAAGGGGGGAAAGAGGACAATATGATGGAGATGTAACCTGAAACAACAAATAAATAAATTTTACAAAAAGAATGAAAAAATAAAAAACAGAGCTTCACTAGGTATTCTAGCCTAACCTCAGACCCCTGCCTCAGCCTTTCGAGTGCTGTGATTCACACCATACATAATTAACTTGTTTATTTTGTTTTTTTTTAACAAAAGCAATATATGTAGGCATAATGTCATTGTGAACTGTGTAAAGACTCAAATGCTGATTTCTCTCTCCCCTGTATCTGGTTGCAATCCTTATTCGTAGAATCTCCTGTCTCAATGTCAGTGTTGTGTAAAAAGTGATCCCCAATTGTTCCCTGATTGGTCAATAAAGAATCTTAACAGTCAATGATTGAGCTGGGGAGAGAATAGGGTTGGACTTCCTGCCAGCCAGGGGAGGGAAAGAGAGAGAGGAAGTGGGGATCCAGCAAGAGGAGAGGTCCAGGAGACATTATGAGAAAAGATCTGGGGCAGAGAAAGTCATAAAATACAAATATCTTGGGATTTTGGTTGGGAGGTAGCCAGACTATCTTAGAGGATTAGAATAGAGTAATAACTGCTCAGTATTATGCCTTAAAACTTGTTAAATAAATAACATAATCCAGTCTCAATTATTTGGGAGCTAGCCAGGTTAAGAGAAAAGTAAACACATTTTAAAATTAGCACTAACAAATATGCTTGATATGAACAGTTAAAATATAAATAGCAGTACATAGTTAAGAGCTGGAATCTCCATAATTCTACTCATATGCATTTTGTACTTTGCCTGTGCCCTGGACAAATTATGAGGAATCTTGGTTTTTTTCATAAATAACATCAAACCAGGGACACTGAAATTCTGTTCCATTACCTAGTGACAGTTAGGTATCCAACCCAGGGCAGCCAACACAAAGTCAGTATTCCATAACTGCCGTTGTTGAAGATTATTATGTGGCTGGTTTAAGGGAATTGTCGGTTGTACAACCCAGCAAGCCAGAGGGCTGTGTCAGTCATGTACAAGAAATACTGAAGAGCACTTTCACAAGAGGGTGATAGAATTCCAGAAAGGGCCTACAGTCCCATTCAACTTGCTGGACTGTCTTGTTTATGGTATTCCATTCAGGTAAAGGATGTTAATTATGCTGCTTTCCAGACCAGGGGGTATAGCTCAGGGGTAGAGCATTTGACTGCAGATCAAGGGGTCCCTGGTTCAAATCCAGGTGCTCCCTTCAGGTATCTCTTTTGCCTCCCTAATTTGGTGCTATCTTCATTAGAAATGTCTTCAGTCTTTTTTTTTTTTTTTTTTTTTTTTGGTTTTTCGAGACAGGGTTTCTCTGTTTAACAGCCCTGGCTGTCCTGGACCAGCTTTGTAGACCAGGCTGGCCTCGAACTCACAGAGATCCACCTGCTTCTGCCTCTGAGTGCTGGGATTAAAGGTGTGCACCACCATGCCCAGCCTTTCAGTCATTCTTAACCCTCCTTTGTCAGCCTGAGCTTTGTCCTTCTGCCTCACTGAGGATTGGCAGTTCACACCTCTACCTGGTTCCTCACCTCTGTGTCTATATCGTGGCATTGTGACTCACTTACTCTGATCTTGATAGCCAGAAACTTCCATATCCTGAACTCTAAGCTTGTGAGTTCTGTCAGTCACAGTCAAGCAGGAGACAGAAGGCCAGTAACTAATCAGAGAGAATTATACTACAAAAGCAGAGTATAAAGACATGAAGAAAACTCTGTGTAATACTATAGAAGTGAGAGACCCAAGCAGGGCCAAATAAGAACTGCAAGTGTCCAAGTAAAAGTCCAGCCTCCTAGAGAAATTTTTGTTTGTTTTCAATTAATGCTTTGAGTTAGTGTACAAAGTACTGGGTTTCGCCACAGTGTGGTGTCTTCATATGTGTGTATTGTTTTGCTTTGTCCTCATTTGTTCCCTTCCCCACCTCCATCCCTCTTCCAGCTCAGTTCTCTTTCTTTCCCAAATTAATCCCAATTCCTCTTTCTTATCATGTTTGTCCATTACCCCATCCATTAAGATCTTTTTCTCCCCTCTCACAATCACTTTATAGTTTCATCACACACATACACCTGTGACTAAAAGCACAGCAGGGACTCTCTGAACCTACAACCCTGCATAAAGCCACTGAAAACTTACACTTGAAATACTTCTGGGTAGATGCCTGCCCAGTATTGACTTGTTCAACTGTGGACAGACACCACCTCATTTCCAACCTTTGTATTTGATACTTGGATAATTGTTTCAAATAGTACAATCTACCACATTTTCTCTTGTACACTCACCTGGGTGTGCCAATGGTTGTCAGAACCTGTGTATCCTGGATTCTAATTTCTCTTCTGTTCCTGAACAAACTCATTTCTATGTAGAGCCTCTCTCCATGTTACCATTTTGGTTGACAAAAAGCCCAATCTAGATCCCTCAATTCACACTCCAACTGCAGACTCACAGGCACCGTGACAGATGGGTGTATTTTGTGACACTAGATTTTCCCATGGCTTGTTATGCAACATCACTGTGGTAAGACTGCCAAATGATGAAATGGGTATATAGAGGGGTTCTTGCTGGGACGAATCTCAAAATCCACGGCTTTCTGTGCAGTGGTGTGTGGCAAGCAATCTGTTCTATCAGCTGCAGGAATGGGGAGGAGGCTACTATAGAGGGCAGGAAGACAGTGGCCTGTGGAAGCCTGGAGAGCAGCAGATGTCACACAGTGCAGAGCAGAGGAGGGGGTGGTGGGCAAAGGGGTCAGTGCATGAGCTGTTACTGCAGGCTGCATTTGGCAAGGGGTCCCAGAAAAGATCTGAGTTCAGATGAGAACTACCTTGCTTTATAAGCAGGATTTAAAGGTGATACGGATTACTCAGAAATTGCATAGTTGGGAAAATAAAATTGATCTGTCCAAAATTGCCGTATCAGTTTAAGAAAAAGGAAACTTAGCACCTTCCATAGACATAGCCTCAGGGAAAAGACAAACTTGACTGTATGACTTAAAAGCCCTTTATCAAGACCACTGATATCACAAGCTGACACTGGCAAGTAAGTGTTCCTAGGACGATGAAGGGTGTGGTCCCATTGGAACCTGATGTGCCCAAATACTTACAACTGAGCCAGGAAAGAGCAATATCAAAGAGGAGTGTTGGGAATGGAACCAGATTCATAAGCAACCCATGAGTTTCCTGAGAGCTTGTGTTAGCCAGGCCTCTGTGTTGCTGCATCCAAATACCTGAGGAAAGCATTTTAAAGGAGGGAGGGTTTATTCTGCTTATTATTGCAAAGGTTTTCTGCTATTGTTGCAGGAGTGGAAAGCAAAGGAGAACATTTGATACTCTGGTGGCCAGAGGACAGGAATATAGGAAGGTGCCAGGGCAAGATAAAATATCCAGGACATGCCCCATGACCTACTCCTACCGTGTGGTCCCACCACTATGCTTCAGCACCTTCCTCTAACTCCATGAGTCCATGGAGGGATGACTCCTTCCTTACATCAGAGCCAACATGATCTAATGGACTCTAGGAACTGCCTCCAGTCAACCTCAGTCTCTGTGTTTTCTCCGTCCCTTCAAGCTGACAATCAAGATCCAGCATCCCAGGCTATATTTACAGAAATGTGAACCAACTAGACAAAAGGGACCAAAAACACAAGAGAATAAAAAGACCTCTGAGCCAGTAGCATTCTGCAGGTAGGAGCGGCTGAAGGGAAGGGACTGCTCAGCCACCAAAAAAATCACATAGCTTTCAACAACTTCAGAAATAGGGAAGGAAGATGGTGGATTTTCAGTGTGGAGCCAAGTGTCTTGCAGAAGGACAATGGGAGCTACTTTTGTGGCATGGCAAGAGCCTAGTCAGGGAATGTGGATTTCTGGCAGGGGATACCCAGCCTGGTCCTGGTATCAGGCCAGGAAGGTACTGGCTTAGCTGGTCCAGGCAGAAAAGGGAGACCGGGGACATCTGCTCCTGGGGCTAGGCCAGGAAGCCAGGCGTGTGGTGTGGAAACTCAGCACCCCTTGGTGGGAGCATGCATCTTGAACAGTCCTACCTCCCAGGCCAGTGGCAGCCAGGTGAGAACTGGTGCTCAGGATAAATGGTAGAGGCCACAGGGTGGTCTACTCGAGATAACCCCAGCTACCAGCAGTAGGAGACCTAGCTAGGTGGTGGCCAGGCAGGAGCCTGTGGGAGCCTGGTCAGCCAGGCAAAGTTGCCCCTCCCCTGCCCAAAATAAACAGATTCAGACATTCATCTTGGGGGAGAGAAAGAGTTTACTTCTGGAATCAGGAGTATTATATAACTTTGGGTAGTAGGGAGGGGTTTAGAGGTGAATGCAGCTGATTCACTGGGTATTGTCCAATCAGAAGAAGGGAAAGGTAATGCATAATTAATTCATGGGCAGTGGAGGTAGGAAAAACTCCAGGGAGGCCACAAATGTCATTGGCTGAAAGCCAAGGCACCAACAGACCTCATTAGCATGGGAAAGTTGGGGTGGGGAGTGGGGGGGTGGGGATTAGGTTGTGTGACACATCTTTAGGGGATCTAGGACCTCAAATCAGAGCAGGTTCTGTAGGGAGTTAGGTTAATATAAATTAGATTTAGTAAATATCAAGGTTTCTGATACAGTCTCTTAATCTGGGGCATGAAGATCAAAGGCATGAAGCCTTTGGCTGTGAGCAATTAGCTTATCAGCTTATGGATGAAGTCACGTGAAATGAGGGGAGTCTCTATGGACTGAAAACAAGGTTGAAGCCAGGTGAAACAAGGAAAGACTTTATGGCCTTGCATTGTTTTTAGCTGTTAAGTGGGCAGAGCCCAAATTAAGCTGAAGCAGGTGGAACAAGGAGCGATCCTATTTAAGAACAAGTGGATGAGCCCGAGAGGTCGTGCTAAGGGCCCCCCCATACTAGAGAGCTCCAATGCTAGTGAGTCCTGTTGAAGAAAATGCTGGTGAACTGATGGCCGGAATTCCCTGAAGCAGAAAGAAGCTGGTGAGCAAAGAAAGCCTCAGCAAGACAGCAAAAGGCCAAGGACTAAACCCTGTGGCTCAGCTTTTGCCTAGAGGGGTTTGACCTATCCAAACAGTGACCTGAATGGAACTGTGGCCAGCTTTAAAGACTGAGGCAGAGCGGCAGAGTTGCTGATACGAAGGAAATAAGTTGGCCTACAGACAGCTGAGGTCTCCCAGACAGAAGAAAGCCTCAAGCCTTATTTAAGGTGAGACTTTGATAGCCAACTTACCCTGACGAACCTGCGTCTGAGAATTTCCAGAAAAAGGACTGCTAAGTGCATTAAAGGTTTCCTGGTGGTTTCCTGGTGACCTGCCCCAGAGACTGTATCCTTCTAAAAGGTTAAAATAGTTGTAAGGTTTAGTGGGTAGGTCATAGGGGTTGTAGGCATTCATAGGGGTTGTAGGAATTTATAGAAATAGTAGTTAGTTAAGTGTATTTGTTATAAGTAGATATAGTTATTAATAAATGTTTAATAATTAAAAAGCACAGTTACAAGTTTCCATAGAACAAAGGGAGTCCATTTTTCTAGTGCCAAGCTCAGAGGCTTTCTGGCCACACCAGACTTGTCTGTCAGAAGAAATCCCCACAAGGGAACATCCTGAATCCCAGGATTCTTACCCATTGCTCTGGGTCTCCTAGATTAGAAGTTGTTTTATTCTGTCATATGCTTGGGGCAAGGTTGGGATGTACTGAACATGCCGTGTAGAAGAGGAGTCACGCTGAGGGAAGGTGACAAGCACTGGGGCTGCTTCCACCTGTCAGTTTCTCTGAACTGCTTCTGTGACCTTGCTCACGCCCCATGTTGTTCAGTCTCTCAGAGCACAAATGCTTTGCAGTAAATGTTTCAGCACATCCTCTGTTGTTGGCTGTGGCTCCATATATGTGGCTGGAACAGTGAGACTGAGCGGATCCAGACCCCGAAGCCTCTGGGCTGCAGGCCCCCCAAACTGAGGTCGGCAGGTGTGGGGTCCACCTCTCTCCCTGCTTCCACTCTCTGGAGCACGTGGACACACCCCAAAGATCTGCCTTCACTGTGGCACATAGAAGCTACCCCATGGGTGGTCACAGGTGAGCTAACCTTTTCCCCATGTAGCATCCCAATCTCAGCCAATAAAGTGTATCTGTGCTCGAAGGTCCTGTCCACAATTCCCATGGTTCAAAGGAGGACCCTCACCCATCTCAGAGAGAGATTTTAGGGGACCGTAGGGGAGTTAGAGCATCGTGACAAAAGCTGTAATAAAGGAGCACCAAATAGCGGCCTCAGAGTCATGAGACCACCTGAGGGAGTTTTTGCTGCCAGAGAAGCCATTTTCTGACTGTGCCAGCACTTGTCAGGCCCCATGTCCTGGAGCGCAGGTCTTTGACCTAGGCAGACAAGGCTGAAGGTTCCGCCTTCAGACACCGCAGCATCACACATCCCAGCCATATCCAGTGGGACGGTGGAGGGAGACGCAGCCTGATCTTGGCCCCGCAGACTCAGACCCCAGCACCTCCCCGTGACACTCACCCACACCAACACCACCACTGCCGAGTTTATGCTACACTTTGTATTTGGGGTCCATGAGGGACAGAAATTTTGTCCTTTAAGTTCATAGACTTTTAAAACAAGTTCCACCAAGATTTACTGTAGACCACAGTCCTGGACCCTGACTAGTCAAGGCTCTTACTTTTCCAGATCTTTCCCCGAGAGGGAGAACATGCTTCCTAGCCACTGGCTAGGGCTCTGTCCCATGACTGGTTTCACCCTGAGGTGGTAGCATGTGATACAGAAGAGACTGGAAACCTTTTCACGTAGTTGGGCATCCTCATTTGCATTTCTGCCGTTGTCATGAAGGTGTTTTCTTGCCAGCCTTTTATCCTCCATCAGGGTTCTCAGAATGAATACATAAGAAGCAGGCTGAGCCCAAGTCACAGAGAGAAAAAAAAAAAACCCACAGAAGGACCCACAGTTTGAGGCAGAGTTGACTAAGCATGGCCTAGACTCACTGATAGGCATTTGCCCTAATGATCTATGACAATTCATTATGATGCTTATAACTGCATGGGACTCAACTTTGGAATAAGTAGTTGGATATCATTGCTGTGGGTGTGGCTGGCTACCCCCACCATGGTTCCCACACCTTCCCCTGCCTCTCTCTTTCCCCACTTCCTGGCTTCATGAGATTGACAACTACTCTATCAAACCCTCTTTGCCATTATTCTCTGACTCACCACAGGTCACATAGATAGGGCCAAGTGACCATGTACTGAAACTTCTGAAATCCCAACCAAAGTGCATCTATCCTCCTTTCAGATATGTCACAACAACACAACACAAGACTAATTGGTGGAATAAACTGCTCTGCTGGTTCAATTCTAGGATTCTCTGCTGGTATTTGCTCTGTTACCAAACCTGAAATTCTCGTTTCCTCCTAAATGGTGCTGAGGATTGAACCTGGAACCTTCCACATACTAGACAAGCACACCCCCCCAAGCTACATCTCTAGACCTAAAATGCCCTTTTCTTTCCTTACTCGTCCCTCTGATCATCACTCTTGGGACTTGTTTCAGTTTTTTTTGTTGTTGTTGTTGTTGTTGACATCACTAGTCTGGCATGAGACAGGGTTCTTTTGTTAATGTTAATGTGTATTTTAAATGCATTTATTTTTATCTTATGTATATGAGTGTTTGCCTGCATGTATGTCTCTGTGCATCAGTAGTGTACCTGGTTACTGTGGTAGGTCAGAAGGAGTGTTATATGCCTTAAAACTGGAGCCCCAGACAGTTGTGAGTTGTCATGTTGACAGGTCCTCTGGAAGAGCAGTCAGTGCTCTGAATTTCTGAGCCATCTCTCCAGCTCTGACAGTGTGAATTTTTAAAAGCTCTTAACTAGCTGGTCTTTAGAGGTTGACTTCTGGACATATATGCCGAATAGGAGGTTGTGCACCCTGGCTGAATCCTCTTTCATTAGCAGCACTTGGTAGGAATGGGAACCTTAATATTGGTGTAGGAGGTATTCCAGTTCTCTCCTAGCATCCACCTGAATTTCATGATCTTAAACAACAGGAGACTTTCACTAGGATTTACAACACCACGTGATCCTAAATGGCACTGTGGTGAACACCAGTGATGCTCAACTCATCTGTTCTCTGTGCCTGGGATGTGATGCTGGATGCAGACCTAGATGATGGCAGGTGGCAAATGACCAGAATATGTGTAAATGAAACTTTTATTAACCTCTACTTATTAATACCTATAAAACACCTATAATATCCATAACCTATAACCACCTAATACCTAAGAACACCTAAATAATCCTACTTTAACCCTTTTGAAAGGATACTAAACTTTTCTAGCGCAGGTCTGTGCGGGCAACTCGGGCAGCCTTCTATCGTCTGGCTCTGACAGCCATGGCAGTCTTACCTTCAGCTTGGCTCAGCTTCCTTCAGGTCTGACATCACTGCTGTCCATTGGTTCATGAGGCCGACTGACATCACCCGTTCAACTTGGGGCTGGCTTCTGTCATAAATGGCACAGATGCCATTCCGTGCATGGCTTAGTCTGGGCTCGTCTTTTACTTTAAAATCTTGCCACAGCCTCACATGGGAGGGGTTATCTCTTGCCTGTTTCTGAGCCCCTTGCCGTAGCCTCCAAACTCCACTTGCCCCCTGGCACTTCATTAGTTTACCTTAGGCTGCTCTGTTCAGCTTTTTAAAAAATTTTATCTTATTATTTTATTTATTTCTGTGGCCTCTTGGGCTGGCTTATGACCAGAGCCCATTTCTGAGGCTTTTTCTGTCAGCAAGACCTCAGTGAGAGCAGCTAGGGTGTGTATGTCTTCACAGCTATGTCTTTTTTTTTTTTTTCAGCTTGGCATCTATCCTGCACATACTGGCTCCATCTCTCTCTCTCCTCTCCTGGGGTTGGGGGGCTTCATGTGGAGTTACCTGGCTTAAATAGGGTGTGGTCTCACCCTTTCTCAAACTATTTGGCAACTCCCGTGACCTCCCATGGTTTCTGGAGGTTCCCGTGGCTTCTGTGGCTTTGCAGCCACACCCTTTCACTGGGAACCTTCTGCAGATGGCCACCTCTCAACAAACCACCATCCATCTTTCTCGTGGAGCTGTGGCTTCAACTGGGCTCCACCCACTTCAGCTCAGATGTTTCTAATGTCCAAGCAACACCAAGGTATAACCTCTTTTCAGTTCCCTGGGCTTTAAGAGTGTCTTCTTCTTCTTCTTCTTCTTCTTCTTCTTCTTCTTCTTCTTCTTCTTC
>CAJQZJ010033923.1:894210-924119 GCA_907164525.1 Lophiomys imhausi
AACCCAGGCCATGGGGAAAGGGTGACCAGCTGGAGTGGCCCAGCACTCTGGAGGGTAGTGGTAAATATGAGGACAGAACCCAGACCATGGGGAAAGGGTGACCAGCTGGAGTGGCCCAGCACTGTGGAGGGTAGTGGTGGCAGGCCACCATGTATTGAGTCAACTCTCTGAACTAAGCTCAGAATTGAAGCATGGTCACCACAACACTGCCTGTTTCTGAGTAAGCACTTGGGAGATCACAGCCCCTGATTCTGATTCCCAGGCTCCCTAGATACACCTATTTTTGCTCAAGGAACATGGTGTTAGGAACAGCTTTCTCTTTGCTTCCTGAGCCCCTGAATGTTGAATCTTTCTACAAGAGTGGAGGAGAGGGTAAATAGGTATGTGGCTGCTTCTCTAGACTGAAACATTCTCTGGAAGAGGAAAGGAGGAGACTCAGAAGGCTCATGAAAGTCACAAGATCCACAGTGTCCCCCAAGGTCCTATAAGAAGAAGGGGAGGTCTTCAGTGGTTCGGTTGCCTCCAAGGTGCTCATGGGATTCTAGTGATGCAGCTCTCAGGAGCAGTCATCCAGGCTGGGGTGGCTCTGTTGGTGAAGTAGATGGCTAGGAGTCACCCATGCCCCTGTAACTAATCCCATCTAAAGTAATAATTTCTTTGGTCCATGTGTCCTCTCTGTCTAAGCAGGAACAGTAGCTATGCCGTGGTCAGGTTGACCTACCCCCCTCCACATGATCCTGCCACCCATGTTCCCCTCCCACCCTAACCCTTTAGACCTGTTCACTCCTATCTCACTTCCTTCAGTGTAATTTTTTATGGTCTTTCGTTTGTCTCTTTTTGTCTCCAGCATGTGAACCCTCTGTCCACATTTTGAGGATGTCAGCAGTATAAGCAGAAGTAACTCTCTTGAAAGGTCGGAAGCCAGAGTAGAGGCAACCTTATCCCTTTGTTCCCCATCACTTCTGCCCACACAGGTGCCCCTGGCTCATCGTAACTGCCAAGCAAGTAATGCAGATGTAGAAATGGCTTAACTAATCAAAATCAGTTATCATTCCAAGAAAAAAAAAACCCACTCTTTTCTCCATCATCTCTTGAAAACCATAGGTAGTTCTGGGTTTTAACTTCCCTGACATCCTCCTCACAACTCTTGGGCTCCACTGGCCCTCACTTTCAGGACAAGGGTTCTTCCCTGCATCCTTGGGATCTGAGGTCTTTTGAGCTAATAGTTTTCAGGGTAGGGGCCAACAAGATGAGTTCCCAAAAGAACCTCAGTGCATTCTGAGGTCTGAACTCTAGGTGTACAAATAGCCCACCAGTTTGCCTGGTTCCTACCCTCCAACTGTGCTGAGCTTATGGTTGGGGTGAGTGTTGAGGTAGATACTCTCTAGTGAAGTGCCTGTCTTTCAAACCTAGAACTGGAAAATAAGATATCTTGAAGAAAAGTCAAGAGTGGCAAACAGAAGACAAATCCCAAAGAATATAGGGTTAGCTGAGGGTGAGAGAGAGGCAGAGAGAACCATATAACCAGGGTGTGAGACAAGACAAGACCCCAGCTCTGAGCACTGCAGTGCCACAGCAAGGTGCTGGGAATGAAGATGTCTAGAAGTCCTTGGATAGGTGTATGGGAATGGGCAGGGTAAATTAAAAGCCAGGTGTCAATCTGTCTGAAGGGGATCAGTCCCTGCCCACTAACGCAATACAAATGAGGAGAAATTCAGTGTATATATCATCCTTGGGTAACTGACCACACACTATCTAATGTGGGATGTGTGTGCTAACTGGGAAAGTCTCCGTAAATCCAGAGGCATAATTCAATTGCCTGCATATGAAGCCATTCCTGGTTCAAGTCTCTGTCACCTGCTGACCCTTTCTTCCATACTTAACACCAATTGTCAACTGCCATCTTGTGTCATGCTCCTGGGGTCCTTAGGCCTCTCTGACACCCACTTCATCAGTTTCCTGAGGATTGGATCCTTTCTTCAGGGTGCTTACTCTGTATGACATGCTGACAGATTCTGAAAAGCAAGCAGGAGGGGAGAAGAGAGGTAACATAGTCATTTCTTTTCTTGTCCTGGGCGATCGGCACAGAGACATTTCATCATGAAAATGGACTCTGCTTGTGATTTGTCGTGAATTGGACATGGTTTTAACCATCTTCCCTTTCCCTGCATATCTACATCACAGGAAGGAGCAGATTAAATCAACGTTTCTAAACTGCCAAAAAAATCAGTGTCTCCCACTGAGCTCATTTGGCTCACGTACAGAACCCTTTCCCACACACTCCGATTTAGGGTTCTCAGATAGAGACCAAAACTGTTAGTTTTTGCCCAGCCCTGCATACCTCTACCACATCCAAAATCAAGCCCTTTGAGCCTGACCCCTGGTGAGTCTAAGGATGGTTTAAATGCAGGGCTCCAGGACTTACTACTCCTGGTCTGTTGGGAACTGTGGAAAGGAGGGTGGAGAGGAGACAGCAGAGGCATGCAGAGGTGACTCATAAAAGGAAGTGATGATGGCAAAACACTGGCAAGGGCACATGCCAGGATTGTGACATCCAGGGATTGTCCATAGAGGGTTAAATTGCTTATTAGAAGTGCACATAGAAAGGTGGGGGCACAGCTCAGGAGTAGAGCATGTGACTGTAAATCATGAGGTCCCTGGTTCAAATCCGGGTGCTTTCTTGTTAGAGTCTCTTTTAGATACAAGAGAGCAAAGCTGAAGTAGTCATTGGAGTCAAGTAAAGGCCACTGTCTCTGCTGGCCTTTGTCCCACAACGGTCCCCCAGGTGGGACTGTAGTGTGTTTCTCTTGTGCTTTGGGTTCTGTTCAGGCCTAGTCTGTATCTTTATCTCTGAAGGGCAGACAAAGGGGTGTCTATGAAGCACATCCAGATTGTAGTCACTCAAACTGTGGCAAAGACCATGACCTTGGACCTCATTTACTGCAAGAAACCCATCCCATGTGAGGCTTCTGGGATGGAGGAAGCAGCTCCTCCCTCTGGCCGGTCTTCCTTATCATTTCTCTGAAGCCTTACCTGACAGTGTATATGTCATCCTTGGGTAACTGACCACACACTATCTAATGTGGGATGTGTGTGCTAACTGGGAAAGTCTCCGTAAATCCAGAGGCATAATTCAATTGCCTGCATATGAAGCATCCCAAGATGCTTTTCATACTCTCCTCCCAGTGGCCTCTGCATAGACTCCTGAAACTTGTGTGGGTGTACTTTGTTCATGGACCTGTCTCTTATTTGAGCTAAGCCTCTCTGAATAATGAGAACAATTTCTTACTTTTCTCTATGTACTCAATATGGATGACTGAGACCAACACCTACCAAGTCCCATGAATGAATGATGGAGTCATGTTGGGCTGCATGGGTTGTTCACAGAAGGCCTCAAACCAGCAAACCCTGTCCTGACTAAGAATGCACCAGAGGAAACACCACTGTTGGGCACTTTCCCCCATCACACCTCAAGACAGAGGGGCTTCAAGAGGGTAGGTAGGGTCAAGGAGGAGATGAAGGGAGAACACACTGCAGTGCAGAGAACTTCCAGGTGCCTAACATGCAGAGATCTGGGTGTAGAAGTGCCCATCTAATTCTGCTATGGTGTCATGGATGGAAAGATGCTGAGTGGTTCTACCTAAGTGGGGGGGCATAGCTAAGAGGTAGAGCATTTGACCACAGATCAGGAGGTCCTGATTCAAATCCAGGTGTCCCTCCCTCTTCCCTCAGTGGACACAATGCTGTTTTTCCTACACTGACACATCCTCTAGGACAGAGAGAGGAGAGGAAGGGTCAAGCTATTACTAGAAAACTGACCTCTTCCCCTTCTAGACTGAGTTCTTTCCATAAGGCCAGGGGACAGTTCTGCATTGGTCCGGTCCTGGTGGAGACAGGGTCTTACATCTGATTAAGGAAGAGAACAGTGGCAGATGTGTGGATGGGGGTGTGTTAGCATGTGGGTCCTTGTGTGTGGCAAAGCACAGGTAAGTGATGTGAAAACAGAAGGAGGTCATAACTCAGATGAGAGCATTTGAAGCTTTCTGAAAATGGGAAATAAGAGGGGAAGAAGAGGAGAGACAGAAGTCAGGTATTCTCTGCTCTGGACTGTTTGGTTCAGAGTTTTTTGTTGTTGTTTTCTTTTTAATCATAAATGTAGACTCTTCTTATAGTGTGGTCACTAATCAGGTGTTTTGTTCAGTTGACTTTAACAACTGTAATTTTCCCTGCATCTATACAATGGAAGGAAGCAGATTAAATCACTAGTTGCAAACTGTTTGTAACTGCAGGGTTTTCCACCCATGCCCCAGTTCCAGAATAACAACTCTGAGTCTTATTATTTACTGATAAATGCCTAGGCCAAACTAGGCTTGTTCCCTGACAGTTTGTAACTTATTATCCTGTCTATTCTGTTCTATGATTCCGCATGGCTGATTACCTCTCCTAAGTTTAATACTTCCAACTTCCTCTGCATCTGGGATGAATGTCCCTGTGCCTGATCTCAGAGTCCCTCCCTCTGTGCCAGATGTCCCAACTCCTATTCCAGCCTTTCCTTTAGGCCATAGGCCTTTTATTGACAGGTGATGCTTCCACACAGTACACAAGAGATTATTCCCACAGTCAGCAAGTCAGACTCATCTACTGATCTTGTCTAAGATGCAGGTCATCCTCTGGTCCCCTTCCCAGAGTGTCTGGTTTAGTTCTTGGGCAAGACAAAGAAGACTTGCTTTTCTCTAGTTCTGCCCCATTTATCTCCAGATGTCAGTTGAGCAGCCAGACCTCTGCATCTCAGTCTCCTAGGTGAGTCTGAAAGATACTCCAGCACAGACATCCAGGACTTAATACCCCCGTCTCAACTGGGAACTAGGGCAGGATGAGGGTTGTAAAGAGGAAGTGGCAGTGAGGTGTACAGAGGCAGGTCAGGGCTGGGCATCCTAGGAAGAAGCAGATGGCAGAGCACTGGCAAGTATATATGCCAGATGGTGACAGTCAGGGAGTGGCCATGCAAGTTTAGAATGTTTATTAGACATACATAAGCAGGTGGGGGTATAGCTCAGGGGTAGAGCATTTGACTGCAGATCAAGAGGTCCCTGGTTCAAATCCAGGTGTCCCCTATTTTTCTCCCCATGAACACTGAGTGGATTGCATGCCCTGGTCAGAGAAAACAGAATTGGCAGATTGTATGTGAACTTGTGTTTTTGTGTGCTCACACAGAGAAATTCTAAGAAATACCTGCACAGTTGTGTAGTGGATAGAAAAGTCTGATTTTTGCAGGTCAGAATACTGGACAGAGACTTGGAAGAGGTGACATGGTAACCAGAAGCTGAGCAAAGTCTTGAGATCAAGTTTCCTTTTCTTTGGGGACATCACTCTTTCCTCCCAGGCCTTTAGCTGATACAGGAGGCCCACTGACCTTATAGGAGATAGTGAGCTTTGCTTAAAGCCTGCTGACTGAAATTTGGGTGCCAGACAAAAATGCCTTCATAGCACCATCTGCATTGGTGTAGTACAACCTCATCAACTGACAGCAAGAATTATTCACCACAGCAGATAATACCTTAAGCTTATGAGGGATAGGCCTTGAAATAAGGCTGTAAGTATTGAGCAAGTTACACAAAGAAATGGAGAGATTTGCAAAACTCCATCATAGAGTTAGCTGACTTAGGCAATGACTCAGGCCCAGAAGCTGAGGCCAGTGTTCTTTGTATCGTTCTGATGGGCAGTAAGGCTGGCTGAAATCTTGGTCCATGTTTCCTTAGGTCCTTTTTATTTTCCTGCATCATCTTGAGGTCTTTGTCATTCTTCCAATGATGGCCTTCCATATTACTTTCAACCAGAGATAGGCTTTTATTTAAACAAAGTACTGCTACTGGAATCAAGTTTGGTAACAAGAAAGATTCTCAGGGAAATGCATAAAGTGAGGCTGGTCATCTGGTCATATTGGACCCAAAGATAATGAAGATCCATGTGTTAGTCCTTGGGGAACATAGCGGCAGGCATGACACTAGAGTAGTAGTTTAGAAGCCCACATCTGATCTGTAAGTTGAAGACAGGGATGGTGGTGGCTGTGCCTGGAGTGAACTTTTAAAACCAAACCCCACCCAGCACCCAGTGACACACCTCCCCAACAAGGGCACACCTACCCCAATAAAGGCCACGCCTCCTAATCCTTCCCAAAAAGTTCCACTAAACTGAGGGCTAGCATTACTTACCTTGTTCTGGAACATATGGGAGCCTCCAATCCACCCCCTGGAGCCTACTTGATTGTGGTGGTTTGAATGAGAATGGCTCCCATATGTTCCAGAACAAGGTAAGTAATGCTAGCCCTCAGTTCCCCCCAGACCACTATGCAGTTTCCAGAGAGCACTGCCAGTGCCCTGCTGATTCAACACAGGACATGCTCAAATGTCACAATATATGACCTGGTCCTCATGAAGGCTAAAACATGGAGCCCTTTCTGGCTGAAATGTTAGACTCCCTGACTTCCAGTTACTGCAGATGAAGAAGCAGCCAAAAGGGAGAGCAAAGGCTGATCGTCAGCTGCCTGGCTTCTGTCCCAGTGTCATCTATAGTTTCCCTGGTTTCCTTGCTGAGAATAGGTCAGTGGTTAATCAAGAACTGGATGTAAGGAGTGGCAATGTGGATCTATGAGAGCACTGGGACAATTCAGATCTTAATCACATCGCTAGCTCTGCATAATCTTTCTGTCAGCCAATCATTGGGTGAGTCTTCCTCCTGAATGTCCTCAAAGCCTTCCTCAGTCATTTAGAAACTCTGTCCTGGGAGAAGGAAATGTATATAGTTGTCCCTGTGTTCACAACATGGGCAGGGACTGACAGGTAACAAGCTCCATGTTTGCTGAGTGAATGAATGACCAAATGAAATAGGAACATCTTCCCAAGGCCTTGGAATGTGGAGGAGGCTCTTCCTGCACTCAGTGTCAGGTTACTTTGAAGACCAGGGTGGGCTGCTCTTGTTCTGACCAGTGTGTGACTTCAGTGACTCTTATGGTGAGGTATCCTTTCCAGGTGCAAGGGTGGTACCTTCACCATACCTGAGGGATGGGGGTACTGAGTGGGACAGGTTAAAGTTGAAGAAAAGGGAAGATAGGCTGTTGTGAAGAAAGATTGCTAGCTTCTAGAACACAGAGAGGCCATAGGTAGGCAAGCTGGGTACAATGCCATGGTTGAAGAGGTACTAACAAGACATTATGTACAAGTTGGGGGTGTAGCTCAGGGGTAGAGCATTTGACTGAAGATCAAGAGGTCCCTGGTTCAAATCCAGGTGCCCCCTAATATTTGTCACTGGAGTGCATCCTGAATTATTTTCCTTTTAGATCAGCCCCTGGAAGAGAATGATGTACATCCAACTCTAATGCACAGTAGAAGCACAGACTTGATGTCACTCAGGTGACTTAATGCACCTGTTAGAGGTTGTAATACATGGATCTGTGCTTTCCCTAGCCCTCAGGTTTTACTCTGAGGCTGTTTAAAAGCTCACAAACAGATGCTGGTGATCCACACATGAAGCTGATCATTTCTTCTCCTGCCTCCTGAGTTGGAGCGTCATGTCCCTTGCAATGGAATGGCTCTCAGGTTCCCGATCCCGCCTGCCAGGCTGCAGGTCCTTGGGCTCTGTATCCCAAGTCTGGAGCCCCTTCCCTGGGCTGCTGCAGATTACTGGCCACATGCATTTATGCCTTGTCCTACCCAGACTTGGGAATAGGTGAAGAACAGGATTCTAGGAGGCTCTCTAGGACAAAAGCACAGGGTGCGGTGGTGAAGAAAGTCACCTAGGGCTTCTTAGAGGGCCACCTGAACTTCTTGGTGTCTTTCACTCTGCCACATGCTAGCAGGCAAGAAAAGAAAACCAGGGTCACACACCCAGATCAGTAAGTAGGGATCAGAAGACCTTGATTAGTGTCTTGATCTGTCCTTAAAAGCTCATTTCACTGTCTAATGACAACTGCAGATTCTGCTAATGCCTGGCACCCTGTATGCAGCACTCCACAGCCACAGACATCATGGGAATGCCAAAGATGTTTCCTTGGATGACTTGCAGATGAATGTGAGGGCCTGGCTCTCCTGCTGGGCCATCCATTACATTTTCAAATGAGAGAGACGCTGATCACACAGTAGGCATGCCTGTATGGGAATAAAGATGTACAGATCCCACCTCATAGCTCCTGCATCTGAGTAGGGCAAGGACTTTGTTGTTGTTGGGTTGTGTGGTTTTTTTTTAAACAAGATCTTCCCATTATCCCAGTCGGAACTGGGAGCCTCCAAGTTTGTTTGATACCCCATAGTGTAGGCTTCAAAAAAAGTCATGATTATGAGACATGTCTAAACATACTCACCCTATTAAAATAGGATTGGGAATGAATCTCAGCTTGGGCTCTGTCCACCAGCCCAGCTTGGAGCCTCAGTACAACCTGCTGGCCACACCTGTTGCTCAGTCCCTAAAGGAATGGTGTACTGGGTCTTCTTATGAAATGACCTCAAAGACTCCCAGTTTAGTTAGTACTAGTCTCATTATACCCCAAAGGAGACAAACAGGCATACATATGGACAGACAGGCAGACACACACCTGGACCTGGAGTTGTGTCATGAACCTTCTGACTTGCAGTTAAGTGCTCTTCCATCAAGCTGGAGCTCACTTCTATCATTGGTGCTATTTAACCACCACAGGCTTCTTCCAGTAACCATTAGAAGCTCTGCTTATCGATAGTGAAGTCCCATATTGTGGCCTATCCTCTGCATGCAAACCACTCCTCTTCTGGTCACCAGCTGGCTCCTAACCCCTCAGTTGAACACAGGAGGCCTCCTATGACCTGCCTTGTACATTCTCTTCCTATATCTGGTGGGTGGGGACGTGTGGTTGGAGGGTGACGACACTTTGGAATCATCTCTTGCTGGCACAGAACGACCTTTCCTACTGCTCCTACCCTGGACTTTTTCTACCCATCATCACCTTTGAGACCATCGGCTGGAATTTTGCTCTGTTATCCATCTTCTAGCCTTTTCTTTATCCAAAGGCCAAACTCTTGACACTGGTCTTCCTGGACTGCACTTATGGTAGGCTGACTCCACACTTGGTGACCAACTCAGGAGGGCTCTTCAGCAGATCAACACACTTGGAAAAACAGGGACTGGGTTGTCTTAGGGTCCAAATGCAGATCCAAAGGGGTTTCTCAGCAAGAAGAAGAATCCCCCTTGCTGCCAAGTACTTGCCTCAGCCCCTCAAGCCACAGGTTTATTGTGCATCTTCCCCACCCCCCCAGGCATAACTGGAGATCACACAGCCTCTCTGCTACAAAATCCAAGGTCAAGTTCAAACTTGTATAACACAGGTCTTGATGCTTTGGAAAGTCTTCCAGGATATGTTTACTCATAATGATAGGCAGGTCTTGGCACTGGTGGGTGGGACCAGAGATGCTGGACATTCTGTAAGTGGTTCTGCTTGCTGGATAGTCACATAAGAACATCAAGGTCTGACTCAGGCTACAAGACAGAGACAAACGGCACAAGGCCCATCTGGGTCTGTTCATCACTCGGCTGTCCTTGCTTACCTCTTGTCTCTGAACAATAGAATGTTAAGTGAGGGGGGACGATAGCTGGCTCGGGCTAAAAAGACACAACAATTAGGGGGCACCTGGATTTGAACCAGGGACCTCTTGATCTGCAGTCAAATGCTCTGCCACTGAGCTATGCCCCCTTCCTAACATAGCTTGGAATTAGCACTAATAACTAGGTAGCACTCCCTCATTCTAAGACTATTAAGTACTGTGGTTCCCATCTGATCTTAGGCTCCCTTTCATCTCTGGTAGACTTATCTATTATGGTTTTAAGTTCTCTCTTCCCTGATCTTTGAGTGAATTCTCCCCAAACCTCCTTTATCTGATCTGAGTTTCTCTCCCTTAGTCTGGGGACCCCACACAGAACCAGTGAATGGAGTTTTGGACTTTTTCAATCCTTCTGCTCCTCCATGGTCTTCTTCCCTCATCCTGTGACCAAGTCTGTGGCCTTAGCAGAGTCACCTCAGACCTGCTCAGCACAGGGCAGGTATTTGGCCAGAAAGGCTGCAGGTTCTGCATCAGGCCCCTGGATCCCTCTCAGAGGACATTGCCATGCCTGGCTGTCTGTGAGAGGACATCAAGAGCAAGCTGTATGGCCCCTGAGGTAGGGCTGAGGACTCCTCTGGCACCATAGCAGGACAAAACACCCTAAAGGACCTGTGCCTGCTCACTGCAGACATGGGACAACAGTATGTCTGACTCCTCGGTTTTGATGTTCCTTTGGCCCAGTGTTTCTGTGCTGTCCTCCTGTTCCTTCGCTTGGGAACGGGGATGTGTACTCTGTGTCACACAGTCTGGTGGAAGTACATGACCTGCATTTGATTTTACAGCTAAGAGTTTGTCTTAGGTCTCAGAAGAGACTTTGGACTTGTGAACAGTGTTGGGCCTGTTAAGATTATGAGGGCTCTTGAAGTTGGACTGAATATTCTTTGCATTATTACATGAGCACAAGCCAGTGGGAGGTAGGGGCAGGGAGCCAGGGTTCTGTAGATGCATCATAGGCTTCAACACTTGGTCCTCAGATGGTGGAACTGCTCTGGGAGGTTGTGAGACTTTTGATACACAGGTTCCAGCTGGCAGTCACAGGCCACTGCATGGTGGCTTGAAGTTTATAGTTGGCCCCTATCTCCAAGACCCCTCTTTCTGCATCCTGATCTTCCCTGATGTTTCTGCTGCCATCAACTCCACCATGCTTCCCTCAGTGATGGACCAAGACAATGGGCCCAAATAAGTCTCTCCTTAAGTTGCTTTGCTGTGTATTTTGCCATAGCAATAAGAAAAGTGATGAACACAAGATCATTATAATTATCCCTGCCATTTGCTGGTTCTAAACAAGGCCATAATAATTATCATGGTGTTTACTGAAAACGAGGGGTTGACATACATGCAGTTTTTTTTTTAAGAAGAGAAAAACTAGACACAAATAGGAGCCACCTGAATTTGAACCAGACACCTGTTGATCTCCAATCAAATGCTCTACCCCTGAGCCACACACCCACTTGCCACTATAAAGCTTAATTAATATGTTTCACTTCTAAAACCACTCTCAGTTCATTTGTAACCTGTATTTTCACTTCAGGATAGATGCCCTTCAAAGCTCCAGGCTGAATCAGAAGAAACTCATCAACCTATTCCAAAACAAGGAGTAGGCCCCCCTCTTCAGAAGCCCTGCCTCCTGCATCTTCTTAGCTTTTAGTCACTAGGGCCAGGGAACAGCCTAGAGACACATCCAGGCCCTGAGAGAGAGTTCAGCCATAGAAATGCAGACAAGGAGGCCTTTTCATGAGCTTGCAGATGGGAACAAATGACTCCACTCTACATTTGTGTTACCCTCTAACAAGGGATTCAACGTTTTGACCATGTCCTGAAATTTTAAGTAAGGCTGAATTAAAAAGTGATGAACTAATTCATTTGGTGGAGGAAATTATAAGACAGAGTAGCATCCAGGTGGGGCAAGGTTAATGCTGACTGCTAGTAACCACATTTGCAGAAAGAGCTAGAACTAAAATGCAGTGGAAAGAGGAAAACAACAGCAATAAAAACCCTTCTAGTTTTGTATGGAGTATGAACACATTTAGTTTCAGAGAGAACAAGAGTGGACAAAGCAGCCACAGTTGTTACAGAGGTTAGCATTACTAAAAAGAAGGCACACAATAGGGGTGACCAACCATTTCCTAATTAAATTTGCAGCCTGCTCCACAGGCCAACTCATGCCTGGTACTGCAAACTTGATCAAAAGTCCCTGGCTGAGGATGTTATGGGTCCTAGGGGAGATCCTCCTATTAGATCACGATGTCAAACTGCACTCTAAATGGTTATGTTTGTACTTTAGATGGAGAGAGTTTTTGCTTTTTTCACCGGCCCCCAGAGTGGGCTGGGCGGCCGCAGTGGTTACTGCAGATTCATAAATGGCCAGAGTACTGTGAATAAGAACATAGAATGTTCAGCGCGGAATGTACATCCATGTCAGCACCGTTCCCCAAGGCTCGGGGGCACCGTGGAAGAGAGGACAAAAAGAATGGAAGAGCCGGAGGATGGAGAGATGTGAAACGCTGTCTTCTGGCTAAATGTACATCCATGTCAGCACCGTTCCCCAAGGCTCGGGGCACTGTGGAAGAGAGGACAAAAAGAATGGAAGAGCCGGAGGATGGGGAGAGATGTGAAACGCTGTCTTCTGGGCATGACGTGGCCATTGCACTCAGGAACTTACAGCAGCTGCGGGTGTCTGCAGAAGGTCAAAGCCAGGCAGAGTCCCTGCATGGAGGGAGGAGGGGCTTGCGAGGCCTCATCCCTGTCTCCGGGGCCTGCTGGCAGTTGCCCATTTTCTAGTAGATGACCACACACCCATTTGCATCCAGGGTGCACTAATTGCACTCCATGGGCTGCTATAAAAACAAAGAAGATGGAAGCTGGAGAGATGGCTCAGCAGTTAAGAGTACTGGCTGTTCTTCCAGAGGTCCTGAGTTCAATTCCCAGCAACTACATGGTGACTCACAACCATCTATAATGAGATCTGATGCCCTCTTCTGGCATGCATCAGGTATGCATACAGAACACTAATAAACAAGTACAATTTTTAAAAAATTAAAAAAATAAGATGGCATGAAGTTGAGAGAGGGGTGTGTTGGGAGTGGTCTGAGGGGAGTGGGAAGGGGGTAGATGTTATCAAAATACATTGTGAGCATGTATAAAATTCTCAAAGCATAAATAAAATTGTTGTTGTTTTTAAAGGGAGGAATATACTTTGTACTGAAACTTCAGGAAAGGTGGCTGCAAGGCGAGACCCTGCTGCTACGGGTTCCAAGGTATAAGGCAGAAGTCTCATTGGGAAGATTTTCCTTGAACAGAAAAAGCCACTGTTGTGTCCTGCTGGAAAAAGACTACCTAAGGAAGTGCTTTTCTGATTCAGCTGACTGGACTTGGAAGATTCTAGACCTAAAGGGGCCCAGCTGCTACTCAAGCTAGCAGCAGGTTCTAATTTTTCAGGCATGCAGAAGGCAAGGGTTATGGGGTCATGTAAGCTTGCACCTATATTATTAAGGAAAGGCAAATCTTGCCTTTGAGACTAGGCAATATTTAACAGGGTCAAATCTCTGAAGGGGTCCTCTTAGAAGCTGATATATGAAGCTATGAGATAAGGCCTGAGCTTCAATGGAGATATTAGGATATTAGAGTGGCCAGGAACACTGTCTGCCTGCCAAGGAAGCCTGCAGGCACTGAGCAGAGCTGGCCTAAGACAGGCCATGCATGCTATAAAAAACAAGGTTATGGTTGCGGAGAGGAACCTATTGCAGCTCTGATATTGCCACCGTGTGCCCTTGATGCTGGCTATGGAGCTATGGCATTCCCATTGGCCCTGTGGAATTTGGGGTGTGCTGTACCCCTCCCCATTGAAATGGCAGTGTTCATTTTGTGCCATTGTGTATTAGAAGCGTGCTCACACCATTTGTTATCTTATAGAGACTCACAGCTGTGAGACTGCATCTGGACTTGTGCTCTTGACTGTATCAGAATCATTAAGACTTTAGAGAGTCTTGAACTTGAAAAGGCACTTTGCATTATACGATGATGCTGAATCTCTAGGGCCAACAGTTGAATGTTATGGTTGGAATCTTAATCATCCTCCATGGGCTCGTGATTTGAATACTTGGCTGTTTTTAGGACCTTTAAGAGATGGGGTCTAGTTGGCAGAAGTAGGTCACTTAGGGGTGGGCCTTTGAGGTTTACACTTGTTCTGGCTCTTGCCTTGCTGCTGCTGTGAGGGGCCTGTCATGTGCTCCTGTCTGCAGTAACTCTGTTGTTCCTTCCTCAGCTTGAAGAACTGAACCCTCTGGATCCATGAGACCAAATAAGTCTTCCCTCCTGGAAGCTAGTTTTGTCAGATAAAATAATTACAGCCACAAAAAACTGATCAGATATATTTAAATTTACACCATCTAACTTCATAGAATTTGTTAAAAAATCCACCTCTACACACACTCTCTATAATTTGCTGATGTCAGTTAGATGGTTGAAATGGTTTTGGAATGTCTGCTGCTCACAGAAGTTGGAGAAGAATGTAGCTGGAGCAGCCATCTGAGCTCTGGCTGTAGTCTCCAAGTGTGAGAGTAGGGACAGTCTCCCACGGCAAAGCAAGTCCCCAGTCCATCGGCCCCAAGACAGAAGGGCTGACTTGGCTGGTGGAGACTACCTAGAGCTAAAGATTTGGTTAAGACTTACGTGTCCCAGTGTCCTCATAAATCCGCACTGCCATCCCTGAAGTTCTGCACTTTCCTAGTCATTGCCTTTTTTAACCAAGGAAGCTGAAACCACAGACCTTATAGGTGTCTTCCACACAGACATCAGCGGAAATACAGAGGTAGTCATAGGTGTCTTCCACACAGACATCAGCGGAAATACAGAGGTAGTCATTGACAGGACTATAGGTGTTCATAGCATAACGTGGAAGACTTTGCCACAATGTGAGTACATGTGAATGTGACCCATTTGGGCCTCGTAAGTGGCCCTTTGTTGGCTTCTACCAGAGGTAAGGACACACAACCAGGCAGGCCTGAGATGAATTTAGAGCACAAAGGTAACACAGTTCAGTGGGGCATACTGGGAAGGTGATGAGAGCTGTCATTTGACTCTCTGTTAATGTCTACCTCAGGAGTTTTGCTCTCTGGCATCCAAAATAGATTCTGGCAAGGGGGCACCTGGATTTGAACCAGGGACCTCTTGATCTGCAGTCAAAAGCTCTACCCCTGAGCTACACCCCCACCTTCTTGTTTATTGCTCATAGGCATTTTAAGCCTGCATGACCACTCCCTGGCTGACCAAAGCACTTGCCAGTCCTTGCCCTCAACAGCTTTCTCCTATAGGCCCAGCCCTGAGCCACCTTGGCACATCTGACTGCCATCTCCTCAGGACCAGTACCCACTTCTCTTTGGTGGTGTTTGAGTGAGAATGCCCCACATAGGGTCATATATTTGAATACTTGGTCCCCAGTTGGTGGGATTATTTGGGAAGGATCTTCTTAGTGCTTATTTTAAAACAGGCAGTGTTGTGATGAGCATGGTTCAATTCTGAGCTTAGTCATGCCATCTGCCCCGTCCCAGCAGTGCTGGGCCACTCCAGCTGGTCACCCTTTCCCCGCGGCTTCAGTTCTGTGATCTTTCCAAGCATTTCCTGCAGTTATGCCCCTCTACATACATTGTTTATGACTAAGCCCAGCATCGAATTCCTCAGTCATGGGTGGTGGGTGGGCTTGAGAATCACTGAAGTGCACCACCATGCCATTTAGCATCACACAGCACTGTGAATTCTAGTGAAAACCTTCTGCCACTTAGTCATTGGATGTTAAGAGGGAATTTTGACCCCCGTATTAAAGTTCCAATTGTTCTTGCCTGCTATTAATCAGAATTAAATGTACCAGCCAGAACATCTGAAAGCAGAATAAGGCTGGCTGACCTCTGACTCGGAACATACTTCCATAATGCAGCTTTTTAAACAACTAATTAAGAACTTTTGAAAACACACACACTACTGGGCTGGCTAGTTTTATGTCACCTTGACAGAAGCTAGAGTCATCACAGAGGAGGGAACCTCAATTGAGAAAATGCCTCCATAAGACTGGACTGTAGGAAAGCCTGTAGGGCATTTTCTTAGTTAGTGATCAATGTGGGAGAGCCCAGCCCACTGTGTGTGGAGCCACCCAGGTTGGTGACCCTAGGTTCTATAAGAGAACAGGCTGATAGCTCTGCCAAGACAGGGCAGGCAAGTCCTTCATAATTCCTGCTTCACAATTAATGCCTGTCTGAGATACTGGGCCAAAAGACTGAAAACAGATACTCCAATGTTATAGAGAGAAATTGGGGACTCTCCAGGCAGCCAGTTGTCTGTCATTTCTTAGTTTTGGAAGCTGCTGGCTCTGCACTTCCTGTTTATTCAGATATATTTATACTTCTCAGGTCTCTGATGTGGTTGAAGACTAGATAGTTATAGTCTCACAGTTAAGTTTTAAGTTGTTTAGGAATTAAAAGGATGTTCTAGGTCTAAGAAGATGTCTTTAAGTTGGTAATGCAAGTTAGGATGGAAACTGAGTTAGGTATAGAACTTTAAACTCATCAAGATAGATAGATAATAGAATATTAATATCAGTTTCCAAATATGTATGTCATATTTGGGAATGCATGTCATACCTTATAATTTTCATAGTTGTGGCCTAATTGTTCTTATTGTTTTGTATTGTATTCATTGTTATTAAAAAAAAGAGCCTTTTATTGGACTAACAGGGGAGCTGTTGGTGGGAAAAAGATACACCTCAAATATTTTTTTAAAAAGCAGATAGGAGAGTCGGGCGTGGTGGCGCATGCCTTTAATCCCAGCACTCACGAGGCAGAGGCAGGCGGATCTCTGTGAGTTCGAGGCCAGCCTGATCTACAAAGAGAGTCCAGGACAGCCAGGGCTGTTAGAGAAACCCTGTCTCGAAAAACCAAAAAAAAAAAAAAAAAAAAAAAAAAAGCAGATAGGAGGGTGAGTAGAAAGAGGGTAGGAGGGTGGGACTAGGAGGGGCTATGATTGAGATGTAACTTGAAGGAATAAATAAATGTTGTACAAAAAGAGAGAGAGACAGAGAGAGAGAGAGAGCAGACTGAGCAAGCCATGTTGAAAAAAAGTTATCAGCACCCTTTATGGTCTCTGCATCAGCTCCTGCTTCTAGGTTTCTGCCCTGTTTTAGTTCTTGCCCCAACTTCCTTCTAAATGGACTATGATATGGAAGTGTAAGGCAAATAAACTCTCCAAAATTTGCTTGGTCATTATGTTTCAGCATAACAATAGTAACCCCAAGTCAGTTACTTTTGGCAAAAGGACCCTGCCTCATGTCAAAGTGGTGATGTCATCAGGGAACACTAAAACAAGTTCTAGACAGAGCAGTGGTCAGAGGGCACTACATCTTCAATCCCAGCACCCAGCCTAGTCTACATAAAGAGTTCTAGACCACTACACCTGTCTAAAAAAACAGAGGGGAGCCCTGGAGAGGTGGCTCAGCAATTAAGGGCTTTTGTTGTTCTTACAAACAACCTAGGTTCAGTTCTCAGCACCCACATGGCAGCTTACAGCTGTCTGTACCTCCAGTTCCAAGATCTGGTGCCCTCTTCTGGTCTCTGATGGCACTCCAGTCAAAACAACCATACACATACGGTAAAGAGAATAAATGTTTTTTAAAAAGTTGGAGACTTTTAGATTTGGCAACAGACCAAGCACGAGGTGAGATTTGAGCCAGTAGAATTATAACCCTTTTCATGACTGTGGTTTCTCCTCAGCATATTTTACCTAGCCTGCCAGTCATCTTTGTGTTGCTGTGTCAGATACCTGAAAGAAACAATGTAAACCGAGGGTATGTTTACTTTGGTTCACATTTCAGAGGTTTCAGCTCATGGTCACTTAGCCCCATTGATGTGGGTGATACAGAGCATAAGGGCAGAGAGGGTGTGATGAGGAGAGCTCTCCACCTCACCACAGGCAGGAAAGAGACAAAGACAGAGACAGGAAAGGCGACCATGAGGATTATCTTTGTGGACCATCTAACAATGGCCTATTTCCTCTATGAAGCCATATCTCTCCTTATCAATAATATATGGTAGTGGGACTCCATCAGTAGATTAACCATTGATGAAGTGAGATCCCTCATAATGGAGTCACTTCCCCGTAGCCCCACCTCTGAACTTTGCTGTGCTGGATTTTTTTTTTTACACTTTTTATTTCCTTATTGCATGTGTACTTGCATGACTCTATGTGCACCACTTGTGTGCAGTGCCCATAGGGGCCAGAATAGCATAATATATTCCTTGGAACTGGAGAGTTAAAAGACCTTTGTTTATACCATGTGGGTGTTGGAACTGTACCCAGATCCCCTGCAAGAGCAGTAAGCACTCTGAACCACTAAGCCATCTCCCCGGCCTCCAACACATGAGCCTTTTAGGAAATACTCATATCCAAACCGTAGTACTGATATTACTACAGTAAGCATCCCACAGTGGTCAGTAAATCTTACTCCTTGGTAGGCTAAGAAAGCTGGCAACGCCCCCTACTACCACTACCAGCTGCCTAGATACTCAGCTTCCAGTCATGAGTTCACCACTGCACTTCCTGAGAGTTTTCTCCCTTATCTGAACATCTTTTCTACTCCATCCACACATTCTGCATCCAACAGATTTAAACCTGTTCCACCTATTCCTCCTCTCAGTCAGTACTTGATGGGTGTTGGGAAGGGGGAGGTATGGGAGCCATGGTTGAGGTAGTCAGCCATATCTGCAGCAATACTGTCCAAGTACCCATTCCAAAGTTGAGTCCCGTGCAGAGATAAGCATCATTTTCACTCTCACAGTTCAGGAGGGCAGATGCCCCTCAGTGGGTCTAGGCTGTGCTTGATTGGCTCTCCCTCAAACCATGGGTCAATCTGTATTCCTCGTTTCTCTGTGCTTTCACCTAAGCCTGCTTCACGTTCATGCTTGGCAAGTGGCAGATGGCAAGGGGACACCTTCATCAGAATGACAGAAACACAAATGAGGAAACATGACTAGGTGAACAGGTTTCCAGAATCTGCTGGGCACTCCCTACCATCTCATGTTAAGTAAGTCAGAGGACCAAGGATCAGGAAGTGTGTTCCATCTCTGTTCAGAAGGTCCGGACAGGACTAGTCAAGAACTGGGGCTCAGAGCTTGAGTTAGCATGCTCTCCTCTTGATTAGTCCCTACCTGTACAATATGCTCGCCTCCACCCAACCTATATTGGAGCCTAAGGATCCAGTCACAGCCCAGGATCTTGTGTTCCACATTAAACCCTGTTGAGGAGGTAGGTTAATCTCAATTGTCGACCTGAGGGGATGTAGAATCACTGTGAAACAAATACTGGGCAGGTCTGTGAGTGGTTTCCTAGATCAAGTTAATAAGGGAGGAAAACCTGCTCTAACTGTCACTGCAAGGCCTGGGTGCCCTGCGCTGAAGTACAGGAGAAAGCTGGCTGAGCTGAAGCATTCGCTTTCCCTCTCCTTCTGTGGGTGTGATCTGAATAGCTGCCTCACACTTGGACTGTGAATGTCTTCCCCACTATGTCCGGCTTCTGAACTGAAGGCCAAACACAAACCTTTTCCTTAAGTTGGCTTTGTCAAGTTCTTTTATACTAGCAACAAGGGGAGTAACTAATGCCTGAGGCCTCTTTGATTCATGAACTTAGTAGACAAGATTCTGTCCCCCTGCCCTGCTACATCCCAAATTCAGAGGAAGTATAGGAACAGACTTCCAGCAATGAAATTATACTCATATACTGGGAAATGGTATAAGTATGCATGATCTTAAAAACTGAAAAAAAAAAAAAAAAAAAAAAAAAAAACCTCCAAACCCTCAAATATGTAGTTGGGAATGTAGATCCATTGGTAGAGTGCTCACCCAGCATGCATGGCACCACATAATGGCACCACATAAGCCTAGTGTTGTGGGGCTTACCTAAAATTCCAGTTCTCAGGAGGTGGAGGCAACAAGATCAGAAGTTCAAGGTCATCTTTGGTTACATAGTGAGTTCTAGGTCAAAAACCAAAAGGAAAGAAATAAAATTCAAATACAGGCAGAGGCCGGGCGGTGGTGGCGCACGCCTTTAATCCCAGCACTTGGGAGGCAGAGGCAGGCGGATCTTTGCGAGTTCGAGGCCATCCTAGTCTACAAAGTGAGTCCAGGACAGCCAGAGATATTCAGAGAAACCCTGTCTCGAAAAACCAAAAAAAAAAAAAAAAAAACAAATACAGGCAGAAATAGTTATGCTTCTCTATTATAGTTAGTTACATATGTTCCCTGTGTATGCCGATATGATCATTTCTGGTCCTTTGACCATCATATCACATGACAGCCAACCCCCAAAGTAACAGAACAAAACACCTAGGATTAGAAATTTTCCTTCATCAGATCCTTGCTCTGCCACACAGTAGTGGTTCTCAACATTGTTCTACATGACTCTTGGCTCGGCCATCTGTAAACCTGCCTTTTCTACTATCCTTTAAAATATCTGAAAAGATCACTGGAAATACGTGATTTCTGGGGGCTGACTTGCCTGACTCTCAAGTGTGCAGTGTCTTTGGCACAGTGAACCTTCCTGCTACCTTTTGTGCAATTTGTTCACACTTCCATAAATACAGCCTATGATAAATAGGTCTTAATTGTCAGCTTGAAGGGACAGAGAAAACACAGAGACTGAGGTTGACTGGAGGCAGTTCGTAGAGTCCATTAGATCATGGTGGCTCTGACGTAAGGAAGGAGTCATCCCTCCATGGACTCATGGAGTTAGAGGAAGGTGCTGAAGCATAGTGGTGGGACCACACGGTAGGAGTAGGTCATGGGGCATGTCCTGGATATTTTATCTTGCCCTGGCACCTTCCTGCTCCTGTCCTCTGGCCACCAGAGTATCAAATGTTCTCCTTTGCTTTCCACTCCTGCAACAATAGCAGAAAACCTTTGCAATAATAAGAAGAATAAACCCTCCCTCCTTTAAAATGCTTTCCTCAGGTATTTGGACACAGCAACACAGAAGCCTGGCTAACACAAGCTCTCAGGAAACTCATGGGTTGCTTATGAATTTGGTTCCATTCCCAACACTCCTCTTTGATATTGTTCTTTCCTGGCTCAGTTGTAAGTATTTGGGCACATCAGGTTCCAATGGGACCACACCCTTCATCGTCCTAGGAACACTTACTTGCCAGTGTCAGCTTGTGATATCAGTGGTCTTGATAAAGGGCTTTTAAGTCATACAGTCAAGTTTGTCTTTTCCCTGAGGCTATGTCTATGGAAGGTGCTAAGTTTCCTTTTTCTTAAACTGATACGGCAATTTTGGACAGATCAATTTTATTTTCCCAACTATGCAATTTCTGAGTAATCCATATCGCCTTTAAATCCTGCTTATAAAGCAAGGCAGTTCTCATCTGAACTCAGATCTTTTCTGGGACCCCTTGCCAAATGCAGCCTGCAGTAACAGCTCATGCACTGACCCCTTTGCCCACCACCCCCTCCTCTGCTCTGCACTGTGTGACATCTGCTGCTCTCCAGGCTTCCACAGGCCACTGTCTTCCTGCCCTCTATAGTAGCCTCCTCCCCATTCCTGCAGCTGATAGAACAGATTGCTTGCCACACACCACTGCACAGAAAGCCGTGGATTTTGAGATTCGTCCCAGCAAGAACCCCTCTATATACCCATTTCATCATTTGGCAGTCTTACCACAGTGATGTTGCATAACAAGCCATGGGAAAATCTAGTGTCACAAAATACACCCATCTGTCACGGTGCCTGTGAGTCTGCAGTTGGAGTGTGAATTGAGGGATCTAGATTGGGCTTTTTGTCAACCAAAAATGGTAACAGGGAGAGAGGCACTACATAGAAATGAGTTTGTTCAGGAACAGAAGAGAAATTAGAATCCAGGATACACAGGTTCTGACAACCATTGGCACACCCAGGTGAGTGTACAAGAGAAAATGTGGTTGCTTGTACTATTTGAAACAATTATCCAAGTATCAAAGACAAGGGTTGGAAATGAGGTGGTGTTTCTCCACAGCTGAACAGGTTGATACTAGACAGGCACCCACCCAGAAGTATTTCACGTGTAAGTTTTCAGTGACTTTATGCAGGGTTGTAGGTTCAGAGAGTCCCTGCTGTGGTTTTAGTCACAGGCATGGGTATGTGTGACAACCCCTCTTTCATGGCCTCCTTACTCTTTCATTAGGATTTGGTATAGATGACTTCATTTCATTCCAATTATTTTCACAGATTCAAGCTTCTGGTCCAGTTGGCCTTGGCTCCTCACTGTCACCTAGGCTCAGGTGTGACCGTGTGTGCTTATTCTAAGGTCCAGCTGAAAAGGCACCAGTTCATAGGACAAGCACATGTTGTGATAACCATGGAAGTGCCAGGTGACAGTCTTACTGACTAGCCTCATGTCCTGCCTGTATCACATCTTTGAATACCCAGTGACCAAAGCAAATGAGTCCTATTTCGGCCACTATCAGTCTGAGATTCTCAGCTGTCAATCCACCCTTCCATATTTACTCTGCTATAATTGATGAACCTGGTTCAAGAAAACATGATGTTTACAGTTGGCATTATGGGTTCCTGGAAGCATGGTTCAGGAACAAGGGTAGCTTGCTAGCATCCCCAGCTATGCCTGCTTTCCTGGTTCTGATGGTTGCTCAGTAGTGCACACTACTGGTGCTCAGCCCAGGCACACACCCAGAGAAGGAAGTCCCTTGGAGAGCTCACAGCCCTAGCCAGCCTTGTAACCACCCTCTGCCTACCAGACTCAGCCTGCTCCACTGGAGCTCTTAATTCCTGGACCATTTCTGGGGAACTCTGAAGCTCCTGACCCCACTTCCTCATGGTTCATATGGTCTATATAGGGCTAGCTCCTGCTTGCCTACAAGCTGTCACCAAAAATGGCTGGTGATCTGCTAATTTCCCAGGTAGATGTGAATGGATAAGAAGACTGGGGTTTTTATTCAGCCATGCAGAATGAAAAAAAATCATGCCATTTGCAGAAAAGTCATGTACATGGAAATCATGTTAAGCAAAACAAGGTAGACTCCAAAAACCTTCATGTTTCAAGCCTGCAGAACATTGATTTAAAATTGTGTGTGTGTCTGTGTGAATGTGTATGTGTATGTATATGTGTGTATGTTTGTGTATGTGTGTATGTGTATGTATGTGTGTATGTGTGTCTGTATGTGTTTGTGTGTGTATGTGTGTCTGTGTGTGTATATGTGCTTGTGTGTGTGTGTATGTGTGTGTGTACGACACAGAGTAAGAGACACAGAGGGCTGAAGATGGGGTCATGAGAAGTGAGGAGGTCATCTTAAGGGAGATGAGGTGCAGATGGCAATGGAACACAGGTGACAAGAAAGCAGGAGGTGCAACTAGGTAGGAGTAAGGGAGTGCAGTGGAAGGCAGGAGGCTGTGGGGATGAAGACAAAGTATAATGATCCATGTTTACAGATACCATAATGAAACCCATTACTTTGTATGTTAATCCCCCAAAAAACTAATAAATTAAAAGCAAACAAAAACCCTCTCCCCAATGTGAGCTGGACCTTTGCCTTGGAAAGGAGTCCTTCCAACTTTGAACTTTTGTGGGCCCTTACCCTGCAGAACATGTTATAGTTTTCTTTGAAGCTTCATATTCTTGTTTAATTACTAGGTTTCTGTCTTCAGGTTGTCTGTGATTGATACAACCAATCAAGCTTGAAGGAGAGAACAGGAAGAATGTCTCAGTACTGAGAAAGGAGAGAAAATATTACAAAGTTCAGAATATGGCCAAAGATTGGTGAAGAGTCTGGCAGAGTTGTGAACCTGCTGTTCCTAGGGTCAGGCTGACATAGGGGGTTATGAACGATTAAAGACATTCCAACTGAGGTTAGCCCTGAAACAAGAAAGCAAAAGACACACCTACAAGGGGCACCTGGATTTGAACCAGGGGCCTCTTGATCTGCAGTCAAATGCTCTACCCCTGAGCCATATCCCCTGGCCTAAGAGTCACTATAACTAATAGCCTTTACCTGAGTGGAATACCATTAGTCAGGTGAAGGGCAGCCCTGAAGGAGGCTGAGACAACATTTGCAGACTCCAGCACCCCAGCCTTGTTGCACCTCGCTCCCAAATCCTCATCCTGCATGGGTCATACCCTTGTCTTTTCTACCCTGATCTTACATAGCTTCAGTAAGCCAGAAAAGAGATAGTTGGGAAATCCATTAAACATCATAGTGGTAGGGGTAGAGAAGTAGTCAGACACCATGACCATGGCAACTCTTATAAAGGAAAACATTTAATTGGGGCTGGCTTACAGTTCAGAGGTTTAGTTCGTTGTCATCAAGGAGAACATGGTGGCAATCGGCAGACATGGTGCTGGAGATGGAGCTGAGCATTCTACATCCGAATCCTCAGGCAGCAGGAAGAGAGAGACTCTGGGCTTGGAATGGGCTTATTGAGACCTCAAAGCTCACCACCAGTGACAGCCTTCCTTCAACAAGGCCACATCTCCTAATCCTTTCAAATAGTCCCACTCCCTGGTGACCAAGCATTCAAATCTATGAGCCTATTGGGGTCATTTTTATTCAAACCACCACAGATGCAGAGAGTGAGAGAAAGAAAACCACCAAGGGAAGCACCTGGGTCTTTGGCTGAGTAGTTGGAAGGATGGCTGCACCAGAAATCAGTTCACTTTATGACATAGTGATGGAAGCCATCTGTTAAATAGCCTGAAGTGATCCACAGGAGATAGTTATTGATAACCACACTGATTAAGCCAATTAAAGATTTTAGTCCTTCTATTAATATCCAGACTGAGAGTGGGTTCATGCCCTCTCTTTGTGCACAAACTAAGTGTTTTTAAAGACAAATCCACAATTACATCAGTGTTTAAAGGGGATTGCATTAAGTGAGAGATTTGGGGTGGCCTAGTAAAAGAAAAGCTAGTGGTATTTTCCAGACATTACATAGCACATGTGGACCATGGTCAAGATCATAGACAGTCTCCAAGGCACTGCCAAGGTGAATGTGGCTGCTGGAAATGGACAAAATGAAGTTGGGACAGGATGGCATTACCTTAGTCATTCCATACCCCCACCTTTTTTTTTTTTTTAGTTACTTTTTTTTTTTACAGTGACCACTCTATTAACAAGTAGTTTACAAAGATAATCCAATAATGGAAATTCTCTCTCAATATTTCTCTTTTTTTAAGTTTGAATATTCATTATAATCAGAGCCATGTAGAATAGATTTATTATAAGTATGTGAAACAAACCTATTATGATAATAATTATAAACAAGCATGCAATGTTCTGAAGAACTCTAAATGCTAACCTGTTTCTCTTTTATTTTTTTTTAATTTTTTTTTTTTTTGGTTTTTCGAGACAGGGTTTCTCTGAATATCTCTGGCTGTCCTGGACTCGCTTTGTAGACCAGGCTGGCCTCGAACTCACAAAGATCCGCCTGCCTCTGCCTCCCAAGTGCTGGGATTAAAGGCGTGCGCCACCACCGCCCAGCTTTCTCTTTTATTTTTAACATTAATTTATTTCTTCAAGTTACATCTCAGTCAAAGTCCCCTTCCTCCTTTTAAGCCTTTGAATTTGACTAAGGGGTAAAAAAAAAAATGGAGTTCTGAGGATCGTTAGTGTAAGTCTACAGGCATTTCCACTAGCCTGACATCAGGGGTCTCTCTCTCTCTCTCTCTCTCTCTCTCTCTCTCTCTCTCTCTCTCTGACTCTTCCTAACCTTTATATCAGACCTGTTGGTGGCATGGCATGATTTCCTCAATGAATACATCTTGGCATGGGCCCACCATGGTGCATCACCCGGCTGTACTATTATAACAATTAGCTTAACTGAGGTAATTTTTGTTTGATAAACTTTAAAAGACAATTTACTTCATTGGAACAAGAAGAAGGCCAGCTCTCCAGTCTGGTGATGAGGCAGACTGAAGGGGATTAAGAGATGGGCCTCCTCTAGTCCTGAATAAGCATACACATGGGAAGTACATGTACAACCACACATAACACTGGATTATTGTTCTGAGGTCATATAGCAGGTGAGACTGGTGGTACAGGCAAACAAGTTCATGTTGTTGCAGTGTAGAGATCCAAAGACCTCTCAGTACAACCAAAGTCTGAATTGAGAGTCTGTCTTAAGCCTGGAGAGAAACATTCTCACAGAACAGCCTCAAGTGGAGCTTTTAAAAGGGCAAAGAACACACACACACACACAAAACTGCACCCTGGTTGACAGTTGCAGGGGGAAATCAATCAATCAACCAAGCAATTTAACAGAGGCAGAAAACATGCAGTTAGTTAGCTGGGGTATTTCAATCTCAAGTTTCTAGACCAGGGTTGGTGCTTTCCCATGGGACTTTTCACAGCAAGGGTAGAAAAGGGGCAGGGGATCAGTTTCAAGTTAAACCAAAGATGGCTCCAGCTGAGACAAGATGGAGGAACCTTTGCCCTGTCTCACTCCCCACTGGTCTTAGTGAATGAGTCAAATTGTGGATTTATCCTGCTCTAAATGGGTATAGTTGGTCCTGAGGACCATTAATTTGACTGAATTAATCCTTTGGTTTACATAATTGTTTACAGTTTAAGGTGTAGAACCCCACCATTAATCCGATTAGAATGAAAATTAAAGACCCAATCAGTTCTGATTCTTTTCTCTCTCTCTCTCTCTGGTTTTCCCCAACTATGACAAGATTTTCTCTAATTACTCCTGATCGATTAGCATAAAAGCAGCAGGTTCTTCCCAAAGTCATACATACTCCCCTTTTCAGTTTCATGAGAAGTAAGTCTAAGCTGCTCTGGTTTTATAGGACCATTTCTCAAGGGACTCTAACTGTTTTTCTAATTCAGAAATGGAAACTTTTAACACCCCTATGTCCTGATCAGCTTGTCTGCTCAGTTCCTTTAAGTTTGTATCTCCATGATAAACGCTGATGTGCTGTGGCTGTTGAGGAGCTACACCTGTGCCCGACCAGGAATGGGGTAAGCCCTGGTGCAGGTTTTTTTCCCCCTTTGTAGTTCAGGATCCATATTACAATGTATTCTCCCTTCTTTCCCATTATACAAGTATGCCTGGGGCAGAGTGAATACCAAGACTCATAAAAGGTGTGTCTCAGTGTGGAAACCATCAGTAGAGGCACATTTAGTCAGATTTAATACATGCCCACCAAGTAGTCTCAGATGCCCAATACTGTTGCTGTTACCCAGATGAGTTAACCTGCAAACAGAATAGCAGGCATCAGAATAAGGGGAGGTGCCTAGGTTAAAGGTTTTGGGTACAGACAAATTCCAGCCCCTTTCAACTCCTCTAATGCTAATTTGGGCTGCCCCAGTCACAATGAGTTTTGTCAGTCAGTGGGCTGACAGTCTTGTTAGTTCCCATCCCTGTGTAGTACGAGGGTCGAGGGCTTAATCAATCCTGGGTGATTGCTGGCTGGGAATGATTAACTAAGTGCTGAAATTGTCAAGAGTGGAAAGTAAAAATGGGAACCCCTCAGCTTCCTGGAGAGCGGGAGGTGGAACTCTAGCCCCAGGTAGGTTAAGTGAGGTAATTTCTCTGGAGGGGAGAGTTAGTCAGGGATTTGGCACAGGTGGATCATTCCCACTAGGAATGGGGGAGGGGAGAACTTTTTCCAGATAGAAAATTTAACCCCAGGGTCCCTTCCTGTGGCACAGAATCTTATTCCCCAGGTTTTCCTTGTTTCCCAAATGCCAGAATCTTTTTAAAGGAATTTCCAGACCTTTAATTTTATGGCCAATGAATTAATTATATCTTCCTATTGTGCATTCCTTGGGAGGGGGCTTTCTCTCTCTCCCTCTCTCTCTCTCTCTCTCTCTCTCTCTCTCTCTCTCTGTGTGTGTGTGTGTGTGTGTGTGTGTGTGTGTGTGTGTGTGTGTGTTTGTATTTATGTACCTATGTGTTTCCAGGAAGCCTCTTATATCACAACCCCATTCCTTGCAATGGAAACTTCCTTGTTCTTGGCAACTAGAGGGCCCAGCCACAGGGCATATATAGAGTTGTAAACTCTATATTCCTATCTAAAAGATAAGCTCCCACATCCTCCCTTTCTCCAATTCAGACACTTAAAGTGGGCATCTTTGAGCAAAGGTCAAGATGGAGTGTGGTTTGCTGATCTATAGTCATGATAGCTAACATCTCCCTTTATCTGTCTTCCTCAGTTCCCAGGTTCAGGTCTGGAGGCAGTGGGAAATGGACTTTGACCCTGTACTAATATCCTTAGGGCAAAACACAAGACTCAGGAGGAGGAAGAAGGGCAGGGAGTGGAAGGGCCCAGGGGCCTGATGAAACCTTAATTTTAATGGTCCATAGTCCGAGGGCAGTCCAGTTGATGGTAGTAGTCATGGTTTCTGCTTTCTTGACCTGGGTGTGATGAATCCATGGTGGAATGCCAGCTACCTTCACAGCCATAGAAGTGGAGAGAATCACCATGTAGGGTCCTTTCCAATTTGATTTCGGTGCTCCTTTGGCTACCTGCTTGATCCAGGCTTGAACAAGTGAAAACTGGTAGTGGACTCAGAGGTGGGCCAGGGTCTTTCAGACAGCCAGGTGAACAGTCTTTATGAAGGACTGGAGGCCCTATAGTGACTTGAGAAAGGAATGATTAGAGAAGGGAAGCAGTGAGGGAGGTCTTCAAATAAAATCTCAGAGGGAGTAAATCCTTTCCTATACAACCTGCACAGCAGCCACAAACCAAAGCAAAGGAAGGAGGTCTAGTTACCCTTCGCCCGCCAGCTCTAATGAGAGTTTTGTTACGTTTTTCTTCCTTCCCTTCCCTTCTCTTCCCTTCCCTCTTCTCCCCTCACCTCCCCTCCCCTTCCTTTCCTTTCTTTTTACCTGCCCAGAACTCTCAGGTCTATATGTGCAATGAAGTTTTCAGTCTATATTCAAAGCTTTAGGTATTAATTGAGAGGCTTTGGCTATGAAAGCCAGTCCATTGTCAAACTCCATTGCCAGGAGGAGGCCAAATTGGGGCATCAGTTTCAGTCTGGGTGGGGAACACTTCTACCCACTCAGAAAAGGTATCTATAAAAACTAATAAGTAGTTATATCCTCCCTGGAAGGACAAATCAAAGTGAAGTTGGTTTCCCAGAGTTCACTGGGTTGTTGACCTCTCATTTGGACCCCTTTCTGGGTAAATGCTTTCTTTTTTGGATTTACTTGAGCACAAACCTGGCATCTGGCTGAGACACTCCCTGCCAGGCTATCTAGCCTAGGTCTTGGTCTTGCTGAGCAACCTTGGTCTGAGAAACTCAGAAAGTTTTGTGGACCCCTAGTGAAGGTCAGTTACCAAAGTCCTGCCAGTTGTTTCTGTGAGAATAATCTTTCCCTCTGATGTCCTCCACTAATCTGTGGGTCTAAGCTGTCCATTTTCTTCTTTTTGCATCCTCTGTTTTCTCTTGGTTGTACCATGGAGTCTCAGGCAACACAAGCTGGGGTACATCACCAGAATATCAATAGGCCCCACTTGTCTTAGGCTTACTTGTTAGGCAGATTGCTCAGCAGCCCAGTTACCTCTTGCCTCTGTCCAAGGAGTTATCATTTGATGTCCTTGGCAGTGAAGGATAGAAACTTGTAAAAGAAACCAAATAGTATCTGGGAGGGCCAAGATTTTCTTCTTTATTTTTAATGTCCTTTTAAGCCATAAAAGTGAGTTTCTTACTCTAGAAGTAAGAAACCCTCTTTTTCCTGTAGATTATACTGTGGTCGTGCGTGACAGCAAATGCATAATGACTGTGTGTATGGTGCTGGATTTTCCTCTTCCCCATCTGAGAGCCTGAGTCAGAGTGATCAGTTCTGTACTCTGGGCTGAGGTACCTGGCCCTAAGTTGTGGGCCCAAATCATTGTAATTAAAGTAACTACTGCAGCCCCCACATGCCTGGTTCCATCTTTAATAAAGCTGCTCCCCATATAGAGCACTGCATCATGATTTTTCAGGTGTGTGTCCATTATGTCTGGACAGGTCTCCTGAACCACCATCTGTAGGGGCTAGATAAACTAGATTTAGAAAATATATAGGAGTTTCTGATACTGTCTCTTAATTCGGGGCATGAAGAGCATTATCAGCATGAAGTCAGCAAAAGCAGGAAAGACTTAATAGACTGAAAAACAAGGTTGAAGTCAGGAAAAACAGGAAAGACTCAATAGACTTGAAACAAAGTATCTGGCCTGACATTGTTTTCAGCTGCTAAGTGGGCGGAGCCCAAATTAAGCTGAAACAGAGTTCCTCCTATTTGAGGACAGTGCATGGAGCCCAGAAGAGA
>CAJQZJ010033923.1:1007193-1022909 GCA_907164525.1 Lophiomys imhausi
CAGTACAGACTTACATGAAAATCACACACCCCAACACACAGTACAGATTTATATGAAAATCGCACACACGCCACTTGTCAGGAAACATCAAGGCACTTGGGCAGATGAAAGAACTGCTGCACAAATGTGATGACCTGAGTTCAATTCCTGGGACCCATAGAGGAAGCTAAGAACTGAAAATTGTGTCATATAAAGCTTTGAAAATTAATAAACATTTGCAGGTAGAGGCACAAGCATAAGGAGTTAAAACACAAAAAGAAGAAAGACACAAAGTCAATAGAAATGTTAAAGAACAAAAACACCTCCTCTTTACAAATACAACGCAAAAACAAGATTTTTATGTCTTAAAAACAAAAACAGACAAAAAAACTCATGGAACTTTAAACTCATGGAGATAGATAATAGAATATTAATATCAGTTGCCAAGTATGTGTGGACTGGACACTGGGAATGTATGCTATACCTTATAATTCTCATAATTGTGGCCTAATTGTTCTTATTGTTTTGTATTGTGTTTATTGTTATAAGAAAAAGAGCCTTTTATTAGACGAAAAGGGGGAGATATTGGGGGAAAAGATACACCTTAAACTTTTAAAAAAGAAGATAGGAGGGTGAGGGGGAAGAGGGTAGGAAGGTGGGACCGGGAGGAGGAGGAGTGAGGGACTATGGTTGTGTTGTAACTTGAAGAAATAAATTAATCTTTTTTAAAAAACTCATGGAAGAGAAAGTCTAGGTCACTTCAAATTGAAAATAGATACTACAATGAATTGATCTTCCAAGGAATATGAGTAAAACAAAGTTAATAAAGCTATTTTTAAGTTATTTATTTATTTATATTTGTTTGGGGTTTTTTTGTTTGTTTATAATATGTATGGATGTTTTGCCTGCATGTATGTATAGTAGAGGCCAGAACAGGGCTTCTGTCCTCTAGAACTGGAGTCACAGTTGTTCCCCATGATGGGAACCAAATGTGGGTCCTTTGGAAGAGCAGCCCTGTGCTCTTGACTACTGAGCTGGCTCCTAAAGCCCATTTACAAATTTCTTATGCCTGTAGCACTATATTAAATGCTCAAAATATTTTTTTAAAATGCAATTTGTATTTGCTCCTTAGGTTTATAGTAAATTATCAAATTCCTATTGGATGCATCACCTATCTGTGTGTCTGTGTACCTGTTGGGTGTCAGGGGTCTTCCTTTACCTCTGCTCCAGCTTATTCTGAGAGACTGATGGCACTAGGTGGCAAACCAGGTGATGCTTCAAGAGTTCTACCCCTGTCTGCCCCACCCCTAGTGCTCTCCTGGGCTTCTGAACTCCTATCCTCATGCCTGAGAGCAGGGATTTTACCCACTGATTTTAGCCCTCTCCCCAGCCCCTGTCTTCTGTCTAGCTCCACTTGCTCTTCCAGTAGACACACACTGGTGACTTTGAAGAATAATCACAGTTCTCAGGGCAGATCAGTGACTTGCTTTTCTATTCACACACATTTCTATACCAGATACCAGACATCTTTCTAGTAATTCACTTTAATAAGCTTATTATATAAAGGGCTTGCCTAGTACTATGTAGCATGATGGATTTGAATTGTTATTTAAATTAATTCACAGCTACACAGGGAAATGTTTGACTATTTTTATTATATTTTTAAAATTCTTTTCTTTTTCAAGATTTGTTTCTTCAAGATACATCTCAATCACAGCACCCTCCCTCCTCCCCTCCCAGTCCCACCCTCCTACCCTCCCTATCCTCTTTTTTTTAATTTAAGGTGTACCTTTTCCTCCCAACATTTCTCCCTTTTAGTCCAATAAAAAGCTCTTTCTCTTATAACAACTATTTTTATTATTATTTATTATTTATTTACTTTACATTTCCCTCCCTCCTCTCCTCCTAGTCCCCCCCTCTTAACTCACCTCCTGCCCCAATCCACCCCTCCTCTTTTAAAATCCAATGGAGGTGAGACTCAGAAAGCCAAGAATGAGGGCAGTCATTCGTTGGTCGGCCTTTAGAACCTGGAAGAGATGGCTGTCTTTGAGTTTGGGGGTCAGCTTTTAGTTCTTTTTAGCTTTGTATCACCTTAAATCAATTTCAATTATCCTCTAGCCTGAGGTAACCAACAAATGTGTCACATTGATGACCCCTCCCTTCCCCAAATCCTCTGACTTTCTGTGCTGATGGTGCACTCTGGCAAACATGGTGGGCGATCCTAAAATTTGTGGAATTTTCTACAAGAAATGTGTCAAGACAACCCCACGAGGCAACACAGTACACGAAAGGCAAGGATTCTCTGGCCAGGAAAAGTCCAGTTATAAGAGGAAATAGCGGTGAGGGGGACAGACTAATCCTATTTTCTCAAAAAAAGACTAAAACTTCAAAGATCATCCTTCGCGAATGCCAGCTATTGGGTATGAGCAAGGGTTTGGAGAGGGAGGTGGCTCAGCGGTTAAGAGCACACTGTTCTTGCAGATGGCCTCCGTTCGGCCTCCGGCCTCCGTTCAATTCCCAGCTCACTACGGTCTGTAACTCCAGTGGCTGGGGGTCCCACACACTGAACACACAGGTGATGCGCAGACAGACAGGCAGGCCACACACCCATACCCAGTAAGATTTAAAAGGGGCACGAGGGTGAGCACGTACGTTTCAGTGTTAAGAGCATGTATGTGTATGCGCAGCCCCCACCAGCCTCAGCTCACATAACATCTGTAACCCCAGGGATCCAAGCTTGGTAGGTACGTGGTGCACAAACACACTGGCAGGTCCGAGTTATCCAGTTCTCAGCCGCCTTTCTTATGAAGACAACGAGATCACAGATTCATTTCATAATTTAGTCTTTTGAGAGGAAATAAACTATCAAAAAGAAAGTACTCTGTGTTTCCTTGAACTTTTCCACATTCTTGGGTTTCATCCTGGGCCTGTCCATTTCTAATGCTGACGCGGTGACATCATCGGCTGCCTACTTCATTCTCAGGAAAGCTCGTTGTGCTCCGGCGTGAAGCCGGTTGCCGCCCCCACACCACCTCGGAGCAAGTGAGGCGTCCCACACACGCTGCTGGGGACCTGCCTCAGTAAAGTGAGCAGGAAAGAGTCTGGGAAATCGAACCCAGGTCAACTGCTTTATAACTGAACCATTCGACCAGTTTTCATCCCGGGCTTTCTTTGTTCTGTTTTGAAGGTATGTGGCTGGGCTATAGTTTGGTTTTTGAAACAAGGTCTCACTATGTAGCCTTGGCTGGCCTGGAACTCGATATGCAGACCAGGCTGGCCTCTGGTTCTGCCTCCCAAGTGTGGGTATTAAAGGCATGTACCACAGCTATGCTGACTGAACTGTCTGTCAGATTATGTCCCTCCTGTGTATTCTAATTTTTGATCCTTAGGTTTTTTTTCCCTTTCTTTTCTACTTCATTGTTTAGTTTGAAGTCTAATGTTATTGAGTGTCATCAATTCATTAGTTTTCGTATGTAAGAGGGGTGAGGTTGGAATATTAGTAAGTACATTCTAGTGAGGACAATACTAAGGAATCAGTTCTCTCTCCTGCCACCTGCAGGACCTAGCAGGCCCTCAGGTTGTCAGCCTGCCACAAGCACCTCCAACCCCCTGAGCCATCTTGCTAGCCCCTGATGTACTTTTTTAGACACTTAGAAGCTACAGTATTCCTTCAATGAACCATTGTGATTCTAACAAAGGAGAGCAACAATCCCTAAAAAGTAGATACAGTCGATGTAAAAATCAATAAACCTTCAAGTGCTCACTTTAAAATACGAAATTATAGATCCTAACCACTTATACTCTAGAGCCTGCTGTGGGGCTGTTCTGGAATCCCAGCACTTAGTAGGCCCATAGTGTACTTCCAATACAATTCCAACCTGCTTAATTCTAATAAATTACAAAATAAAAGGCAGCTGGTTAGTGACAGGATAGTGATTACTATATGAGAACATCAGTTTATCTGAGCAGAGGGCCACACTTTTCATTCTTTCCTTTCTCTCCTGATCTAGGCCCAGCAGCCCTTTGTACCGACACTCAACCTCCACACCATTGCATGGTTTGGGGGTTTATTTCCCATCTCTCCACTCTGTTCTTCCTGATTCTCTCCTCAGCTGCTTCTTGCTTTGGGCCAAGAGGACAGCTGAATGCTGAGAATGGGAGGGACATTCAGCCTGCAGGAAGAGATGAGGGGCAGCCATCCATCCAAATGACAGGTGTTCAAGGGCTGGCCTATAGCTCCAAGCTCTGCTAAAGACCATTGTCGCGTCGACCTCGACCAGCAAGAACGACACAACTCGCAAAAGCTCTTCTCAAGCAGTTTATTCAGGTCCCTTGAAAACAGTCTTCCGAATGCCCGGGCAGACCCAACCCACAGGCTAAATACTATATGAACAGCCAATCAAGTAAAGCCACGTGGTGCTATCTTAGAGGCCCACGTATGCGGAAGCAAGCCAGATCAGCGGTCTTAGCCAAATATGGACTTGTTTACCACCGAGAGTGCTCACCATCGGGCTGGTGGAAGGCGGACGGCACATCTCAGCTCTCTACAGACCATAACTGGGATAAATGGAAGAAAAGTAGAACTGAAAGTAGATAATAGCTTCTAAGTGGACAATAGCTTCTATCAGTCAAACAACAACAACAAAAGACAAAAACACAGGACAGGCAGCACCTGGATTTGAACCGCAGAACTCAAAGACCAAAGTCGGATGCCCTCGCTCCTAGACTAGGCTTCAATGCCCTGTAGTGAGGGTCAGCTAACCACCTTTTATAGTCACAGGTGTACATAGCACTCCCATAATAGATTGGAAGTATCAACTGATATCTATAGATTTGGTAAGACTAGCACTAGTTTTTTCTACAAACACAACCCAGGAAAGTCTTTCTCTAGTCCCATGTACCCAACAATACCTGTGTTCATATATATGTGTGTGTGTGTGTGTGTGTGTGTACATTCTTCTTCAGTGTGTCTGAAAAGCAGATGTATGCTATATATACTACACTACAGGGCCCTTTAGGACTTAAATATCTCATTTTCCTGTGTTATACACAGGACCTTAGTTGGAAGCTGTGCCAGTTTAATGTCAACTTGGCACAAACTAGAGTCATTTGAAAAGCGGGAAACTCAGTTGATAAAATGTCCCTACCAGCTTGGTCTGTGGGCAAGCCTATGGGACATTTTCTTGATGGCTGATTGACGTGGCTCAGTTCAATTCGTTGTGGAGGTACCACCCCTGAGCTGGCTGTTGTAAGTGCTATAAGGAAGCGGTCTCAGAAAGCCTTGAGGGGCAACCCTGTAAGCAGCACTCCTCCACGGCCTCTTTGTCACCTCTTCCTGTCTCAGATTCCTGTTTTGAGTTACTGTCCTGATGCCCCTTGCTGAGAGACTCTTCTCTGGGAATGCAAGATAAAGCAAACCCTTTCCTCCTCACATTGCTTCAGCTCATAGTGTTTAGATGCAGGAATAGAAAAGTAACTAAGACAGAAGAAGCCTTTAAGCCTAACTCCTTTTTTTTTAAACCTACTCATTTATTTATTTATTTATTTATTTATTTATTTTTGTTCTGCATGTGTGTACATGTGTGAGTGCAGACATATATAAACCATAGTCATATGGAGGTCAGAGGACAACTTCCAGGAGTCAATCCTCTCCTTCTGCCTTGTTTGTGTGCCAGGCTCTGGCTGGGTCTGTCTGTGCCTCCCATCTAACCACAGGAGTGCTGGGATCACAGACCTCTGCCTCCATAGCCTATGTGACTTCTAGAAAGGGAACTCAGGCCTGAGGCATATCCTGACCCAATGACTTAATTCTTTATACACCTGCAGTGTCTACATTGGACTCTGGCCTATAGATATGTTCCTTAGACTGTGACAGCAAAGGCAGGAGAAGCTTGTGGACTTCCCAGGTCCTGACTGGACAATGAAGGAGTTCTGAGAACCATCATAAGGACAACATAGAATGAGGATCATAAAGGGCCTCTTACAGAGACATTTCTACTGTGCCGTTTATCCCATGAATGTGTCCGCAGTTGCATGTTTGTACCTACATCAAAATATCCTTCACATTATTTTTCAAGGTTGTGGTGGTTTGAATAAGAACGGCCCCCATAGGCTCATATATTTGAATGCATAGTCACCAGTGAATGGAACAGTTTGAAAGGATTAGGAGGATTAGGAGGTGTGGCTTTGTTGGAGGAAATGAGTCACACAGGATGGGTTTGGTTTCAAAAGCCCATGACAAGCCCAGAAGTCTGTCTCTCTGTCTCTCTCTCTCTCTCTCTCTCTCTCTCTCTCTCTCTCTCTGCCTACAGATCAGGTTGTAAAGCTCTCACCTACCACTTCAGCACCTGACTGCATGCAGCCATGCTTCTTGCTATAACAATAATGGACTAAACCTCTGAAACTGTAAGCAAGCCTCCAATTAAATGTTTTCTTTTATATGAGTTTCCTTGGCCATTGTGTCTCTTCACAGCAATAGAATAGAATAGTGACTAAGACAAAGGACAAATGTTATTTTTAAAGCTTATCATAAAAAAATTCTCATTTCTTTCAGAATCTCTTCTGTCACTTAGAGGAACCCACTTTCCACAGCTTTGGTTCTTTCTTCTAGTCTTTTACCCTTATAGGATTAAATAAAGTAAGTACTGTTAGATTTCTGAGGCAGTGTAAAGAGACAAGGCAGAAAGAGTCAGAATCTGACTTTCAATAGACGAGTATTGTCTGACAAACTTTTCCTGGGGAGATGAAACACACTCGTCAACTCATCCCCACTAGGATTTCATGACAGACCAAAGTACAGATACCACCAAAGTATAACTTGGTGAACCAATGAGTTTTATTGTGGTTACTTACAGAAATATGGCTGCGGGGTTGCTTACAGGAGCAGAAATGACTCCAAGACAGCTGCATCACTAAAGTCCACCCCAGCCTAGGTGACAACTAGCGAAAGCTGGGAAACCTAGAGCACGTTGCCCAGCCTGCTGGCAGCTCAACAATTTGGAAAGTGTCCTTTCCAAGTGCCTCAGTCAATCTAACCCTCTTCCAGGCAATATTTTGACTGAGCGTCTTCTTTACAGCTTAGACTCACTTCCTCTGAGAGTGCCTCCAGAAAGTCGGGCTGATTTTTGATGTAGAAGTTTAGACACTTGGCTTTAAATACTTTTAACATAAACACTTAAGGCAATAAAACATTCTTTTACTTATTTTATTAAAGATATCTAAAATTTTATTTATTTATTTATGTGTGCTGTATGTTTATGTGATTGGCTGCATGCATGTCATAGTGCATATATGAAAATCAGAGGACAGCTTTCATGAACCAGTTTTCTCCTTCCAACATGTGAACCTGGGGACCAAACCCAGGTTGTCAGACTTGACAGTAATTGCCAATCCTCTGAGCCATCTTGCTGCTGACCTAAAGTTTCCTTTTAAAGCTGGGGAGACAGAGCATCAAGTTAAAGAATGAGGACCTGAGTTCAAGTCCCATACAAAAACAGGGTCGGACGTGAGAGGCAGAGGCCTCTCTATGAGGCCAGCCTGGTCTGCACAGTGAGTTCCAGGACAGCCAGGGCTATGTAGAGAGACCTTGTTTCAAAACAAAAGGGAGGGGAGTTACAAAAAACAGGGTACAGGGTGCAATAACATACATCTGTAACCCCCATGTTCCTAAGGCAGTGGTTCTCAACCTGTGGGCCATGACCCCTTTGGGCGTCAAATGACCCTTTCACAGGGGTAGCATATCAGATGCCCTGTATATCAGATATTTACATTGTGATTCATAACAGTAGCAGAATTACAGTTATGAAGTAGCAGTGAAAATAATTTTGTGGTTGGTGGCCACCACACCACAACTTGAGGTACTATATTAAATGTTCACAGCATTAGAGAAGCTGGGAACCACTGGACTAAGGAAATAAGGAGAGAAGAGTCTCCAGAAACTCAAGGTCTGCTGGTCTGTTTTATACGGCAACAAACAGCAGTGACCCTGCCTGAAACAAGATGGAAAGCAAGGACCCACACCTAATGACATTCTGACCCCCCATATGCACAATGTGACAAACATGCACCCATATTGACACACATGAATGCACCAATACACACACACACACACACACACACACACATGCACACAACGTATACACACACATCCAATCATGCACACACACTCACGCACACAGTTCTTAGTGCTGCTTCAGCTTTGTCATTAAGTACAAAGTTTCTTTTACAATTTCTTCTTTTGACTCAAGAGTAGGAAGTGTGCTTAATTTATAAAACTCTGCTGCTGCCACTGCTGCTGGGCACCACATCAATGTGCATAGCTTTGCAGCCATCTGAGCCCATGTTGAAGTCAGCGGCCTGTACTGCAGGACCGAGATGGTGTCGGTTGTCCATCTGCTTGCTGGAGGCCACATGAATATCCATGGTCCACGCTCCTGCTAGAGGGCATGTTGATATTCTCGGTCTGTGTTACCACTGAAGGCTGTATTGATGTCCCTGTCTATGCTGCTGCTGGAAACCATATGGAAATCCATGATCTGCTCTACGGCTGACTGTCAAGAGCAGGAAGCTTCTTCTGCCGTGGTATCAATGACTGCAGACACACAGTTGAGAATGAGAGACATTGAAGGCTTCTATGACAACCTCTGTCCCTCTCCCCCACCCAGACCCACACTCCACACCCCCAAAAACAAACAGTCTAGGCAGGAAGCCATTGAACACTTAAAAATTGGGCCAGGGATCCTGCAGGGTAGCTCTTGACAGTTGATGGCTTCTAGCTGGGTTGGAGGTGGGGAAGGACTCAATTTTCTTTAAGGGGCTGGCCACTGGGAGTTTGACCATGCTCCAGTGAGTATGTGGGCAACACAGATTGATTTTGGTGTTTTTATTTATTTATTTATTTTCATCTTCTTTTCTTTGAAGGAGGTCACAAGGGGTGGTAGAACTGAGAAGATGGGGAAGGGAATGTGATCAGGATGCATTATTTGAAACTTCCAAATAGTCAGGAAAGATATTATGTTTGAAAAAAAAGTTATAAAACTATGGATATATCTGCATGCCATATTATTATGACATGTAATTCATATATGATCTATAAACATGACCTGCCTGGTTTAAATCTTTTTAAATTGATTCAAAGTTGTTTTATGGTCTATCATGCAGTCCATGTTGATAAATATTCCATACAGCTATGAAGAATGTGTAGCATGAAGGAGTGAATTTTGTAACATTAGTATGATTTAGATAAGGTGGTTAATGGTGTAGTTTATATTTTCTACAGTCCTGCTAATTATTTAGTTTACTAATTACTGAGAACAAAGTACTCAAACCTCCAACTATTACTGTGAATTTGTCAATTTTCTCTATGAATACCTTGGGCTTTACTACATGTGTTTTGAAATGCTTTAATTAGCTGTATTCACACTTAAAATTCTCTCTCTTTTTCTGTGAATGTGTGTGTGTGTGTGTGTGTGTGTGTGTGTGTGTGTATGCATTTGAGATATTGTCTCACTATGTAACCCAGGCTGGCCTTGGGTCCCCACACTCTTCCTATTACAGCCTCTCAAGTATTATGGGCTACCAGGTGTGTGCTACCAGGCCCAGCACATTTAAAGTTTCTACTACTTAATTAATTGAACCTTGTACCATTGTAAAATACTCTAATCACCAAAAGCAGTGATTGTTAAGTTTGGCAACATAGCCTATCTAACTTTCATATAACAAATGTTTAAATGGACTTTTTCTTTTTCTTTTTAAGTTTAATACATTTGTATACTTTAAATGCATCTCTTAAAAAAATCTATAGTTTAAATTTGCTTTTCACAAATCTATTTCAGGGGAAGCTACATGTTATACCATCAAGAGAAGCAGATCCATACCTTGCTCAGTTATCCTCAGAGATGCAGCAGATGAGAACAAATACAGAGACCCACAGCCAGACATTATGCAGAAGAGAGACCTTGGAACACTCAAACTCCACTCAGGGCTCAGGGAACCCTGCAGAAGACAAAGCAGACAGAATGTAAGAGCCACAGGGGATGGAGGACACCAAGGGAACAAGGCTTCTAGACACAAGAGGGATGATGATCCACATATGAACTCAGAGACTGAGGCAGCATGCACAAGGCTTGCATGAGTCTGCACCCAATGGGGTCCTAGAGCTGAAAGGAGAAGTGGAAAAGCAGACACACGCCCCCATCACTAACCCACAAGCTATCTCCAATTGATAACCACATGCAAATGAAAAATTTAGTAAAAATTAGTTTTCTCCAAAGCAGTCTCACTGAGGAAACAAACCATCCTTAAGCGTAGGCCCCATGCCTGTCAGTAGATGGCCAACACAAAATGAACATAACTCCATTTTGAATGAAATACTAATATTTATAATTGATATTTATGATTATTAGGATAGCAGAGTTGTCCCTTAGCCCAGTTCAAAATAAACACACACAGACAACTGATGGATTTTAGTAAACCTTAGCCTGGATTCTGTAATCTCAGCCCATCTAAGCTAGTTTTTAATGTTATTCCCCAAATAAAACCCTAATATATACATATGTCCCCTTGGGCTGTTATTCTCCACGGTATGCTGATGTTCCAGGCCACATGGAAGGTTGTTCTTCTATCTAACCCATGGCATCTTCTCCTTTCCTCCCACCTCCCACCTTCCTCCCATGATCCTCTCTGCTCCAAAAGTCCACCAACCTTTTCCTTGCCTACCTCTCTTCTACCCAATCCAGGCTGCAGCATTTATTCAGCCAATCAACTTTAAATTAGGTAGAGCAAGGTTTAGACAACAAACACAGTGACAAAGTGACAAAGTCATCATCTGGATGTCAACCAGATCTTGGGGCCAGTAATTAGCAATAGAATACAAGCAGCCTTCAGATCACCCCGACAACTCCATGTTTAAAAGTTCTTTGTCTTATATTAAGTTGGGCTTTTTTTTTTTTTTTTTTTTACTTTACAGGTCTTTTGTGTATATATTATGGCTTTCAGTTATATGTTTTATGGGATTTCTGTATGTCTCCATATCTATATGTATTTTTTGTGCTTTTTCTTTTGGATCTTTTGTTTGGTTGTTTTGTCCTATTCTGATTTGTTTGTTCTTGTTTTATCATATTTTATTTTATTATTATTCCCTAGATGCATGTTTGTTTTCTAATGAAAAACAGAAAATGAGCGGACCCAGATTTGGGGAAAATGGGGAGGAATTGGGAGGGAGTTCTGTAATCAGAATATATTATATGAAAAATCTTTTTTTTTTTTTTGGTTTTTCAAGACAAGGTTTCTCTGTGTATCTCTGGCTGTCCTGGACTCACTTTGTAGACCAGGCTGTCCTTGAACTCACAGAGATCCACCTGCCTCTGCCTCCCAAATGCTGGGATTTAAGGTATGCACCACCATGTCCTGCAAAAAATAACTATTTTTAATAATAGAAAAAAAATATTTTGTAAGCCAGAAGTGGTGGCCCATACCTTTAATCCTAGCACTTGGGAGGCAGAGGCAGGAGCATTCCTCTGAGTTCAAGGTCAGCCTGGTCTACATAGAGAGACCCTGACTCAAAAAAACAAGCCTGCTTTTCTCATCTCCATTTTCAACTGACCAGTCAATTTGTGTTTCTGTAACTATTGATGTGGTTATGTTTACATAACCATCTTGTAGTTTGGGTCTGTTTGTCCTGCATTTCTTGGTTTTGTTTTACTTTGTTTTTGTACCTTTTTCTTCTTTTCCTTCTTTCTTTTGTCTTAACAAGAAGTTTTTGAGATTCTGGGACTGGAGTGATGGTGCAGTCTGTAAAGATTTCATTTTATCAGCATAAGGACCTCAGTGAGGACCCTCAGCACCATGTAAGAAGCCCAGCATGGAATCCCAGCACTGGGACAGTGGAGATGGGAGGCTCTCTGCAGCTAGTTGGCCAGCCCACCTGGCTGAATTGATGACCTTCAAGTCAGCGGTAATCCTGAAGGGATCTTAACTCAATGGTTAAGATACTTGTTGCCCTTGCAGAGGACCCAGGCTGAGTTCCCAGCACCACATAGTGGCTCACAACAATACACAATACCAGTTTCAGGGAATCTGAACCCTCTTCTGACATCCTGAGGCATCAGGCACCCAAGTGGTACAGAAACATAAATACAGGCAGAACACTCATGCACATAAAAATAACATAAATCCAGCCGGGCAGTGGTGGCGCACGCCTTTGATCCCAGCACTTGGGAGGCAGAGGCAGGCGGATCTATGTGAGTTCGAGGCCAGCCTGGTCTACAAAGCGAGTCCAGGACAGCCAGGTCTCTGCTACACAGAGTAACTCTGTCTCAGAAACAAAAACAAAACAAAATCCCACCACCCAGAAAACCAGCCACTATACTAAAGGTGTGTGAGTTCCTTCTAGTCTTTGGGCTGCACTGACTGCCCTTCCAAAGGACCTGGATTCAAATCCCAGCACCCACATGGCAGTTAGAAACTGTCTATAATGGCCTGGTGTGCACGCCTTTAATCCCAGCCCTTGGGAGGCAGAGACAGGTGGATCCGACTCCAGGACAGCCAGAGCTACACAGAGAAACTCTTTCTCAAAAAACAAAACAAACAAACAAACAAAAGGCTTCAGTTTCAGTTCCTGTGTCCAAGTTCCTGCCCTGACTTCCCTAAGTGATAGAGTGTGACTTGAGAGTTGTAAGATGCAATGAGCACTTTCCCGCCGAAGTTGGGTATTTTATCACCGCAATAGAAACCCTAAAACCCACACACAGTCACACACTTGTCTCTAGGCACACACATGTAGCATACACCACACGCATACATACCAGAAAAGAATAATCTCTATGAGTTTCAGACGTTCTACCAGCTCCATGGGCAACACTAACTGCCCTGTCCCTCATGTCCATTTTCCTCCCCTTCTGGATTCTTAGCCTTGATGCTTGGAACAAACCATTAGTTGTTGGCTAAGTCAGAGCCTGGGCCAATTCTCGGCTGTCCATTTCCTTAACCCTGTACATCTGATTATTAGCAAATCTGACCAGCTCTAACTCACCTGCCTCCCTAATCTTTTGTCTTTTCTCCCATCTCTACTCACAGTGAAGACCACCATCAATTCTCATGTGGTAGTTTGATCTGTGACAACTTGGTATGACTGAAACTACTTTCCCAAGATCGTCTCCCTGTGTAGATTCAGGTAAGGGCTAGACCAAAGAGTCCTATTATCTCTGAAAGTTTGTTGGGTGATCCACAGACACACAGCCATCTCATCCTTGTCCAGGTTCTTCCCAGCAGCCAGCCCTGTCCATTAGCAGTTGTCCCAAGGCCATCATAAAACACGTGGCTGAGGAACTACAGAGTGGGAGAAAGCAAAAGTAACTTTTGGCTGAGTCTTTTTCCGGCCCCTTCACGTTCCCATGCCAGCAGCTGAGTGTTTATGGTTCCCCCGGTTCTCCCTTTATTGCAACTAACTGGTCTACCTCTCCAGACTACAGAAAGGCTGTTTAGTGACTATTCTTTGGTCTCCCAGCTCCCCCTTCTGGAATATTCTCTCCCCATAGCCGTGCAAGACCTTTTTCCTATAACCGTTCCTTCATTCAATAATACTTAATGATCCCTCTTCACTGATGCATCTTACTATCTAGATGTCCTGTTGACTTTTTCATATAAGCATAAAACATACAAAAGTCTGCATGCCATCAATACCCAGCTATATAAATAAGTTTGTAAAATTACATGCATAACCTCACATTCAAATCAAGAAATAGGACATAAGTCAAGGTGGCAATGAATATGAGCTGAAAGAGATGGAGTGGTAAGTGGTTATTCTCTCCTCCCCTTCTCCCCTCATCTTGTGTGTGTGTGTGTGTGTGTGTGTGTGTGTGTGTGTGTGTGTGTGTGAACTTTCAAATCACTTTACTATTTTACATTTCCAAAAATAAATCCACAAATATGAGGAGATAAACCTAAAAAGTAAACAAAATGCACACCTTTAATCCCAATATTTGGAAAGCCAAGGCAGGAGGGTCTCTATACGTTTGAGGGCAGCCTGGTCAACATAGTATGTTCCAGGATAACCAATGCTGCATAAGTGAGAGCCTGTCTCAAAAATTAAAAAGTGAAAAATAATTAAATAAACAAAACCAAAAAAAACTAGAAGTATAATTACACTAATAACATGATCCACTGGTAGCACTGTCTAAGGAAAAAGAGATGTTGAACTACAATGAAATAAATAAAATTTATTCAGGAAGTTGTTTGAAGGTAGCTTTCTTTTGTTGTTTTGTTTTGTTTGTTTTTTCAGATGGGTCTCATGTCACCTAGGTTACCCTCAAAGTCATTTATGTAGCTGAGAATGTCCCTTGAACCCCTTTTCCTCCTGCTTCAGCCTCCTGAGAGCACAAATGGGCTTTGTTTAGGTAAGGAATATATTTCTGTGTTTGGGGGAGCTATGGATCTATTTGTGGGACACTGGGCATATAAATAACAGAGGGAAGCAAGAAAGTATGGTGGTGTTAGAAAGAAAATACACACACACACACACACACACACACCACAGACTTCATAATTCTCCCCATGCTTGACCATCCAGTGCCCTTGAAAGAAATTGAGAACTCTTGGCAAATGCTGGGCTCCAGGGTTATGCAGGAATCTGGAAACTTTATGGCATGTGGAGCATTTTGTGCTAGAACTTAATTGTGTGCTCAGAAGTTTAATGGGACATGTCAAGACAGCATGGGTACCAGATTGAAGAGGCTTACCAATAGCTAAATTTGGGACAACTTGAGCAAAACATATAAAAATATATTATAGCTCATTAAATAATCTATGAAGTCCTTTTAATAAGCATTTAATTTACAATGGATAAAACTTACAGTGGATGAAAGCTGTTCTTTATTAAAAAGTTAATGAATGTAGGTGATATGATAAAACTCTAGATTCACTATTCTAGAGTGACCATCCTAATCACTGAATGGAATCAGAATCATTAATAAATGCTAATTTTTCTAGACAAGGATTCTTGAGAAACAGAATATGGGAAAACATGTCAGACATCACTTTAGTTGAACCACCACATTCGTCTCACCAGTGGTAGGATAAACTGACAACCTGCTGATGGCAGGCATGTCACCTCTGTAGAAATCAGCCAGAGGATACAACTTTTTAAAAAGAAGAAATAACCTTTCTTTTAGACATTTTGGGCTGTTGTTGGGCCCCACATATTCCTTCTCCCAGTGTTATACTTGTGAGAGTCAGCCAGACTGGTGAACTTATGCTGAGTGTAGAATGCAAAGCAAGCAGCTTTGGCTCCTCAGATTTGGACGGCTAAGCTGATATAGGCTAATGTGACCTGGAAGCCCTTAAAGCCTTGACCCTGACCTCATGCTCTGCCAATCCAAGGCTGCTATCAGTGACATTGTTTAGATAATTGAGAAATAAAGGCTGTAGCTTTTTAAATTTATTATTTTTAATTGTGTGTGTGTGTGTGTGTGTGTGTGTGTGTGTGTGTGTATACACATGTGGGTATGTGCATGTGAGTGCAGGTGGACCTAGAGGGCAAACGAATCTGATCCCCAAAGCTGAAGTTAAAATGGTTGTCAACTACCTGATGTGGGTGCTGGGAACCAAACTCAGGTTCTCTGGAAGAACAGCAAGTGCTCTTAATTGCTGAACCATCTCTCCAGCCCAACCTATAGGTTTTTAAATATTTAGCTCTGTGTGTGTGTGTGTGTGTGTGTGTGTGTGTGTGTGTGTGTGTGTGT
>CAJQZJ010033923.1:1022919-1047412 GCA_907164525.1 Lophiomys imhausi
TGTGTGTGTGTGTGTGTGTGTGTGTGTGTGTGTGTGTGTGTGTGTGTGGTATGTGTGTGCATGTGTGTGTAGACATGCAGGCATGAACAGGCATGTGTGTGTACTTGCACATACATGTCTGGCGTCCACAGAAGCCAAAAGAGGGTGTAGAATCCCCTGCAACTGGAGTCATAGCAGTCGTGAGTGCTGGGAAACAAACGCTCTCTGCCTGCTGCCTAAAAATCAGGATGTAAAGCTTTCAGCTACTTCTCATGGTGCTAAGGTTAGCACCATGCCTGTTTTCATGCCACCATGCCCCCTGCCATGATGATAACGAACCAAGCCTCTGAAACTGTAAGCCAGACCCAATTAATGCATTCCTTTCTAGCAGTTGCCATGGTCGTGGTCTCTTCACAGCATAGCAACACAACAGTGCCCAAGCTCTTAACTGCTGAGTCATTTCTCCAGCCTAAAGCCTCTGGATTGTTAATGGCTGACTACACCACTTGTTAACTGCTTGGATATCTTCAGGCTATATTACAGGAGAAAGTTCCTTGTCGTTCAGGGCAGTCTAGCTGCATTACCCAGTCTGTCCTGGAATTCTCTCTGTAGCCCAGGGCAGCTTTGAACTTTCAGTCTCCTGCCTCAGCTTCCTTAGCAATGGGATTACAGGTCTGTGCTACAATGCTCAGGAAAGAAAGCTTGTGTCTTTAGAAAATATGTATTGAAATATTCCAATCATATTCAAGAAACATACATAGACACACACGTGTCCTTTTATGAGAAATACAAAGAAAGATTTGACACAGATAAGAAGGCAGTATGATCACAGAGGCTGAGACTGGAATGATGGAGCCACAGCCAAGAAAGGAACAGTCACCAGCTGGGAGAGGCAGGAATGAGATCCCAGCTTTGGACCCACTGCTGATTCTCAACTTCAGGCTTACAGAGGTGGAGAATAATAACTGTGCTGTTAGAGACACTTAGTCTGTCATCTTTTATATATTTGTTTTTGAGATAAGGTCTCTTATATAACTCTAGCTGTCCTGGAACCCACTGTGTAGACCAGGCTGGCCTCAAACTCACAGATGATCCACTCTACCTCTCAAATGCTGAAATTAAGTCTTGAGCCACCATGCCCAGCTTTGTCAGGGTTTGTTGTTGTTGTGGTCGTTGTGTTGTTTTGTTTTGCTTTGTTTTAAGACGGGGTGTCACTTTACAGCTCTGGCTGTCCTGGAACTCACTATGTAGATCAGGCTGGTATCAAACCAACAGAGATCCACCTCACGTGCCTCAGCCTCCTGAGTACTGGAATTAAGGGTGTGCGCCACTATGCCTGGTTTTCTGTGGTCATTTCTTAAGGAGCTATGAGGAACTACCTCTTATCCATGTAATAATAAGAGTTTGAGCAGGGCGTGGTGGTGCACACCTTCCATCTCAGCACTCGGGAGGCAGAGGCAGGCAGATCTCTATGAGTTCAAGGCTAGGGGCACCAAACTCCAGTCCTCTGGAAGAGCAGTACCTAGTCTTAACTGCTCAGTCATTTCTCCAGCCACTAATTGAACTTTTCAAATGATTTTCTTGTACCTATTAAGATGACTATGATTATGATTGTTAATCTGTTAATGATGAATGACCAGAACTGATTTTCAGATGTTAAACCAACCTTGATTCCAGGGATAAATAGAATTGGTTATGGTGTTTTATATAGTTTTATATAGGCCTCAACTGTGTTTTGTTTAGGATATTTTCATCTAGCTTACTTTTCTCCTTTAGCAGGTTTAAATAATAATAATATATAAAATAAATGTTTGTGAAATACATTGGAAAATATTTCCCATTTTTAAAAATTCTCTTAGAATTGGGTACAAGGTGCATATTGTACACATACACACACACACACACACACACACACACACACACACACACACACACACTTGAAAGAGTTCACCAGTGAAGCCATCTGAAATACAAATTTTCTTCCTCTGGGGGCTTTCAATTCTTGAATCTAATACTTAGCGGGTATAAAAACATTCGGTTTTCTTTATTTCCTTAGTCAGTTGTTTTTGTCTTTTCCATGGGGTCTCTTGTATCTCAGGCTGGCCTCAAACTCAGAAAGAAGCTGCAGGTGCCCTTGAACTTCTGACCCTCCTGCCTGCGCCTCTTGGGTGCTGGCATCCTCGATATGTGCTACTCCCCACCCAGTTCTGCTGGTTATGTTTTACAGAGTTTGAAATTTTCTGTGACAATTTGTTGATGCACTGGCATCAAGTTGTTCATAAAATTCCTCTCTGATCTCTCACAGCCTCCAACCCCTGTTGTACTCTCTCATTTTATAATTTCTAGCATCTGCTCTCAGGCCTCCATTTATTCTCACTGGGTCAATCTTGCTGTTGGCTTATCGATTTATTAGTTTCTTATATTGATAAACCTTGTTTCTGTTGGTCCTATTATGAGCACTTGACTTCTGTTCTTATGCATACTGTTTCATTTCTTTTGTATTCATTGGGTTTAATTTGGTTCTTTTTCTACCTTTGTATTATTGGTTTTTCAATCTACTTTTCTCAAATCAAACCCAGATTCTGTGCAAGAGCAGTAAGTGCTCTCAACTGGTGAGCCATCTCTCCAGTCCCTTTCCAAACATTTTATATGGTCTACTCATATTTTTGTTACTGACTTCTAGTCTATTCTACACCAAGAATGTACTCTTCCTGTCCAGTCTTCTGCAAGCTCCTGAGGCTGAATTGCTGGCTCAGCAATTTGTTTGGGTTAGTGTTCTGTCTCTGCACACTGAAATGGGATTGTCTTCCCAATTGCTGGACATCCTCTTACATTTGTAAGTTAAATAGAATTCATTGTGATTTCAAGTCTTTCATCTTTGCTGATATTAACTCTACTTGTGCTACCAGTTATATGGAGAAGTTAAAACTCACCCATTATGGTTAGGTATTTGAATGTTTTTCTTTTAGTTCTCTTAATTTTTGCTTTTATACATTTTTGAGGCTAGGGCTTATACCTGGCCTTTGCTACTTTGTGGGTTCCTTACTCTCTTCCACCCTTCTCCGCCCTTATTAACTCCCTTACACTAGATAGGAAAGAAAAAAGGATAAAGAGGAAAGAGGGCGACATTATCACTAGACTACTTTCTGCTGATTAGAGGCATCTATTAAGATATCAAATTTCTTCTTGTTGTTTCTTTGTGCACAACTACTTGACAAACAACAGCCAACAACAGCAAGCCCGCCTCTCGGGGCTCTAACATTTATATACCTCTGAAGAGTTCCCAGAATTTCAAAAGTCACACTCACAGAAACTATCTGCAGCTGGGAAAACCACACTCCTGCCAGGGCACGAGGCAAATCAGAATCAGCTGCTGTGAGACAGCCCCATGTCCCCACACCTGGGATCAAGATGAAAACATATTCCCATAACATTTCTATGTTCTCTAAAGAAATCAAAATTACAAAATTCTCACTACTAATGGGGTGATGTTAAGCATTCTAAATGTTAATTAATTGGTCCTTCTTGCTGTCTGTTACTTACATTGTCTCTGATTGGTTAAATAAAATGCTGAGGCCTGAGATTGGACAAAGACAGATATAGGTGGGACTAAGGTACATGGGCTTCTGAGACAGAGAGCATCTTGTGGAGAAAAAGCCTCCAGGAAGAAGCCAGGAGCAGAAAGAAGGAGGACACACGCCATGGGTTAGATTAAAGAAGATCATTCCATGTGACTTGGAACATAAGCATAGCGTGGAGAATAGCAGTCCAAAGGGGTGTATGTATATATGGGGTCATATTTGAGAAATAGAATTATGAGCTAGCTTAGATGGGCTAAGATTGCACAATCCAGGCCAAAGCTTGTTAAAATCCATCTGGTGTCTGTGTGTATTCAATTATAATGGCGGGTTAAGGATTAACAGCTGCCAAACCAATTAATGATAATCTAAATACTAAGTAATAATTTAATTAACCATTTTTTCTACACACTACAATGGTGTTTGTGAATTGACACTTCAATATGAGTCCAGCAAGATGGCTCAACAGCTAAAGACACTTGCCACCAAGCCTGATGATGTGAATTCAATCCCATGGGCCCACATGATGGAAAGAGAAAGCTGATTCCTGCAAGTTGTCCTCTGACCTGCACACATGTGCTGTGGTGCATGACATGTGTTATCCACATGCATGTGTGCACATACACACATAATAAATGTAATTTTAAAATAAAACTTAAATATGCTATATGTTTCTGCTATATCAACCTCGGTCTTTTTATGAAATTTCTCTAAGAATTTCTGAGAAAGCTTCTTTCTTCAATTACAGTATGTGGAATATAAGTATAATTTCACCTACTTTCTTTTTATTATGTTTACATGGTGTTTATTATCCTTCTACTGCTGCTTGTCTGGTGGGCTGGTGGCTTGTTTATCAGGACATCTTTTCCTGGGAAGCTCCAATTCATGCTCTCTGTGTGTCTCACTACCTCTTAACATCTGCTATCCTTTCTTCAAATCAACTGTTCATATGACTCCAATGGCAGTCTTGTCAAATGTCTAGTCTATATTTCATTCCCAGCTCCAAATGTACCAGTTGCTTCCCAGATTCTAAATCAATGGTGGTTGTTATTTAATATTTATTATTTTATGTGCTTATGTGTTTTGCCTGAATTGTATGTCTGTGTACTGTTTTCATGTCTTATCCCTGTGGAGGTCAGAAGAGGATGTTGGATCCTTTCAAACTAGAATTACAGATGATTTTGAGCCACCATGTGTGTGGTGAGAACCAAGCCTGGATCTTCTGTAAGAAGTCCTGAGCCATCTTTCCAAACCACCCCTAACTCATCCACTTAGTGTTGATTTGCATACCACACAATGAGACCCTTAAGGCAACGACTGCGGGTTTCAACATTGTGGTTAAGCCTGAGCAATTTGTGCTGAACCAATGACCATGCATAGCTATTTTCTTAGCTCAATTATAATCTAAGATACTCTTTTGCCCAGATTAATATAAAAATTGTTCCATTTTTCTATAATTGTGGCCCAGACTATATCTCCCAATCTCTCTCAACAATAAATGCCATAAAAATCTTTAGAATACCAGAATTCCTGAGTTTGGGATTAGAAGATACAGGCCTGCCCTATATAGCCCTATAAGATCAGCCAGAGGACCCAGTAAGAACTCCAAATAAACTTGACTAATTCCTGCTGAGTACGCTTGTCGATACCCAAGCTAGAGAGGACTCAATGTCCCTGTAACACAGTCCTAATTTCTGACTAGCCTTTGATGTGACATGTTTCTCCCACTCAGAAAGTTATAAAGCAGTGTTGTATTGACTATGAGGTCATCAAAATTTGATGACTCAATGGCCAGCCTTATAAAACTTCAAAATGTCTTGTAAATATGAGTCAGGATCTGAATAATAAGCTTGTCTCTATTATAATTGCTAATGTCGTTGCTGGGGCGAACTGAACTCTGCACGGTGGTGTTCCTGAACTACATGGTGAAAAACTCAACGTTTTATACTTAGACTATTATTCTCAGAAGCCATGGGGGGCTTAGTCACTATGAGGCTTTTCCTGGGAAGATGTGCACAAACATTTACCCACCCCCAGACAGTACACCAAAGGAACTCTTCCACATGAGCCTAGCTTGGTGAGCTAATGAATTTACTGGGGTTACACGCAGGACTCAGATGCAGCTGGACCACCAGAAAGCCACCCCAATGTGGGGATGACTCACAGGGATGTGTTCCTGGAGATCCTTGCACACCTTTGTCGGGGGAAATTCAATAGTTTTAGTGATTGAAATTTTAAAATAAATCTAAACACAAACTGATACTTCTTTCTTATGTCTGGGTTTTTTCATATTTGAAGTTTACTTAAAGACAGGCCCACCGGGTTATTCTTCCACGACATTCTTCCTCTCTGATGGAGCAAAGTGGCCCCTTTTCTGCCCTGGAAAGCCCAGGCCTAAAGCCTTTCTACCTGTGGAGGAAGCCTGGACTGCCATGGGAATCCATCCTGAATTCCTGCTGCTCAAAGCTTTATTCCTGGGGAATGCAGAGGCCCTAGGATGGGCCGCCCTCTAGGCAGTTGTTAGTCATGGACCCCCTTGTTGTACCTAAGCTTTGACTTCAGCCTCTCACAATAGTTGACTACAGAGGGTTCTAGAAAACAAAAGGCAACTGCAGACATCAGGGGTTTCTTCCACACATGCTGTATGTCCACCTCATCCCTGTTTCAAAGTCACGTCAAAAATCTTACCTCCAGGTGGTCCAAGGGTGATGTCATCATGATGGAAATTCCACAACATTTTAGATGCCTCAGAGCTATGTTTCTCAGACTGAGGCTCTCCAAGAGAGTTACCCAGAGCATTTAGAGATGTGGGAACAAGAAAGGGCTTTTTTCTTTAAGATTGTTTTTTTATTTTATGTGTGTCAGTATGTATGTCTGTGCACTTGTGACAGATCCTCTGGAACTGGAGTTGCAAACAGTTGCTAGCTTTCCTGTGGGTCCTGGGAATCAAACCTGAGCCCTCTACAAGAACAACAAGGGCTTAACCACTGAACTATCTTTCCAGATCAAGAGAGGTATCAAGCAGTGTATCCTTGATTTTTTCCCCCAGTAGTCAATAAGTCAAAACAATCCTTTAAATTTTTATTACATTTATTTGTTTATTTGTTTGTTTAATTGTGTGCATGCATGCACACACATGTACACATACATACTCACATACCATAGCAACATGTGGTGGTCAGAAGATGACATATGGGAACTGTTTCTCTCCTACCATATAGTTTTCAGAGATTGAAGCACAGTGGGCAGACCTAATGACAGATGCTCTAACCCACTGAGCAATCTCTCTAAACAAAACAATCTTCTAAAAATTATTTTTTAATAAACACAAAAATGTAATGAAAACTGGTCAGTGAGTATATAATCCATGGTGCTAGTCATATGGAACTGTGATAGAAATGTAAAACAGCGGACAGTGAAGAGATGTTACATACTGTCGTCATCTGACTTGTCTTCTTCCTTCAAAGATTCCTTGGCATATTTCTCTGCTTCTTCCCTTACATCTTTTGGAACAATTTCATGCCTTCCTTTAGTTAGTTCACCAACCCAGCTGAGCTCTAGTTCAAAAGCTTTGTCCTTGACTTCATCATGTGCTAAGTAAATTATTTTTGTAACTTCTTTAACTACATCATGGCAAGTCATTTCTTTCATCTGAAGCTTTTCTATTTCTGTCTTTGCAGCTTGCCTGGCTTTGCCAATGGCACAACCCCAGTAACCATATGAAACACTTGATGGGTCGATCATATAGAGCTGTGCACCGTCATTCACACTGTAAGACCCTAACATGAAACTGCAGCCAAAAGGTCTAACAGCACTGTAGAGTGTGTAAGCATGTACACACAGGGCCACTCTGTCTGCAAGACGTTTCAGAGGAATGTTATAGCCAAAGTTAGACCTGAAGTTGGAGGCTTCTTCTCTTGCTATGTCTGCTAATGAATGAGCATCTGCCAGCAATCCTGCGACATTCCAACATGTCGATCAACATTAAAAAGTCGTTTATTGGAGCCTTCTTCATAAAGTTTAGAAAGGACTAGCTTTTCTACCCCAAACACAATACCATCTTTACATCTGATCTCAATAGCTGTCCTGCTGTTTTCCACAGCCTTCATGGCATATTCAACTTGAAAAACTCTTCCATCAGGATAGAATGTAGAGGCTGAGAGGTCATATCTGTAGACCAGGCTGGCCTTGAACTCAAAGAGATCCCCATGCCTCTGCCTCCTGAGTGCTGGGATTAAAGGTGTGCGCCACACACCCAGCCATTACAGGCAGCTCTAAAAAAGTATTTTTTTTTTTTTGGTTTTTCGAGACAGGGTTTCTCTGAATATCTCTGGCTGTCCTGGACTCGCTTTGTAGACCAGGCTGGCCTCGAACTCACAAAGATCCGCCTGCCTCTGCCTCCCAAGTGCTGGGATTAAAGGCGTGCGCCACCACCGCCCGGCTTTAAAAAAGTATTTTTTGACCCATGCCAGCCTCGGCCATGCCAGTCTGGGGAGGCTGGAAGAAAGACACCCAAGCACCTGCCATGGGTGCCACTATGGATGAATATGTGATGGAGAGACAGGAAATATGGGGTATGCTGTGAAGACATGGAAGAGAAAGTGAAGCCAAGGGGCTCAAACACTGAGGAGAAAGATGGAGCTAGAGACAGAGGAACAGGCAGATATGAGGAGGCCATGGTGAGGTCTTGGCCCAGGTTGCCATCAAGGGTTATGGCTGAGCCCATGGTCCTACTGCGGCTGGAATCTGTGTTGATGTTCTGGCCCATGTTACCACCAAAGGCCATGCAGATTTCCCTGGCCTGGCCAGCCCCCATCCCTCGCTGGCCACCACACTCAAGAAAGCTGGCCCTGCCCCTTACCTAGGCAGTACAGTAGATCTGACTCCTGATTGAGAGAGGCAGGTGAGCCAGTCCCAAGGGTGTGAACATGAGAGATCTGGTCCTGTCCCTCATCTCATGCCATCATGGGGTGGCATGGGTGCCCCCCTTTACCCCTTGCAGTCTGCGGCAGGCAGGAGAGCTTTCCCTGCCCCTCATCAGCTACAGCACTTGAGAGTGGGCCCTGTACCGCACTTGGGCAGCACAATAGAGCTGGTCTTGGAGATGGGGTCAAGGTGAGCCAGCCCAAGGACATGAGAACAGAAGAACTGACCCTGCCCCTTGCCAATGCTTCAGCATTGGATGAGCTAACCAGGGAAGTGCTGAAGAGCTCACCCTGGTGGTGTGGCACAGGACAGCTGGCAGGCTGACCAACTCAACTAACTCCCAGACCCAGATCCAGGGCTTTGAGTTGGCCCACCTCAACATCTACCTCATCTATGATCTGCTGGAATGTATGAAAGGGTGGGTCCTGCAGATCCAAAGCTGCAGGATCCCCATGGTACAGGGCAACAACAGGATATCTGAGAGGAGTACCTGTGAGGATCCAGTATTGATAGTATAGCAGAAGCCAGAGGCCTCAAACCAGACCAATGACTCATTGCAATGAACATTTGCAAGTGAAGATGTGTGGACAGAGGGGTATACTGTGTGACACACTGTGAAACACTACAGCTTCCATGACAAGATTTTTTTTTAATTCTATCTTATTTTCTTTTCTTTTTTGGGAGGAGGTGCAAGGCAAGAGGGCAGACACTAAAGGATGGGGAGATGAGTGGGATTGGGGTGCATGATGTGAAATTCACAAAGAATCAATAAAAAGTTTTTAAAAATTATATTTTTATCACTTTCAGTGTATGGGTTTTTTGCCTGCATGTCTGTGCCTTGGTGACTGGAACTTGTAGAGGCCAGAGGGAATGTAGGAAACCTGGGATTAGCATCACATGTGTTGTGAGCTACCATATGGATGCTAGGAGTCAAATCCAGGTCGTCTGGAAGAGAAGCCTGTACCCTTTACTACTGAGTCATCTCTCCAGAGCTTCCCCAAAATAATCTTTTTAAATTCAAACAAGTATGGAAGTTTTTATAAAGGAGACTACAAGATTACAAGGATTGTTACAGTGTGACAGCTCGACACATCTGGCTCTAAGGGGCACTGCATAACATATGGAAACCTTTAAATTTTTTTATATTTATTTATCTCATTTTATGTGCATAAGTGTTTTGTCTACAAGTATGTCTGTGTACCATTTGTGCGTCGGATGCCCAAGGAAGTCAGGATTCAGTGTCAGACCCAGTGGAACTGGAGTTACAGACAATTATGAGCTACCAGGTGTGTCCTGGGAGCCAAACCTGGGTCCTCTCAATAGCAACAAGTGCTCTTAATCACTGAGCCATCCCTTCTACATGCTCAACTTTCCAGCGCACTGGTGTAGAATGTTTCCTAGGTGCACAGCCACAGGCATCACACCCCGTGTCTCCCAGATCCCTATGATTTGGATATTGAATGTCCACCAAAGGCCATGGAGTTAAAGGCTTGTTCCCAGAGTAGTGTTATTGAGAAATGGTGTAACCTTTAAGAGGTAGAAACCTGCTGGAAATTTTAAGGTCAAAGTGTATTGTAGCAACCCAGCTTCCTCCTCATTCTGACTTCCTGGCCATGAGATGAATTGATTTGCTTCTCTGTGCGCTTCCATTTTCCCTAAAGCAACAAGTCTTCCCAGTCATGGAGGGGAACTCTAAAATTGTGAGCCAAAACACTGAAGAGGTGGCTCAGCTGATAAGAGCACCTATTCTTGCAAAGGACCAAGTTCGATTCCTAGGACCTGTAAGTCCAGTTCCATGGAATCTGACATCTTTCTCTGGCCTCCATAGCCAGGTGTGCGCATGCACCCATGTGGGATAACACACACACACACACACACACACACACACACACACACACACACGCACACACATCCACGCAAATATGAATGCACACATAATAAAATTAATTAGGCCAAATAAACTTTTCTCCATATAAGTTTATTATATCAGGTATTTGGTTATAATGACAGAAAGTCATCTAATGTTCAAGTTCTAGTCACACTGGACTTTTCTCCTATTTCTAAATGCTCTGTATGGTAGACGGACTATCTTGTGTACTATATGAATAAATCTCCTGTAAATTAAAAAAAAACCCTATGGCCTATACAAAAGGTAGAATAGAAGGTGGCAGAGAGGATTCTGAGATAGTGCCAGGCACAGGAGATTCGCCCAGGAAGATGTGAGGATAGAGGCATGGTACCTGAGCACAGGTAACCAGCCACGTGGCAGAACTTAGATTAGATTAAATGGGTTATTTTAAGGTATGAGCTAGTCACAGAAGAGACTAGCTATATGGCCTGAGTGTTTGTAAATATATTTTGAGTCTCGAGAGTCATTATTCCAGGAGCTTGGGGTGGGGAGGAAAACCCCTGACAACACTATGTCTTTCTGCCTCAAGTTTTTCCCAGGATACCATCAGCTCCCTCAATTATAAGCACCCTCTGGTCTGAAACTCTGTCTACTAAAATTCTACCTATCCTGCAAGATCCAGTTCAAATTTTATCTACTTTATGAAGTCTTACCATTTTGAAGAGAAAATTATAAAAAACATATTTATTTATTTTTAGTTTTTATCTTACATGTGTGGGGATCTTGCCTGGATGTATTTCTGTATGCCACATGTATGCTATGGAGGTGAGAAAAAAGTGTTGGATCCTTTCCAACTAGAGTTACAGGTGATTGTGAGCAGCCACTTGGGGGCTGGGAACTGAACCCAGGTCCTCTGAAAGAGCAGCCAGTGCTGTAAACCACTGAGTCATCTTCCCCATCTCCAAGACACATTTAAACACATACATCTCTTGTATACTTTCTTATCAGTTGTATGCTATGCAATTGGCTAGTCTTGGGAGATAAAAAGATAAGCAAATTGTGGTTCTTCCATAACTTAGTGAAATGCCCATCCCCAAAATGACAGAGTAAACAATGAGATGCAAATTGGAAGAGGTCTGTAAAAGTTAGAGTTCCCACACCCACAGCTCCCTTTGAAAGAAAGCAATTCTCTCTATATAAAGTCACTGACAATCTGTGCCAAGTACCGTGCTGTGCTAGTCTGTCTTCGTACTGTTGAGGACTTTGCTTTCAATTGTGCCCTGCACCAGATGGCAAGAACTGACCCAACCAGATCCCCTCCTCCATAATTCCCTTGGAGGGCTTACAGATGGTCTCCAAAACCCGGGCAACACCCTATCTGGATGCTTATGTCCTCGAGGAGGCAGCACACATTCACCAAGAAAGCAGTGGGATTTTTTATGCTAACACCATGGATCTAACACCTTAAGCAGAAGTAAGGCCCTTACTCCAAGATAATCTGAGCAGTTACTTCAGGCAAAATGAAGTGGACTGGCCTGCCAGTAATTGTGGTATACCAGGCTTGTTATCCTAGCACTTGGGAGGCTGAGGGAGGAAGATCATGGGTTCAAGACCAGATTGTACTACATTGGGGCAGTGGTGGGAGAGAACATGAAAATATAAGCAAATAATCATGCAGGGTGACCAGCAACTGGGCCACAGATTCTTAAACAGCAGGTAGGGACTCTGTACAAAGTTGTGACACTGAATGTGAGGCTCATGAAACTCAGTGGGAGGTCCTGTCACATTTGACAACAGTGGACAGTCTCTGAGGGCAGGAAGACAAAAAGTTCATTCAGAGTCAAATGTGCACCCCAGCAGAGCAACTCATGCCTGTAATCCCCCATGGCAGAGACAGAGGCAGGAGGATTTCCACTATAAATTCAAGGCCAAATTGGTCTGCATAGGGAGCTTCAAGCCAGCCTGGGCTATGTGTCAAGACCCTGTCTCAAAACAGTCAATCAATCAACCAAACACAAAATGAATCCCAGGTGCTTCTGGTACCACTTACCTGCATTGCATTGCACAGCCTCGCTGCCAGTTGGGTTCCAAGCGTTCACCATGTGCACTTTGAGCTGCACACATCACCACAGCATGCAACACCAACAGCACTGTCTGGAACACCTCGGCTCAGACTTAGAACTACTGCGTTACCAATGACATTGCTTCTCCAGTTTTCTGCCTATATAGAAACATAATGACTTACAGAAAATAAGACTATATTGTCCTACCATCACTTCTCAGTATGTAAGTTTCATAATGTATTATAGTATATCTTTAGATTATTATATATGTGAATGTTGGAAACTTAAAACTACTGTTTGAAATGATGACTTGAGTTTCTTTTTTTTTTTTTTAAATCAGTAAATGAATTTTGGCTTGAGATTAGGGCAGAATTTCCAACAATTTCGGAAATGATTCTAAACAGACTTCCGCTATTCTGTACTATGTACTTATACATAGTGGAGTTCTCAGCATTGAAAATTATAAAATCAAAATATTCAACCACTCTGAGGAGCTTGGAAGATGCTCTGAATCCTGCGATATCAAATGTCCAGCCAAGATTTAATCTTAGCATAAAAACAAATAAGCATGTGTATCTAATTCATGCACAGAGTAGCTTTCCCTGTTAATAAGTAAGTGGTAAGATTATATGAATGACAAAGGATTGTTTCAGGATAAATTTATACTTACTATAAGAAAATGTTTGGAGACCAATTTGTATATACCTATTTAATTTTAAAATAAAAAAATCATTTTATATTCATTTATTAAGAAGCTGGCTGCTCTTCCAAAGTACCTGGGTTTGATTCCCGGTACCCACACAGTAGCTCACAACCATCTGTAATTCTAGTTCCAGGGGATCTAATCCCCTCCAATAGCCTTCCAAGGCACCAAGCACACAAGTAATGCACAAACATACATGCAGGCAAAACACCAATACACAAAAAATAAAAATGCCTTTAGCTTTAAAGAGTTTAAGAAGCCCTGAACTAAACCACAGGGGAAGGAATGAGAGCGTACTGGGCTTCAATTGGGTCCATTATTAAAGCAAGTTAGTATCTCCTGGGTGCAGTGGCACAACGTTTAACACCAGCCCTCTGGAGAGATGCTCTACAGGTGGATTTCTGTGAGTTCTAGGACAACCAGGACTACATAGAAAACTTAAAAAAAAAAAAGGCAAGTTAATATCAAAAGGACGGCAGGAAGGAAGCAGATCAAGTAAGTTTCTAGAGTGACCATCTTACACATGAGAAGAAGAGATCCCTGGGAGACTGGCTGACTTGATCAAGAATCTCCAGCAGTTAACAACAGAAGCTGCAGGTTTCCAAGCTCCCAGGTCTCCCTGAATTAATTTTTTGGTCTTCGTGCACTCAAAAACCTTTCACTGTTGACAAATGTTTCAGGATCCCAACATTCAGTTACACAATCCCAGACAGGTTTGCTACCCACAGTTTAAACTGTGACCCAGTTGTTGGTCACACTATGTGATTATTTGTGTATATTCTCATGATTACTGTGAGACCCTTGGGATTTACCTCTTGGGTTAGATGGGCTTGTCCTAAAATATTTGCTGGCTTTGGCTGCTTTACATTTATTTATTTTATGTGCATGAATGCTTTGCCTGCATGTGGGTATGTGTACCATGGGTATGCCTGGTGTCTTTGGAAATAGGAAGAGGGCATCAGATCCCCTGACAGTTGTGACCCACCATGTGGGTGGTGGGAAGTAAACTTAGGTCCTCTGAAAGAGCAGACAGTGCTCTTAACTGCTGAGCTATCTCTCTAGCCCTGGATTTTTTAATAAAGAGCTGGAGTGGATAAAGATATTTAATATAGCCTTAAACACAAAGGTCAGGAGAAGGACAGGTGGTCAGGAAAATGTAAGACACAACTGAGAGCATAGCCGTGGGCTTCTAGAAGAAAAGCTGCAGAGCAAGCCAAGTGTGGCTGTAGCTCTTCAGTAGAAGGAGCCTTTGCTTTCTTTCTTTAGTCCAGGACTTTGCAGCTAAGCTAACAAGCACAGTTCCCAGAGCACCTCCTCTGCACCTACCTCTACGGGTGTGCGCTTGTCAGGTGTTTTCCTTTATCAACTTCCCTCCAGGTTGTAAAACTTCAGGCCCACATATGGGTTCACCCCATCAGAGGGGATGTGTTGGAAAGGGAAGGAATTCCTCCTTGGAAGAAGTACCAAAAGAAACGATAGGAAAGGAGCTAGGGGCAGATGCCGGAGCTGTTCCCTGTAGTAAGGGTAAGAGGTGGACTTCACCCTCTGAAGGATTGACTCCATGTCAGGGAATCCAGGTAATTCATTTGAGAGGCAATCCCAAGACTTTGGAGACCTCAGAACACAGCTGAGATAGCAGGAAGAGAAGAAAATTAGATCTGGGAAACCAGCCTTCCCAAATATTAAGAGTAAGTGCTCACCCAGGGCAGTCCCAGAGGAAGTTCAGTTTTTACACACTAAAAAGGATGTACTCTAATGACTCCAGCTCTTCTCACACCCCTATAGACCACAAATCCAAGACAGGATAAAGGGGAGAGTTAAGATCTCAGTCGATGTCTTAGGGTTTCTATTGCTGCGATGAAACACCCTGACCACAGCAACTTGAGGAGGAAAGGGTCTATTCTGCTCACAATTCCACAACACTGTTCACCACTGAAGGAAGTCAGTTCAGGAACTCAACCAGGGCAGAATCCCAGAGGCAGGTACTGATTCAGGGGCCATGGAGAAGTGCTGCTTACTGGCTTGCTCCTCATGGCTTGCTCAGCCTGCTTTGTTATAGAACCCAGGAATATCAGTCCAAGGCCCTCCTCCATGATCACTAATTAAGAAAATGACCTAGGGGGTGGAGAGATGGCTCAGCCGTTAAGGGCACTGGCTACTCTTCCAACGGACCCTGGTTCAAATCCCAGCACCACATAGCAGTTCACAGCTGTCTGTAATGGCCAGGCATGGTGGCACATGCCTTTAATCCCAGCACTCGGGAGGCAGAGGCAGGTGGATCTCTGTGAGTTCAAGGCCAACCTGGTCTACAAAGTGAGTTCAGGTCAGCCAGGGATACACAGAGAAACCCTGTCTCAAAAAACAAACAAACAAAAAGAAAGAAAGAAAAGAAAATGACCTAGAGACTTTTCTGCTTATAGCTCAAATTTCTGGAGGCATTTTTTTTTCAATTAAGATTCCCTTCTCTCAGATGACTATAGCTTGTGTTAAGTGGACATAAAACTAGCCAGCACAGTCAGGCAGCTAGGGGAAGGGTATCAGTGATTAAGAGTGAGAACAAAAGTTCTGTTCCCAGGTTGCTCCCAGGATCTGAGACTCCTGGCCTCCAGCACATGGGGACACAGACACATGCATACATAATAAAAATAAAAGTAAATCTTAAAATGAATTACAAACGACAAAAACAAAAAAGATCTCAGGCACTGGTTCAGGTCTTGAAGATTCCTGCGAGGGCATTAGCATGGAAGGCAGTTCTGAAAGGCAATACATCTTCGTTGCCACACGGGGGCTCCACATCAGGCTTCTGGAGAAATTTTACATTTTTTTCTTCCTTCCCTTGTTATTACAAAACAAAAATATGAATTGAAAAAAGTTCGTAAATGCCCCCAAATGGCCTGTGGTCTCTCTATTAACATAAAACTACATTAATGTATATGCTTCCAAACCTACCTAAACTTTGCTAGACATAAAATTTTACATGAACAAGAATAATACACATGATAACACAGATCCTATTAGACACACATCTTAACGTCAAAATGGAATCGTTCTGGACCACTCTATTTTAGCATCTTTCTGTGCGTGCCTGGTGCCCAAGTATATCACAAGAGGGCGTCGAATCTCCTGAAACTGTTAAAAAAAAAAAAAAAAAGAAAAAAGAAATAAAGAAAAAAAAGCCGGTTGTGAGCGGATGGGAAACGAAACCCAGCCCTCTGAATGAACAGGTGCTTTTTAGCCTCTGAGCTATCCCTCCAGCTCCACACAAAAAAAAATTTAAACGATGGCATTTTAATCTATTTTTCATGTCATTAAATGTTTCTTATAATATACATATTATAGAAAATCCTACATTTTCATGCCATTGAAATGTTAATTATAACACAAATAGATAATCCTACGCGGATGCCTACTATGACTTCTCAAGCTATTTCTCTATTGTTGGAAGTATTCATTCCATTTCAAGGCAAAGATAGGCATGCCACAGCTGACCAGCTGCAGACGTGACAGAGCCGGGAATGCGTACTGCCCGCTGAGGCCGTGGGCCCAGGTTTTATCCGGCCAAACCGGGTTGCCACTGCTGCGTGGACAGGAGTTCTCGGTGACCAGTCCCTCCCACCCCAGCACTAGCCCCGCAAGGGGCGGGGCGATGAGGAGGGGCGTGGTCCGATGTCGGGCTTGGGCGGGGCCTCGCGAGGAGGGCGGGGCCGGGCGGGGCTGCGGGCGGGTGCAGGCGCTGCCGTTCGCCGCTCGAGCTGCAGGTGGAGCTGTGCCGCCGCGCTGCCTCCAGGAAGCCTCACGGGCCTTCGTTGGTCTGGCCGCAGCGCCGGCTCCCAGGATGCAGTGTGGAGCAGCCGGGCGCTGACGCCGGCGGTGCGGCTGCGGGCGGAGCGGCAGCAGGCCGGCCTGCGAGGAGCGCGGCGGGGAAGGCAGCGGCGGGCCCGGGCGGCGCTGCCGGCGGAGAGGACCCGGCGGCGGGGCCTGCGTGGGGCCGCGCGCCGCGGCGTCGACTTCCTCCGCGCCGGGCAGGACAGCGCAGGGCCATGGCCGAGGCGGCCGCGGCTCCGGTAAGGGCGGCCCGCGCGCTTGGCCCGCGCGGCCTCGGGCCCCGGAAGGCCGGGGCCCAGCACACTGCGCCGCAGGCCCCAGGAGGGCTTCCGGGCCACACCGGGCCGGCGGGTCCTGTGACTGCGGCGAACGGCCGCTAGGTCCGCCGGGGCCTACCGGACCGGGTGGAGCCGGGCTCAGGGAACGGCCGTCAGCGCTCGGGAGGCCGACCCGCGCCAAGTTCCCGGTCTGCGCGTCCCCGGGCCGGGCTCCTTCCCCAGCGCCGTGCCGGTGCTTCCCTCCCCCAGCTCCCCCCAGCGGCCTGGTGGCACCTTGGGAGGTGTCCGACGTGGATTCCGTAGACCCTGAGCACCCACTATGTGCCCAACACTCCCCAGGCGGCGCGCGAGGACTGCTCGCATTTGTCCAGCCAGGCTGGCACTGCACTCAGCCCGGGTTAGGCACGATTTTGTCCGCACTGCAAACCTGAGGGGTAGTTACTATTATAGTTATTTCCTACAAAAGAAAAGCTGAAGGCCCAGCGAAGTTAACTTGCCGAGAATCTCGGCGAGAAAAGTGTGGGAAGACAGTACTCACTGTTCAATGACTGTGATAAGGAAAGCAGACAGGTACACAAGTAGCCATATGGTGGAACAGAAAGAGGTCGTAGCAACCTGGTGGAAACCGAGATTCAAGTGCAGGCGCTTAGCGGACCCTCCTGCTCCTCCTTCCTGGCCAGGTAATCCGTGCTTCTGTGAGTTGAGTTAGCTAGGGTTTCATAGGGCTTGGGCAGCGGGAGGCAAGACACAGAGACGGGACGGTGCAGGACCTGTCCACAAGCCTGGTTTTGGTTGTCAGGCTCCAGAGTTGGAAGGGGCTGGAAGGCCTGGACTGCGTCATGTGAGTAGGAACAGTTGAGGGATTTGGCATCCTCTTAGACCAGAGTTTTGGCTTTGCAGTTGGCTCTTCCACCTTCCCTTTGAGTTAGCAAGGTGCTAGGCTTCAGCAGAGCACACCTCCTACTTCCGACTATACAGTTCAAAGGCCCATGGACCCCATTAAAAAATAAAGATGTTAAACAAGAAAAACATCAACGAGGTAGCTGTTTGTCCACATGCCCTTTGTGTAACCCAGGGATCGCAGCAGAGGGAATGGGTAGCAACGTGCAAGGACACATCTGAAATAGATCCTTAGAGTCAGGGCTGGTCCTAAAGAGGAGTAAGAGGCTTTCCAACAGTTCTGCCCATCAGAATCTGCCTTCTGAGACCCACTGGTTGTCCTCAGTGTCCTCAGACTCTGTGTCCCTCCTTCAGTACAGCACCACCCAGGCAAGTGTTTCTGCCTCTGGTCAAGCTCTCTTGTCCCCATTTTCTGATGGGTCTTCCCACTTTTTGGTTCCCAGAGACTCAAATGAGTCCACACTAGCTCCTAGAAGTCACTTTTATTTTGCAAGTAGTCACCTACCTATTTTGTTCAAGACTATTCTACTAGAATGTAAGGGACATCTGTCTTCAGGCACTGACCAGAGGTGGCACCCATGCCAGGACCCCATCTGTCCTTCAGGTTGCACCTCAGATGTCCATGGAGGAGCTTCTCCCACTCTCCACCCAAAATACGCTCTTCATCCCCAGTGAGTAGTCACTAGAGCCTCTCTCATTCCCAATGACAGGGACACATCAGTCTGGTGATTGCTGTTGCACATGTCTTCTACCTTCCTCTCCAGATTAGAGTATGTCCCTGATCACTAGACAGGATGGCTGAGAATGATTCACACCTCACAGGGAGTTCAGGTGGTGTAAAAAGTTCAACTCTTAATGCCAGGCATGGTAACACACTTGTTACCCCAGAACTTGGGTGGCGAAGGCAAAGAAGATCAAGGGTTCAAGGTCATTCTGTGCTACCTAGCAAGTTCTAGGTCAGTCTGGCCTATGTGAGACTTCATCACAAAAACAAGCAAAACATCCAACCCTTTGATTGGTTAAAATTGGCAGTAATTAGCATTACTGCCAATTTTAGTTCACAGGGGAGGGGCAGTTAGGAAGGGACCAAATCAGATTGTCCTAGAGGAAGGGGAATTGGCCATTGAACTTATCTCTCTGTTAAGTGGGAACATGCTTTTTTAAAAAGCAGTTGAGCAACCCTGTCTGTGCCTCTCATTTGAAGCAGCTGGGGTTTTTGCTGGATCATCATCAGGCAGTTCCTGTGTGATTGTGACAGGAGTGCAGGCTGGGCCCTAGGAAATATGAAGTTTATTGTTTCTCCAGTAAAACACCCAGCAATGCTAAGTCACTGTTTATTTTACAAAGTCGCACTATGTGTTTTCCATGTGTTTAGCACTGTGCTGTGAAAAGACACAGTGTCCACCAGAAGAGATGCTCAGTGTAGGGACATACAGGAAATGACTGGATAGCAAAACACCAAGGTAGGAATCTGCACAATGTGCTGTGGGATCCTGAGGCAAGGCACCTGCCAGACCCAGGCCAGATCTGTTCTCCCCAAAGCAGCTGTCATTAGGGCAAGATCTGCCACATGATACAGGATGTTCCTACTTCCCATATACATGAGCTCCCCACTCCCAGCTTGGCTCCCCCACCCCTAAGGTCTTGAAGGCTCTCAGTGCAACAGTGCAAGGAATGATGCTGGTTTCTCTTCTTTCTCAAAGATCTCTCCATGGACAATGGCAGCTACAATTCAGGCTATGGAGAGGAAGATTGAATCACAGGCCGCTCGACTGCTTTCTCTGGAAGGTCGAACTGGGATGGCAGAGAAGAAACTGGCTGACTGTGAGAAGACAGCTGTGGAGTTCAGCAACCAGCTGGAGGGCAAGTGGGCCGTGCTGGGGACCCTCCTGCAGGAGTACGGACTGCTGCAGCGACGGCTGGAGAACGTGGAGAATCTGCTGCGCAACCGAAACTTCTGGATTCTGCGGCTTCCCCCTGGCAGCAAGGGTGAGGTTCCCAAGGTAAGCTTTTGAGAACCCTGGGGTGGGGAACCTGAGGATCCATGGCTGCTAGCATGTGGGTGAGTGAGTGTGACGCTGTGGTTTCAGATGCCCCTGACCTTTGATGATGTGGCCATGTATTTTTCTGAGCAGGAGTGGGCCAAACTAGAAGATTGGCAGAAGGAGCTCTACAAGCACGTGATGAGGGGCAACTACGAGACACTGGTCTCCCTGGGTAAGGCCTGACATGCCTCTGTAAGGTGGGATTTTACGAGTTCACAGACCTATCTTTGTGATACGGTTGTTTTTATGTCAGTGATGTGTAAATCTCTAGGTGCCTTGAGCAAGAAGACTCCTTCCTCCCCACCTTCCCATCCTTCCCACCTCATGGTGTGGGGTGAAGAGTCAGATACTCCTTCTGCTTGATGGAGTAGCAGACGAAGGAAAGCGGTGGCCTCTGTCCTCACTAGGGCAGAGTGTTGACATCCCTGTTTTGGCTGAAACTGAAGTACAGGTGTGCCACAGTTCTCCAGTATAGTTTTAATCTACTTTAGCAGAGGAATTGTTCTTTTACCCAATTGAATTGGGTCCTTTTATGTGACACATTACAGGGTCTATGAGAATAGGGTAGACCTTGCTTCTCAAACAGGTGTTCTTTCTCTGCCCTAAACCTCTGCTGCCCCAGCCCCTGGGGTACTGTCTGAAAGGCCCAGACCCTTCTTCCTGGTCTTACTTCCTAGCCAAGAGTGTTTGGTGGAGTTCTGTTTTGCAGACATGCTACTGTTGAATGTGGCCCTGCATGCAGCACCTCAAGCTCTATGGACAGATGAGTATCGAAACGGGGTCTTTCACATGCATTGCTGAATGTGCAGCAGCACCTCTCCTGCCCTCTAGACTCTACACAAGACTGTTCCTAGACTTTGCAGCAGAATGTCTACCATTGAGAGCTGCTGTTCCGTACCAATCAAGGCATTTAGTTTCTAGGCTGTTAGTGATTTGACAAATGCCTGTCCCCACCTCTGATGGGCATGTAGCAAAATTAACCTCCTGTCTTTCTTCAGACTATGCCATCTCCAAACCCGAGGTCCTCTCCCAGATTGAACAAGGCAAGGAGCCATGCACCTGGCGTCGCACTGGCCCCAAGGTCCCGGAGGTTCCTGTGGACCCAAGTCCAGGTGAAGGGTTGGGAAAAGGTCAGGGACACACCAGGTGACCAAATGAATACAGAAAAGTAAATATCCAAGGGTAGTGTTATTCTTCTTTCCAGAAAGACACAGAGAAAGTTTCTAATCTAAATCTTTCATGGTGAATCATACATAACTCTGACTTACTCAGCTATGTTGTAGAAACTAGTAATTTCCATCCTGGCCATAGACAGTGGAGCAGAAGCAGGGGCTAGAGGGTGAAAGAAGAAAAAGTGAGGAGGAGCTAGCTGAGGACTAGCTGTTGAGAGTAGTGCAAGGAGTCATCCAGTCTTCAACACCCTGGGAACTTCAGAGCCCATTGGCAAGCTGCATGATCCAGTGTCATTAGAATCCAGCATTATTTCATCTGAATGTGGATACTAAACAGTGTCTCAAATTTCTCTGGAGCCAGTCTGCACCTCTACAGGTTTAGGAAGAACGGGGATGCTGGGTCCTTTGTCAAGAGACATTGTCTCTGCCCAACCTCTGCCTTCTTCCTCCTTTGCTTTTCCTTGCCAGTCCTGTCAAATTGGGTCCTTCTTGACACCTTCCTATGGTTAACGCCTATCTAGTTAAACATGTTGTACATGTTTACTTCATGAGTGTTAGGCTTGTCTCTGTTAGGGAAAGGCAGAAATGTATCTAGAGCTGAGCACATGCCAGTTTTCATGTATGCAGCAGTAGTTCAGCAGATGTATTTTAAGAGTCTTGTTGGTACCAAGGACTGTGTCATCTGGATGGTGGAAAGGTGCCTACTGAATTCTCTGTCTGGAAGAGGTGAGGGACAAATGTGACTTCCAAAGCCAAGGGTAAGAAGTTCCTGGTGTCTGCTTTTACTTAATGTATACAACATGTACTTCCTGTGAGAGCCAATAGGGTCCAAGCAACAGCCAGCTGCTGGCCCTCATTCTCCACTGTCCACTGGATCCTGTCATCAGGTTTTTCTTCTCTCCTCACTCCAGTCATATGGGGTCCCTGCCTTGCTCTCACTCCTGATTGAGTCGGTCCATGCCCTTGTCGGGCCGCATCTCTTCTTTTCACCTCCTGTGATCTCCATGGGACTTTGCAGGACCCACCATACACAGTAATACTCCTGGGTATTCCTGTCTTGTCTGGCTCAGTCTAAGTGTGGCTCTTCCCAATGCTGCAGCTCTTCTGTCCTCTTTCCCATGTCCCTTTGACATTGGGCTTTCAGGAGTCAGGTGTCCTTGCTCCTCATCACTGACCCTTGATAAACTCTCTGTGTCTGGAAATCCTGTCTTGAGAGCTAAGGCTTCCTTTAGACTTCTGCACACCTTGTCATTGTTCACCCACCCTGCTCTTGAAGATGCTCTATTCATGTGGTGCCTGTACCTCTCTATCTCCTTCACTGTCCTGGCACTGTTGGTGGTCTCCTCATTCCTTCCACTTCCCTCATTCCTGGCATGTACTGCACAGCCACTTCCAGTGTTCAGAACCTCAAATCTAACAGGTCTTCAGTCTATAGGACCTTCAAAGCCTTCACACTCTCTCCTCATCCTCCTTTCCCTTGCCATCATTAGTTGCCCCCTTCATATACTCTTTCACTTCCCTGTATTCACTACCCTCTTGGCAGAACCGTGATCCTGAGAATTTGACTGCCTGCTCTGCACCTGCTCCCAGGCAGCTGCCAGTGGCAAACCCATAAACCTGGTATTCCTGACCAGCATTTAGTGGGACCTCTTTATCAGCCAGTAGTCACCATCTCAGTTGCCTCACTAGCTCAGATTGGCCAATTATGGCTCATAGGCCAAACCTAGCCCTGATTATATAGGGCTCACAAACCAAGAATTTCAGGTTAGTATTAAAAAAACATTTTTAATTTTAAAAACCTACTCTCAGGGGCTAGTGAGATGCTCAGTGGTTAAGAGCACATGTTGCTCTTGCAGAGAACCCAGGTTCTGTTCCTAGCACCCACATGGTGTTTCGCAACCATACATAACTCCAGTTCTAAGATATCTGACACCATCTTCTGACAACCTCAGGCATCAGGCACACATGTGCTACACACAAACATACATGTGAGCGGGTCTCTGTGAGTTGGAGGCCACCTGGTCTACACACCAGTTGCAGGACAGCCAAGGCTCCCCAGAAAAACCCTGTTTTGAAAAACAAAACAACAAAAAAAACAATAAAATAATTTTTAAAAAAATTTTTTTTAAAGAAAAAATTCTTGTGGCCCTCCAACTCCTTCAACTCTGGCTGTTCTGTGACTGCTGCTCTGCAATCATACCTGTAGCTCTGCTTACCTGGCTACTTTATAGTCCAAGAACATCCCTTCTTCCTGGCCCCAGGCTCTGCCCTATGCCACCTTGTCAAGGGCAGCAGACACTCCCTCCTTTGACCTCTCCCCTCCCAAGTCTGCCCCACTTCTCTGACCCCCATTCAGGCTTCAAAGGGAGCATGTAGTCTCCAAGTCATCCCTTTTATCTGGTGCCTCCTCCTCATTGTGTCTGGAGAGTTTGTCATCATAACTCACTGTCTTAATCCATTTTCTGTTATTCCTGAATACCATAGATCAGGTTATTATAGATTTCTCACAGTCTTGGAGGCTGTAAATTCAAGGTCAAGAGGCCATACTTGGTGAGATCTTTCTTGTTGAACGTAATAAAAGATATCCCATTTGGGGACAGCAAGATGTCCTTCCCCTTGTTACAGGCTATTGTGGGGATCCTACACTCATAACCTCATCTAATCCTGACTGCCTCCAAAGGCCCCACCTCTAATACCATTAACAGATATTAAGAGATTAAGTTTCCAACACAGGGATTCCAGGGACACACCCAATCATAGCACTGCTTCCTGAAGTCATGTCTTTGGATACACAGGATACCTCCTCCTCCTGGGGTTCCTGACTTGTCCCTGTTGTTCTTCCTTTGCTGTTTCCTGTGGCCTTGAGACCTTTCCAATGGTGTGCCTTCATCCTCATAGTCCCTTTCTCCCTCATGGTAGCCTAGGTCTCAGCACATATGAGACATATGGTATGTGCCCTACCTTTGATTTCTGCCTGAATTTCCCACACCCCATAGCCATGGCAAGTACCTCCAAAGCAATCTGGTAACCTCCCTTTGAAACCCATTCTTCCCTCATTCTCCCTGGCTTATCCATCCATCCAGATGTAAGCCAAAAATTCAAGTTCTCTGGTCCTCTATTCACATACACTCTCTCTCTCTCTCTCTCTCTCTCTCTCTCTCTCTCTCTCTCTCTC
>CAJQZJ010033923.1:1047422-1058528 GCA_907164525.1 Lophiomys imhausi
CTCTCTCTCTCTCTCTCTCTCTCTCTCTCTCTCTCTCTCTCTCTCTCGTCCTCCCACTCAGATATCTAGACTCCTTCCAAGCCTCAGTTTCTTCCTGAGATGGTTGCCATCTTTGGGCCTGTCCTTAGTCCCTACAGTCTGCTTTGGATCTAGCAGAGATCCCTTTAAAATACACGTTCTAACTTTCCATCCAATCTCCATAGCCCAGCCATCCTCTCATTTTCATGTCTTTCTGCTCTGGTCCCACTATCCTCTAAGCTATTTGCTCAGCATTTGGGGATGCTGGTCCCAAATCCTTGGCCGGTACACTTATTCAGGGCCCCTCAGGCAAGTCTTTGAGTGGGACTTTCCTCAGTCATCTATCTGACATTGCAGCCCTCCCACCCACAATTCTAGTCTCTCTTTTTGTTCCGAGCATTTTGTATTTATCTTTTCATTATATGCATGTCCTCCCTTCCACTTATAAATTTAAAAGGATAAAAAGTGTGTGCTTTGTTCATGTAATCATTCCATACTCAGAATATTTCATAACAGAGAGTAGGAACTGAGAAAGTGGTTTTGAGTGTATACTCGGTCCCATCTTTTAAGATCTGCCTGTAGTTTGGTATTTGGAATGTGTCTCTGGTACTGTTAGCTGCCTTTGTAGACTCAGCCCCATTCCTCATGCAGTAACCACTTGCCCTTCATTGCCCTCGTGTTTTGGAGAGTCAACATAAATGTCATTGTGTTTTACTGTATTTCACATTTGTCTGTGTTAACTCATTGGAGTATTGTTGCTGTGGGAGACAGTCCTGCTATTTTAGTGTGGTCTTCCTGCCGTGGCCTCAGTACTGGGTTAGAGGCAGGACCTAGTGCACCTGCCCAGGCTTTTCAACAGGTGCTTGAGATCTGAAAAACAAGCATACAGCTGGGTGTGACACATGCCTGTAATCTCAGCATTTGGAACACAGAAGACTCTTGAGACCAGCTAGGAGTACAATACTGAAACCTCTCAGACTTGGTAAGAGAAAAATCCAGTGTAGTGATATATGCTAGTGTTTGGAGGAAAATGGATTGCTGTCACCGAGATGGCAGAGCAAATTTCAGGCCACCTGGAACTACATAGTAAGACCCTATCAAAACAAATCAACAACAACAAAAGAAGAAACTGTTGCAGCTTATTTTCCAGTAATGCCTGATTTTTCACTGCCACAAGCAGCATGGCAGTGGAACCCATGAGCACATCTTTGCATCAACATGCTGGTGTTTCTCTGGAGCAGACAAGATACAAGGTGCCTCCCTGTATCATCGTCGAGTCTCACAGCCTCTGCCAGGACCACTACTCTCCCCAGAGTTAACAGAAGCTTCTCCTGTCAGCATTATCAGATATGTTTTTTATGTCTTTCCCCACTTTTCATAATTAATGTTTGCCAGAGAGGCAGGGGAGAAAGGGTATCTGAGTTTAATTTGCTTCTCCAACAGAATATCATATTATATGAAGGGAAAAAGGGTCTGCTCACCTCAGAGCATACAGGAAGCAGAGCAAGATATTGTCTTAAGTGGTTTTTTTTTCTGTAGAATATTTATTTTTATTTTATGTATATGAATGTTTTGACTGCTTTTATGAAGGTATACCATGTGTGTTCAGTACCCACAGAGGCCAGAAGAGGGCATCATATACCCCCTAGAACTAGAGTTACAGGTTGTGAGCCACTGTGTGGGTACTGGGAACTGAACCTGGTTCCTCTGCAAGAATAAGTCTCTCAACAGCTCAGCCATCTCTGCAGCCTGTTTAAATATAAATATTTTTAAATTTAGGGCTGTGTGTGTGTGTGTGTGTGTGTGTGTGTGTGTGTATGCTTGAACATGCCATGGCACATGTGGAGGTCAGAGGACAGCTTATAGGATAGGTTCTCTTCTTATACCATGTGAGTCCTGGTGATCTAACTCGGGTCTCAGGTTAGCAGCCGGGACATATTGAGCCGTCTCACTAGTCCATACTGTACTTTTTCAATACATTTTTTAAAGGTTTTACTTTTTAGATTTAAGTTCTTACTCCATCTAGAATATAGACTTTTAAAATAATATTTATGTAGACTGCAAAGGAGAATTTAAAGTTTTTCCACTGAGCATGGTGCCACACACCTCTAACCCACTGGAGATTGGATGCAGGAAAGTCAGAAACTCAAGATCATCCTTAAGTACAAAGCAAGTTGGAAGGATGGCTAAAAGGCCCTTCTCTAAAAGCACTTGCCATCAAGCCTAATGCCCTGAGTTCAATCCCCAGGATCTACATGGTATGAGATAGCCAAATCCTGAAAGTTTCCCTCCGACCTCTATACATGTGGGTACTGCCACTCAAACACACATACACAACAACAATAAATGTTTAAAAAGCTAACTGGAGACCAGCTTATACGTGAGACCCTGGCTCAAAACATACATTAGTTTTGATATTCCTATCTTGGCTAGTTTGTAGCCAGCTTGAACCAGTTTCTGCATGTACACAAGGCTGTTCCTGGGCTCTTTGTTCTAATTGTTGCTCTCTGTGTCTCTACCAATGCCACACTTTTCAGCCTTCTCACAGCCTTAATACCTCCTGGATCAAACCTGCCCAGTTTAATTGCGCTTTAAACTATACTTTGCCATTCTTGAATCTTTGTTTTTCAGTATGCATTTTAGAATCTTTAAGTTTCAATATAATCTTGTTTGGAGTATGAATGAATTGCATTCACTTCCTTTATATTTAACTTCTAGAGAATTGCCATCATTACAACTCTGAGCTATTTTGTCCTTGGAAAGATTCATTTATTAAAATTTTCTTAGGTTTCACAGTCTTCTCCTGGTACTTGTTTCTTTCACAAATAGGATTTTCTTTTTGACTTAATTTTGTGTTTTATGCAGTTGTAACAGGGATACATGTGATATGCTTTGACATCAGTCCAGGCTTTTAAAAAATGCTGCTCTCATTAGGTGTGGTTCAGACACCCTTTGCTTTTTTGATCCTTTACAAACAAACAAACAAAAACCTCATGAGTAGCCCTTTTGGCAGTGCTAAGAATAAAACCAAGGGACTTCTATATATTTTTTAAATTGTATAACATTTTTCTGTTCTAGCAATGTGGCTAAGATGTAGAATGAACAGACATCTTTGCTGATGAATAACATATTTCTAGAGTTTCCACATGCATTGTGATCTTATGAGGTTGTTTGTTTTGTTTTCAACAGTAGAGACAAAATTCAGGGCCATGTTCATGACAGGCTAGCATTCCATTACTGAGCTGTACTCCAGCCTCCTTTTATATTTGTCTATTTTCATTTGAGACAGCATCTCACTGTACCTAGGTTTACCTTGCACTTGAAATCCTACATTGTCTGTTAAGTGCTGGGTCTGTTACCTGGTTGGACATTGTTTGGGTTCTTGTCTTAAAGGAGAGAATTCAGCACAGGGGCTCAGTTTGAGCAATGATACACTTGGCAAAGTGAAGCAAAGCCATAGTGGACTTCATAGAGCTGGGAATGCGTTGACCCAAGAGTGGGTAGCTGAAAAAGATCTTGAACTTGTTTTTGTAAGGGGTTATATGAATATTTATGAGGTGAGTAGCATATTTGTGGGGAAAGAGAACCTTTTCCCTTCCAGATCATGGTACACTGGAGTACCCTTCTAGGGTGTTTATTCCATGATCTTTTAAAAAACCACTAAAGAGACCAAAACTACAACACCCTGGGTCCTTAGAAGATACAGACCCTTTATTAGTTCACATCTGTGACAAATTGGGAAAGTCCCCTCTCTCCTTAGTTTTAATATAGTGGGATAACCTAATTGCAGTTTAAGGGTGTTCAGCCATAAAGGGACATTTTGACCATAGACACAGCTACCAAGATAACAGCTTCCATTTCCTTGGTTACCTCAAATCTGAATCCCTGCCTACTGAGTCTCAAGATTACAGGTGTGTGTCACTTTACCTGGCTAGGAATTTTCTTTTTAAGTATCATCTGAAGGACCAGGGATGGTGAAGCATGCCTTTAATCCCAGCACTTGGGAGACAGAGGCAGGCAGTTGAGTTTGGGCCAGTCTGGTGTATATAGCAAGTTCTAGGCCAGCCAAGGCTACATAGTGAGACCCTGTCTCAAAAACCAAAGTATATTCAAAAGGAGCCAGAGAGATGGCTCAACAGTTAAGACCATTTGCTGCTCTTCCAGAGGATCCATGTTCTATTCCCAGCATCTATGTTAGGCAGCTCACAACCATCCGTTACTCTAGTTCTAGGGGACCTGGTACTTCTATACTTTAAACCTTAGAGTCTGAGGGTACCTGCACTCACTTGCATATACCCACACATAGACACATACCATGTACATAATGAAAAAATAAATCTCTAAAAATTATTTTAGACTATCCTATTAAATCAGTGATTTAGTATATAATTTTAATAAAATATAGTTTTAGTGGCATAGCTATGCACACCTATAATCATGATATTCAGAAGACAGAGGCAGGAGAATCAGAAATTTGAGGCTCTACAGTGAGGTTGTGTCTCAAAAAACAAAGGCCAAGGATGTAACTCAGTGCTGTTGCCTACTATGCACCCAGGTCGTGGGTGTTGCCTTTATCACCATGTACACATTCCTTCTGCTTGTATCTAGCCAAAAGTTTTGGGTGTTTTTTGTGCAGTTGTGTGGGAATCCAGTACTCTATTGTAGTGAAAATTCTGGAATTTTGGTTTCTTTAAATACACAGAAATACTGTAAGAATGTTTTTGTTTTAATCCCAGGTGTGGAGGTATGAGAATGCATTGGACTGTCCACAGCAGCTGACTGTATTTGCCTCATGATCTAGCAGAGGCGTGGTTTTGTCAGCTGTAGACAGTTTCTGTGAATGTGAGACACTTGGAATTCTGGGAACTTTTCAGAGGGTAAATAAATGCTACAGCCCCAAAGGTGGGGTTGGTGGTTGGTGGTCATTCAGGGGGATTGTCTGCAGTTTGTTAGTAGTCATGGTCAGAGAAGAAACAAGAAGAAAGCAGGTTCAAGGATCTCTATCTCACACTCTCTCCTCCCCCTCTATCCTTCTTTCTCTCCTATCTAGTGATAGATAGGGGGTGAAACAGGTGGGGGAGGGAGAAGAAAGGGGAGGAATAAGAAGAAACACAAAGTAGCAAAGGCTGGTCACACTCTATTCCATCTCCTAGCCAGAAGTTTTTACTTTGGACTATGTTATTATCAAACATGGAGGGTTGCTTTTGTTTGTAACAGCGTGTGGTTTTTCTATTACTCCAAATCACAAATAGTGGTAAGAAAATAATACCCAGGAACAAGATGATGAAGTATCTCGAGTGAAATCAACACTTATATGTCAAACACCCAGCATGAGAAGTGAGCACCACCAGTACCTTCCAGAATCTGTGTCCCTTCCAAGTCCCAGACCTTCCCTGCTTATAAACAAACAGAGATCAGAAGCTGCACACCCTCCCCTGACTTTCTTTACATTGGTATTTCTCTGTATCTATCCCCAAAACCCATTGTTTGGTTTTACCTGGTTTTCAACTTTTTATGAATGATACCATGATGCAGATTTTCTTACTGGGCTTGCTTTTCTCATTTGACATCTCTGCTTGTGCCCTCTGTGTTTATATAAAACTAATAATTTGTTCATTTCCATGATTTTTCACCTCATAGTTTTTTTATGACTAACACACTGCATTTATGTCCTTTACTGCTAGGGAGTATTTACATTTTGACTTAAGTTTTGAGTTATTTGGGGTTAGTTGTGGATTTTGGTTTGGTTTGGCTGTTTTGCTTTAAAGACATGCTGTTGTGAAAATTCTTAGGCATTTGTAAAGGTTTTTCTAGTATATACCTGGCAGTGACCCAGGATTTGACTTTAACAGGTGTTAGATGACAAAGTGTCACTGAAGTGGGGTTACCAGCAGGACCCAGAGCCTCTCTCCTGCCTCTTTCGAAAGGTTGTTTTCATTTCTGACCATCATGTGGGAGTGAAGAGGTTTTGAATGTACTTGAGATGGAGCACTGTGTGCTGTGTTCATGGGCCATTGTTCTGTTTGTCTTTTTAGTTGTTTTCTTATTAACTTGGAAGTTCTTGACATATCTGAATATGAATCTGTGTGCTGGAGGTGAACTCACTGTCACTGTGCAATAGGCAGGGTGCTCTACCCCTGAGCAACGTGCTCACTGCTGCATTGTAAAGCCCAGATGCTTCTCAGTCCACTGTACTTAGATCTGGTAGTCTTTCCCTTTGTGAGTGAGCTTTTTTGTGTCTAAAGCAATTAAGAAATGTTTCCCAGTCTCCATATCATACACTTTTATTTCCTACCGAAAGTTTCAAGCTTTGCATGTCCTAGTCTTTAACCCAGTACGGTTAGGTTTGTACTAAGCAACAGAAGAGACCATGGTACATTCTTACTGGCTAGCACTTTGTTGTTTTCCTTTACTGTTTTGAGGAAACTTTCACTGCCTAATCAAGTACCATGAAAAATCTAAATGAGGTTTTGAATTACAAAGTATTGACACTTTTCATTCTCATTGAGTCATGTTATCCTTGATGGGCTGCAGTCCTTATTCTGTTTATAATATCTCTTTGAAATTTCATAATTTTATACCCAAAGGGTCTTTACTTTTTCTTTAGTTATATTTCTATGATATATACTTTTGTTTTTTGGGGGGGGGGGTTGTTTTGTTTTTTTCTGTGCTCAATCGTATCTTGTTTTAACTGGCAGTTCCTGTTCATTGCTGATTTATGGGGACTAGGGACAGGAAATACCCTTCCCATGCAACAGGAACTCTTTGGAGGTGCTGTTTTGAATCCTCTGCCCTGCATACAGCCAGCCTGATAGTGTAAGGTAACACCACACTGCAGAGGTAAAGATCAGGAGCTAGACCAGCATAGTGTCTGGGCCACTGGCCACCTCCAGAGACAAGTGTCCTCAACTTCCCTGCTAGGAACAGGCTCCAGCCTAGATTAACTTCTGATACTAGGATCATTTAAAAAAATTTTCTTGACGCCAGGCATAGTGGCACACACCTTTAATCCCAGCACTCCAGAGGCAGAGGCAGGCAGATCTCTGAGTTCAAGGCCAGCCTGGTCTACAAAGTGAGTCCAAGACAGTCAGGACTACACAGAGAAACCCTGTCTCAAGAAACCAAAACAAAAAAAAATTTTTTCTTGTCCACAGATAAAAGCTAAACCCTGCATTATCACACATAAAAACAACTTAGCCTAACTGGCTTTCCTCCTTTGCTTCTCTGGTAAAGATCGTGACACAGAAGAGTGACAGCAACCAATCAACTCCTCAGAACCCTAGTAGTATACTAAAAAGCAGTTGTCTCTCATTTGTTGACACTTCTATTTAGAAATCTCACTAAAATTCTCATTAATACTAATAAATTTTCTAATAATTGTCTATCACATTAATTAATAAAGACATACGGCTTTGGTTTTCAAATCTGTAATGAGTTATTTTTCTTGTTTTATTGTAACTACGGGCTTTTCTACCTGTGCCCCAGTTCCTGATTAATGACTTTTAGGCTTATTTGGTTATGAATAAATGCCTAGACCATAAGCTTTGGCTTGTTCTCCAACTAGCTCGTAACTTTTTATCCCATTTATTCTATTCTATGTCTGCCATATGGCTAGTTATCCCTCTTCAGTTTCATGCGTCCAACTTCCATCAGAGTCCAAGGAGAATCTCCTGCCACTGACCATCTCCCAGAGTTCCCATCTCTCTACTGGAACTCCCATCTTCTGTTTCCTGCCTTTTGCTAATAGGCCATCAGCTTTTTATTGACAGGTGATGCTTTCACACAGTACACAAGAGATCATCCCTACATCTCCCACTTTTAGTCTAATAAAAGGCCCTTTTTCGAGGTGGTGGCACACGCCTTTAATCCCAGCACTTGGGAGGCAGAGGCAGGTGGATCTTTGCAAGTTCGAGGCCAGCCTGGTCTACAAAGTGAGTCCAGGACAGCCAGGGCTACACAGAGAAACCCTGTCTCGAAAAAAACAAAAAAAAGGCTCTTTTTCTAACATCAATAAACTATATACAATAAGAACGATTATGAAAACTATCAGGTAAAAATTGCATTAATAATGTCCAGTCCATTTGTATTTGGCAACTTTGGAGACAGTACTATTCTATCTTAGATCATTGTCTATCAAAGCTTGCATTTATCAACCTAAAAAAATACACTTAGACCTAAAACATTTTTTTTAATCCTAAACAACTTAAGCTTAATTGTGAGACTATAACTATCCAGTCTTCAACCCCATAAGAGACCTGAGAAGGAATAAATATTACCTGAGTATGCAGGATGTGCAGACTAAGCAACTTCCAAAGCTATAGAAATGACAGAGACAGCTGGCTGCCTGGACAGTCACCCAAGATTTCTCTATAATGTTGGAGCATCCATCTTCAGCCTTCTGACCCAGTATATAACACACTTTTTTGTGAAGCAGGCATTATGAAGGACATGGCTTCCTTGTCCTTGCAAAGCTTGGCAGTCAACTTCCCTGCATCCCTTTTGTCAACAGCTTGAACAACATTTTCTCTGCAGTTGAAACAAGGGCAGTTTCTTGCCCAGTGGCTAGCTTGCCACTTTTGAAGCAAAGTCCATATGGAGGTTCTTCAATGCTCATCTTCCTTGAAGTAAAATGGAGGTGTTGCCAGGAGCTTACATGTCTCACTGCCAAAAAAGCCTTTTATTAATAAAACATCTTTAAATGCTATATTCTGCAGATCTATGAGGTTTTTAAAAACCATCTATCTATCTATCTGTCTGTCTATCTATCATATATCTGAATAGGCAAATGTTGCTTGTTTCTAGCTATTTACTATCTGACCAACTTTGAAAACAACTTTATGTAATTAACTAGACTAGTATCTAACATACCATGAGTTTTACTGATTACTAACTTGGATTTCTTAATTATCCTAAACAGTTTCAAGAACTGGAACTTCACATTGCATTTTTAAATGAATTGCATAGGTTCAATAACTTAATAATTGAAACATATATACATAGTATGTTGTAACTAAGCTATAACCTTAAATTTGTATCATTATACAAACATCTATTCAATATAAGATTTTTGGCTAGTAGTAGCTCTATAGTTTAAAAGTAGATTCAATAATCTACTCTCTTTTCCTTTTATTCCCATATTACCCCTTTTTTCCTTTTCATCCATCTCCTCCTTTTCCCCGCTTAACATTAGATAAGAGAAGCCGGGCGGTGGTGGCGCACGCCTTTAATCCCAGCACTTGGGAGGCAGAGGCAGGCGGATCTTTGCGAGTTCAAGGCCAGCCGGGTCTACAAAGTGAGTCCAGGACAGCCAGAGCTGTTAAACAGAGAAACCCTGTCTCGAAAAACCAAAAAAACAAAAAAACAAAAAACAAAACAAACAAACAAAAAAACAAAACATTAGATAAGAGAGAAAGAAGGATAGAGGAAAGAAAAAGAAAGAGAAATCCAAGTCTAACCTCCTATACCTTTTTTCCTCCCTGACCAAGAAATAAACCCATCAAACAACCAAAGACTATCCACCCTGCCTTTTGGGAATGTGGCATCACTCTCCTAAAATTGTTTCCTGCCATTTGGGGCTGTCATTTGCCATTTTGGGGGCCCAAGAAAGTTGGGGAATTGGCCAGTCTTAAAGCTAGCTGTGGTCCTGGTGTGGTGCCACACGCTTTTAACCCCAGCACTTGGGAGGCAGGCGGATCTCTGAGAGTTCAAGGCCAGTCTGGTCTACAGAGTAGCCTGGACAGCCAGGGCTGTATACAGAGAAATCCTGTCTCCAAAAAATCTAAAGAAAAAAAGAAAGCTAGCTTTAATATTTGTTGTTCAGTTTCTGTGTACTATGAAAGTGCAGGCTTAAATGAAGTCCTGACTGGAACAGTCTGAAAGGCTGGACCAGTTGGGGTCAGCAGCTTTCTTTGAAGCAGTCCTGGAAACAGCTATTAAGGCAGTCTAAAATTGGATCAAGCAGGATGCTTGATGGAATAAACATGTCCAAGCATTCTTCTCAGCATCCTCAAGGGTAAATCCTGTCAGGGCCACTCCAGCTTCACTGGTGTCCAGTCCTTTTGTTCTGTAAACTTTTCAACTTTCATGGGTAGTATACATTTTTGTATTAACATATATATGGAACTTTCTACATTGAAAATGCCATTAAACAACTTCTACAGTTGTAAGTAGCTAGGGGTTTCCAATAGGAGGGACTACAGTTTTTAGAATGGATTTGTTGTTAGCTTTGGCACTGTTGGGTGATACAGTTTGTTTCCTTTACTGTACTAATACAGTAATTTACATTATTTCCTAAAGTTGAGCCAACCTTGCAGTCTTAGAATAAACCTTACTGTGTCATGATCATTTGTGTGCATTATAGGTTTATTATGCTGATTGTTCTAAAAGTTTTGAATCTGTCTTTGTTCATCAGTTAGACTATAATTTTCCTTTTGCAGACTGCCTCCACCTGCTTTTAGTGTTAAAGATATAAGCCATTATGTGGTCTCCAGTATTATTTGCAGAGTCTTCCTGGTGTTGGAATGATCCATTCTAGGTATTCAGAAGGCACCATTGAATCCATGTGGTTCTCAAATTTTCTTTGTTAGAGGGTTTAGACAACATATTTATTTTATTTTAGTTATAAGATTATTTAGGTATTCTGTTCTCTTTTTGGTCGGTCTTGGGGAGCTGTAATTTTTCTAGGAGTTTGTCCATTGCCAGAGACTTTCAGATTTAGAATATCCATGGCAGTATGCTGCTTACCTTCTCAGCCTCAGCTGCACCTGAGCCCACTCCTTTGTTTCATTCTCAGGCTGGTTATGGCGTGTTCTCTCTCCTTTTCTCCTAGGATTTTACCAGAGTTGAACTGGCTTAATATTCTTTTCAGTAAACTCTTTTGTTTTCCACATTTTCCCTTATAGTAATATGCTAATTCCACTCTCAAATCTTTGTCTCTCTCTCAAACTGGGGATTAAACCTAGAGCCCCACACATGCTACGCAAGTGCTCTTCCTTTTTTTTTTTTTTGTTTTGTTTATTTGTTTGTTTTTTCCCACTTTTCATTTTGAGACAGGGTATCAGAATATTGCCCAGGCTGACCTTAAATACA